>OX438886.1:0-15000 GCA_949316265.1 Diarsia mendica
ACCTAACCTAACCTAACCTAACCTAACCTAACCTAACCTAACCTAACCTAACCTAACCTAACCTAACCTAACCTAACCTAACCTAACCTAACCTAACCTAACCTAACCTAACCTAACCTAACCTAACCTAACCTAACCTAACCTAACCTAACCTAACCTAACCTAACCTAACCTAACCTAACCTAACCTAACCTAACCTAACCTAACCTAACCTAACCTAACCTAACCTAACCTAACCTAACCTAACCTAACCTAACCTAACCTAACCTAACCTAACCTAACCTAACCTAACCTAACCTAACCTAACCTAACCTAACCTAACCTAACCTAACCTAACCTAACCTAACCTAACCTAACCTAACCTAACCTAACCTAACCTAACCTAACCTAACCTAACCTAACCTAACCTAACCTAACCTAACCTAACCTAACCTAACCTAACCTAACCTAACCTAACCTAACCTAACCTAACCTAACCTAACCTAACCTAACCTAACCTAACCTAACCTAACCTAACCTAACCTAACCTAACCTAACCTAACCTAACCTAACCTAACCTAACCTAACCTAACCTAACCTAACCTAACCTAACCTAACCTAACCTAACCTAACCTAACCTAACCTAACCTAACCTAACCTAACCTAACCTAACCTAACCTAACCTAACCTAACCTAACCTAACCTAACCTAACCTAACCTAACCTAACCTAACCTAACCTAACCTAACCTAACCTAACCTAACCTAACCTAACCTAACCTAACCTAACCTAACCTAACCTAACCTAACCTAACCTAACCTAACCTAACCTAACCTAACCTAACCTAACCTAACCTAACCTAACCTAACCTAACCTAACCTAACCTAACCTAACCTAACCTAACCTAACCTAACCTAACCTAACCTAACCTAACCTAACCTAACCTAACCTAACCTAACCTAACCTAACCTAACCTAACCTAACCTAACCTAACCTAACCTAACCTAACCTAACCTAACCTAACCTAACCTAACCTAACCTAACCTAACCTAACCTAACCTAACCTAACCTAACCTAACCTAACCTAACCTAACCTAACCTAACCTAACCTAACCTAACCTAACCTAACCTAACCTAACCTAACCTAACCTAACCTAACCTAACCTAACCTAACCTAACCTAACCTAACCTAACCTAACCTAACCTAACCTAACCTAACCTAACCTAACCTAACCTAACCTAACCTAACCTAACCTAACCTAACCTAACCTAACCTAACCTAACCTAACCTAACCTAACCTAACCTAACCTAACCTAACCTAACCTAACCTAACCTAACCTAACCTAACCTAACCTAACCTAACCTAACCTAACCTAACCTAACCTAACCTAACCTAACCTAACCTAACCTAACCTAACCTAACCTAACCTAACCTAACCTAACCTAACCTAACCTAACCTAACCTAACCTAACCTAACCTAACCTAACCTAACCTAACCTAACCTAACCTAACCTAACCTAACCTAACCTAACCTAACCTAACCTAACCTAACCTAACCTAACCTAACCTAACCTAACCTAACCTAACCTAACCTAACCTAACCTAACCTAACCTAACCTAACCTAACCTAACCTAACCTAACCTAACCTAACCTAACCTAACCTAACCTAACCTAACCTAACCTAACCTAACCTAACCTAACCTAACCTAACCTAACCTAACCTAACCTAACCTAACCTAACCTAACCTAACCTAACCTAACCTAACCTAACCTAACCTAACCTAACCTAACCTAACCTAACCTAACCTAACCTAACCTAACCTAACCTAACCTAACCTAACCTAACCTAACCTAACCTAACCTAACCTAACCTAACCTAACCTAACCTAACCTAACCTAACCTAACCTAACCTAACCTAACCTAACCTAACCTAACCTAACCTAACCTAACCTAACCTAACCTAACCTAACCTAACCTAACCTAACCTAACCTAACCTAACCTAACCTAACCTAACCTAACCTAACCTAACCTAACCTAACCTAACCTAACCTAACCTAACCTAACCTAACCTAACCTAACCTAACCTAACCTAACCTAACCTAACCTAACCTAACCTAACCTAACCTAACCTAACCTAACCTAACCTAACCTAACCTAACCTAACCTAACCTAACCTAACCTAACCTAACCTAACCTAACCTAACCTAACCTAACCTAACCTAACCTAACCTAACCTAACCTAACCTAACCTAACCTAACCTAACCTAACCTAACCTAACCTAACCTAACCTAACCTAACCTAACCTAACCTAACCTAACCTAACCTAACCTAACCTAACCTAACCTAACCTAACCTAACCTAACCTAACCTAACCTAACCTAACCTAACCTAACCTAACCTAACCTAACCTAACCTAACCTAACCTAACCTAACCTAACCTAACCTAACCTAACCTAACCTAACCTAACCTAACCTAACCTAACCTAACCTAACCTAACCTAACCTAACCTAACCTAACCTAACCTAACCTAACCTAACCTAACCTAACCTAACCTAACCTAACCTAACCTAACCTAACCTAACCTAACCTAACCTAACCTAACCTAACCTAACCTAACCTAACCTAACCTAACCTAACCTAACCTAACCTAACCTAACCTAACCTAACCTAACCTAACCTAACCTAACCTAACCTAACCTAACCTAACCTAACCTAACCTAACCTAACCTAACCTAACCTAACCTAACCTAACCTAACCTAACCTAACCTAACCTAACCTAACCTAACCTAACCTAACCTAACCTAACCTAACCTAACCTAACCTAACCTAACCTAACCTAACCTAACCTAACCTAACCTAACCTAACCTAACCTAACCTAACCTAACCTAACCTAACCTAACCTAACCTAACCTAACCTAACCTAACCTAACCTAACCTAACCTAACCTAACCTAACCTAACCTAACCTAACCTAACCTAACCTAACCTAACCTAACCTAACCTAACCTAACCTAACCTAACCTAACCTAACCTAACCTAACCTAACCTAACCTAACCTAACCTAACCTAACCTAACCTAACCTAACCTAACCTAACCTAACCTAACCTAACCTAACCTAACCTAACCTAACCTAACCTAACCTAACCTAACCTAACCTAACCTAACCTAACCTAACCTAACCTAACCTAACCTAACCTAACCTAACCTAACCTAACCTAACCTAACCTAACCTAACCTAACCTAACCTAACCTAACCTAACCTAACCTAACCTAACCTAACCTAACCTAACCTAACCTAACCTAACCTAACCTAACCTAACCTAACCTAACCTAACCTAACCTAACCTAACCTAACCTAACCTAACCTAACCTAACCTAACCTAACCTAACCTAACCTAACCTAACCTAACCTAACCTAACCTAACCTAACCTAACCTAACCTAACCTAACCTAACCTAACCTAACCTAACCTAACCTAACCTAACCTAACCTAACCTAACCTAACCTAACCTAACCTAACCTAACCTAACCTAACCTAACCTAACCTAACCTAACCTAACCTAACCTAACCTAACCTAACCTAACCTAACCTAACCTAACCTAACCTAACCTAACCTAACCTAACCTAACCTAACCTAACCTAACCTAACCTAACCTAACCTAACCTAACCTAACCTAACCTAACCTAACCTAACCTAACCTAACCTAACCTAACCTAACCTAACCTAACCTAACCTAACCTAACCTAACCTAACCTAACCTAACCTAACCTAACCTAACCTAACCTAACCTAACCTAACCTAACCTAACCTAACCTAACCTAACCTAACCTAACCTAACCTAACCTAACCTAACCTAACCTAACCTAACCTAACCTAACCTAACCTAACCTAACCTAACCTAACCTAACCTAACCTAACCTAACCTAACCTAACCTAACCTAACCTAACCTAACCTAACCTAACCTAACCTAACCTAACCTAACCTAACCTAACCTAACCTAACCTAACCTAACCTAACCTAACCTAACCTAACCTAACCTAACCTAACCTAACCTAACCTAACCTAACCTAACCTAACCTAACCTAACCTAACCTAACCTAACCTAACCTAACCTAACCTAACCTAACCTAACCTAACCTAACCTAACCTAACCTAACCTAACCTAACCTAACCTAACCTAACCTAACCTAACCTAACCTAACCTAACCTAACCTAACCTAACCTAACCTAACCTAACCTAACCTAACCTAACCTAACCTAACCTAACCTAACCTAACCTAACCTAACCTAACCTAACCTAACCTAACCTAACCTAACCTAACCTAACCTAACCTAACCTAACCTAACCTAACCTAACCTAACCTAACCTAACCTAACCTAACCTAACCTAACCTAACCTAACCTAACCTAACCTAACCTAACCTAACCTAACCTAACCTAACCTAACCTAACCTAACCTAACCTAACCTAACCTAACCTAACCTAACCTAACCTAACCTAACCTAACCTAACCTAACCTAACCTAACCTAACCTAACCTAACCTAACCTAACCTAACCTAACCTAACCTAACCTAACCTAACCTAACCTAACCTAACCTAACCTAACCTAACCTAACCTAACCTAACCTAACCTAACCTAACCTAACCTAACCTAACCTAACCTAACCTAACCTAACCTAACCTAACCTAACCTAACCTAACCTAACCTAACCTAACCTAACCTAACCTAACCTAACCTAACCTAACCTAACCTAACCTAACCTAACCTAACCTAACCTAACCTAACCTAACCTAACCTAACCTAACCTAACCTAACCTAACCTAACCTAACCTAACCTAACCTAACCTAACCTAACCTAACCTAACCTAACCTAACCTAACCTAACCTAACCTAACCTAACCTAACCTAACCTAACCTAACCTAACCTAACCTAACCTAACCTAACCTAACCTAACCTAACCTAACCTAACCTAACCTAACCTAACCTAACCTAACCTAACCTAACCTAACCTAACCTAACCTAACCTAACCTAACCTAACCTAACCTAACCTAACCTAACCTAACCTAACCTAACCTAACCTAACCTAACCTAACCTAACCTAACCTAACCTAACCTAACCTAACCTAACCTAACCTAACCTAACCTAACCTAACCTAACCTAACCTAACCTAACCTAACCTAACCTAACCTAACCTAACCTAACCTAACCTAACCTAACCTAACCTAACCTAACCTAACCTAACCTAACCTAACCTAACCTAACCTAACCTAACCTAACCTAACCTAACCTAACCTAACCTAACCTAACCTAACCTAACCTAACCTAACCTAACCTAACCTAACCTAACCTAACCTAACCTAACCTAACCTAACCTAACCTAACCTAACCTAACCTAACCTAACCTAACCTAACCTAACCTAACCTAACCTAACCTAACCTAACCTAACCTAACCTAACCTAACCTAACCTAACCTAACCTAACCTAACCTAACCTAACCTAACCTAACCTAACCTAACCTAACCTAACCTAACCTAACCTAACCTAACCTAACCTAACCTAACCTAACCTAACCTAACCTAACCTAACCTAACCTAACCTAACCTAACCTAACCTAACCTAACCTAACCTAACCTAACCTAACCTAACCTAACCTAACCTAACCTAACCTAACCTAACCTAACCTAACCTAACCTAACCTAACCTAACCTAACCTAACCTAACCTAACCTAACCTAACCTAACCTAACCTAACCTAACCTAACCTAACCTAACCTAACCTAACCTAACCTAACCTAACCTAACCTAACCTAACCTAACCTAACCTAACCTAACCTAACCTAACCTAACCTAACCTAACCTAACCTAACCTAACCTAACCTAACCTAACCTAACCTAACCTAACCTAACCTAACCTAACCTAACCTAACCTAACCTAACCTAACCTAACCTAACCTAACCTAACCTAACCTAACCTAACCTAACCTAACCTAACCTAACCTAACCTAACCTAACCTAACCTAACCTAACCTAACCTAACCTAACCTAACCTAACCTAACCTAACCTAACCTAACCTAACCTAACCTAACCTAACCTAACCTAACCTAACCTAACCTAACCTAACCTAACCTAACCTAACCTAACCTAACCTAACCTAACCTAACCTAACCTAACCTAACCTAACCTAACCTAACCTAACCTAACCTAACCTAACCTAACCTAACCTAACCTAACCTAACCTAACCTAACCTAACCTAACCTAACCTAACCTAACCTAACCTAACCTAACCTAACCTAACCTAACCTAACCTAACCTAACCTAACCTAACCTAACCTAACCTAACCTAACCTAACCTAACCTAACCTAACCTAACCTAACCTAACCTAACCTAACCTAACCTAACCTAACCTAACCTAACCTAACCTAACCTAACCTAACCTAACCTAACCTAACCTAACCTAACCTAACCTAACCTAACCTAACCTAACCTAACCTAACCTAACCTAACCTAACCTAACCTAACCTAACCTAACCTAACCTAACCTAACCTAACCTAACCTAACCTAACCTAACCTAACCTAACCTAACCTAACCTAACCTAACCTAACCTAACCTAACCTAACCTAACCTAACCTAACCTAACCTAACCTAACCTAACCTAACCTAACCTAACCTAACCTAACCTAACCTAACCTAACCTAACCTAACCTAACCTAACCTAACCTAACCTAACCTAACCTAACCTAACCTAACCTAACCTAACCTAACCTAACCTAACCTAACCTAACCTAACCTAACCTAACCTAACCTAACCTAACCTAACCTAACCTAACCTAACCTAACCTAACCTAACCTAACCTAACCTAACCTAACCTAACCTAACCTAACCTAACCTAACCTAACCTAACCTAACCTAACCTAACCTAACCTAACCTAACCTAACCTAACCTAACCTAACCTAACCTAACCTAACCTAACCTAACCTAACCTAACCTAACCTAACCTAACCTAACCTAACCTAACCTAACCTAACCTAACCTAACCTAACCTAACCTAACCTAACCTAACCTAACCTAACCTAACCTAACCTAACCTAACCTAACCTAACCTAACCTAACCTAACCTAACCTAACCTAACCTAACCTAACCTAACCTAACCTAACCTAACCTAACCTAACCTAACCTAACCTAACCTAACCTAACCTAACCTAACCTAACCTAACCTAACCTAACCTAACCTAACCTAACCTAACCTAACCTAACCTAACCTAACCTAACCTAACCTAACCTAACCTAACCTAACCTAACCTAACCTAACCTAACCTAACCTAACCTAACCTAACCTAACCTAACCTAACCTAACCTAACCTAACCTAACCTAACCTAACCTAACCTAACCTAACCTAACCTAACCTAACCTAACCTAACCTAACCTAACCTAACCTAACCTAACCTAACCTAACCTAACCTAACCTAACCTAACCTAACCTAACCTAACCTAACCTAACCTAACCTAACCTAACCTAACCTAACCTAACCTAACCTAACCTAACCTAACCTAACCTAACCTAACCTAACCTAACCTAACCTAACCTAACCTAACCTAACCTAACCTAACCTAACCTAACCTAACCTAACCTAACCTAACCTAACCTAACCTAACCTAACCTAACCTAACCTAACCTAACCTAACCTAACCTAACCTAACCTAACCTAACCTAACCTAACCTAACCTAACCTAACCTAACCTAACCTAACCTAACCTAACCTAACCTAACCTAACCTAACCTAACCTAACCTAACCTAACCTAACCTAACCTAACCTAACCTAACCTAACCTAACCTAACCTAACCTAACCTAACCTAACCTAACCTAACCTAACCTAACCTAACCTAACCTAACCTAACCTAACCTAACCTAACCTAACCTAACCTAACCTAACCTAACCTAACCTAACCTAACCTAACCTAACCTAACCTAACCTAACCTAACCTAACCTAACCTAACCTAACCTAACCTAACCTAACCTAACCTAACCTAACCTAACCTAACCTAACCTAACCTAACCTAACCTAACCTAACCTAACCTAACCTAACCTAACCTAACCTAACCTAACCTAACCTAACCTAACCTAACCTAACCTAACCTAACCTAACCTAACCTAACCTAACCTAACCTAACCTAACCTAACCTAACCTAACCTAACCTAACCTAACCTAACCTAACCTAACCTAACCTAACCTAACCTAACCTAACCTAACCTAACCTAACCTAACCTAACCTAACCTAACCTAACCTAACCTAACCTAACCTAACCTAACCTAACCTAACCTAACCTAACCTAACCTAACCTAACCTAACCTAACCTAACCTAACCTAACCTAACCTAACCTAACCTAACCTAACCTAACCTAACCTAACCTAACCTAACCTAACCTAACCTAACCTAACCTAACCTAACCTAACCTAACCTAACCTAACCTAACCTAACCTAACCTAACCTAACCTAACCTAACCTAACCTAACCTAACCTAACCTAACCTAACCTAACCTAACCTAACCTAACCTAACCTAACCTAACCTAACCTAACCTAACCTAACCTAACCTAACCTAACCTAACCTAACCTAACCTAACCTAACCTAACCTAACCTAACCTAACCTAACCTAACCTAACCTAACCTAACCTAACCTAACCTAACCTAACCTAACCTAACCTAACCTAACCTAACCTAACCTAACCTAACCTAACCTAACCTAACCTAACCTAACCTAACCTAACCTAACCTAACCTAACCTAACCTAACCTAACCTAACCTAACCTAACCTAACCTAACCTAACCTAACCTAACCTAACCTAACCTAACCTAACCTAACCTAACCTAACCTAACCTAACCTAACCTAACCTAACCTAACCTAACCTAACCTAACCTAACCTAACCTAACCTAACCTAACCTAACCTAACCTAACCTAACCTAACCTAACCTAACCTAACCTAACCTAACCTAACCTAACCTAACCTAACCTAACCTAACCTAACCTAACCTAACCTAACCTAACCTAACCTAACCTAACCTAACCTAACCTAACCTAACCTAACCTAACCTAACCTAACCTAACCTAACCTAACCTAACCTAACCTAACCTAACCTAACCTAACCTAACCTAACCTAACCTAACCTAACCTAACCTAACCTAACCTAACCTAACCTAACCTAACCTAACCTAACCTAACCTAACCTAACCTAACCTAACCTAACCTAACCTAACCTAACCTAACCTAACCTAACCTAACCTAACCTAACCTAACCTAACCTAACCTAACCTAACCTAACCTAACCTAACCTAACCTAACCTAACCTAACCTAACCTAACCTAACCTAACCTAACCTAACCTAACCTAACCTAACCGAGTCTCACGGCGCCCCCCGCCGCGATCGGATCACTTTTAAGCCGCTCCGCGCTCGAAAAATACTTAAAAATAGTCAAAGTGAGCAAAATTATCCAAATTTTCGCTAAAAGTTGCGCGCTGCAAAGTTACGTCGGCTAGTGAAAAAAGTTTTAAAATCGGTGAAAATTTCGCGAAGTTACAGACGAAAAACCGAAATTTTAACCCCAAAAGTGACATCTAAAAGTGAAAAAGTGAAACGCTGCTCGATTTTGATCGGTGACCTTGTGTTTTTGGATTGCCTTTCGGAACACCTGGACAAGCTCCACATCCTGGCTGAGTTTGGGATTTTTCCCGTGAAAACTCGCCGAGTTACAGGACCATCAGAAAAATCCACGTGGACACGAGGTCAAGATCCAGCAGTCGGAGGGGAAAACTGGAGACAGGGATAGGCGCAGGAAGCCGTACCCATTCACCTGACACCTTGATCAGCGAAATCGGACCACCCTTCTGGAAGATACAGATTTTTCAAGATTAACAAATTATTTTAAAATTTCAAACCATAATAACTCAAAATTTAGATCGACGACATATAATTTTTTGGACCCTTAAAAATAGTGTATAGTGTTAAGAACCTAATTGCAAAATTTCAAAATTTTTGGATTTGTAGATAAACAGTTATAAAATTTCAAATAATTACCATAATTGTAAACAAAGCTAAATATAAATATTAAAAAATCCAGAAAAATTTCACAAGGCTGTTCAGACCACGAGGAACACGAATCCGGTCGGAAATAAATTTTCCACTATCTGGATGTGACGGGAACGCCTATTTGCAGAAAGTGGTTTCACCCTTGTCAGTTTGACCACCTGCTAAAAATAAGCAGGTCACGACATAAATAGGCACCCGGACAGACTCGAAGCGGAACTTCACCGGTTTCCAGAATCTGAAGTGAGTAGGGAGACTGGACTGAAACGGGAATTACTACGTAATTAATTCCGAACCTCTTCCCGGAACGCCATTACAACTTATCCTTGTCGGGGCTGTAACCCTGGAACGGAGCATCGGATCGCGAAAATAAGGAAAAATTGGTTCTCTCACGAGAAAGCATATCGCTATCGAGTACCCTGGCCATTTTACCACCAGCTCGCCAGGGTCAAATTTTCGCCTTCCCAGGGGAATATCTCCTGAACCGTTCCAGGTACAGGAACCACACCGGCGCCAGCAGTTGGAGGAACATCCGCCCTACAACCCGACATAGGTCACTCCACAGTCAGCACCACCCCTTGGAGCAGGCACCCCCGGGAAGACTTTGGACGTCGCTGGAGCTGCGAAGACCAGCGGTAACGCTTCAACCCTTAGTTGTATAAGTAGATTAGTTTAGTGTTTAAGATTAGGATTAAGAACCAGACTCCGGGGGCAACCCGTTTCAGAGTTACAGAGCCCGAAGTAAGTGAAATCGGACGAACGAAAAACAGCCATTTGCGGTTGTTGGTTTTTGAAAAATTTTTTCAGGAGGCAACAGCTCACACCCTATAGCGGACGCTCCATTTTTAAAGATCACCAGACGTTTGTTGGACCTTCCCCTAGGAGAGCCCACTCTCAAAATAATTTTAAGGTTAACAGTTTTTAAAAGAAATCACTTTCAGTAAACGGAAAACAGTTTACCAACCGCACCAAACCTGAAAAAGGCCTGTAACTCTGAAACGGTGCGTCCTAGACCAAAAATAACATATTTTTCGAAGCCCCCCCCCCTGACCCCCCCCCCCTGGTTGAATACTCAACCATAAGGGACCACCCGAACCTTTGGGTAAAATATCAACCCTCTAGGGTTAAATCAGTTTTAGGGGTAGAAAATTTTTAAGTTAAGTTTAATTTTAATAATTTTGTTTTCGGTAAACCACGCTAAGTCCTGGCCTTAAGCCATAGACTCGTTTACCCAGACTCACACTTCCGGGATACCCCCACCCCCTCCCCCATCCCTTATCCTGAAACCCGACGTACCAAAAAGAGCTCAAAAAGACCAAATAAACGAGCCCACTCACGCCAAAATCGGAGCTGAGTAGACCCAGCTAGGTCAACTGGAAGATCTACTCGGCGGTATCTATTTCTATCCTTATTTATTTATTTCAAAGGGCGATATCTTGGGAACGAGAGGAGCTAGGGAAGTTTCGACCTCAAATTCAACCTTGAGTGGTGTCGTAGACACCACGAGGTGGAAACCGCCACTGAGGTATCGATCCCACCCCTTTTTTCTATTTATTTTATTTATTTTACTTCACCCCTAATCCTTAAAGGGCCATAACTCGGGAAGGAGAGGACTTAGAACGTTTTTGACCTCAAAATCAGCCTTTGTGGTGTCGAAGACACCACGGCTAAAGCCGCACAAGAGGTACCCTCCCCTACCCGATTTAACCCTCCCCCATCCCCTAAATCCTAGAATACCGGTATCTCGGAAGCTAAGTTAGATAGGTTAATTTGGACCGCGGATTGTACTGTCGGTTTTGACTCCCTCTTTACAGGATTTAAAATCTGACTGTGAGCCACAGTACAAATTTAGCAGTAGGACAATTATTTTTATTTTTATTCTTATATTTTATTTTTACAATTTTATTTTTACAACTTTATTTGACAATTTTCCCTGTTTTCCTTGCTGTGACTGTGCCCTATACACACAAGCCACATCACACGCTAGGAACTCATACACTCGCACTTTGAAAACATGGTTTTCGGACATCGCACCCCCGTTGTGAAGGTACCAGCAGCCAGCGCCAGCGGAACACAGGAGTCCACGTCACCGTCCAAACCGGGAAATGTGGGACCCTCCGGAACGTGCGAAGCGCCGAAAGGGTTATCCCTGACGTTTGGCAAGAAGGATGCTGCTCGGGGAACAGTGGCGGAATCAGCCGAAACGCCGCTGTCGTCGTCGGCAGGGACTTCCGGTGCTGTTGCTTCCACCTCCACTCCCAACCCCGCGAGCCCGCCTGGACAAGCGCTGGACGCCGCCAGGACCTTCATCCGGAGACCGGAGCGAAAAAGAAGGTCCATTGACAACATGAAAAAGAAGGTCCATTGACAACATGGAGGCTTTTAAAAAGCAGCCGGACACCTACGCTGCAATGTCAAACGACAGACTTCTCCAGGAGGTCATGAAGACCTTCGAAGACATTCCAAGCAGAGTCAAGGATTACCCTCAGATGAGGAGAGACATAAGGATCTTCCTGGAGACGCAGTCAGACAAAAGCCTACGGATCCTCTTTGAGCTCAGTAAACGGGTGAAGGTCCTGGAAACTGCGCCCAAAACTGTCCCGCCCACAAAGGCCATCACCACGCCAACTTCCCCCAGACTATCGGAGGGAGTCCTAGAAAGGCTGGAGAAAGTGGAGTTAAACATCGACGCAAGGCTAAAGGACTTAGAGGAGAAAATCGCGAAAGGCTTCGTGGGCATGGCTGAGCACTGTGACGATGACCGTGCCGACATCATCGACAACATTGACTTGGTCAGCGCCAAGATCGATGTAGTCCAAGAGAGCATCAGCCGCGCGATAGACGGGGTGAACGTCGTGGGTCGTGCGGCGGTTGTTCTCGAGGACAAAATCGGTGGCGTTGCCGGTGATGTCGCCACCAGCTCGGAGAAAATACAGGCGGCCATAAGAGAAGCGGCATGCGAGCCAAGACCGGACTCGCAGACATACGCCACCGTCACGGCAGCCAAACCCGGGCATCGACCGGCACTTTATTCGATGGCGGTCACCTCTGAAGGCTCGGAACATGCTGACGGGGTGCTCGCCATGGTGAGGGAGGCGGTCGATGCCAGGGGAACTGGCCTTAAGATCAGCAAAGTGCGGAAGGCGAAAAACCAGACGGTCATACTGGGGTGTGACACAGAGGCGGAGTTTAAGAAAGTGAAGGAAAGGATTGAAAGCCGAGGTGGAGGCCTAATAGTAGCGCCTATGAAAAATAAAAACCCGCTCGTTGTCCTAAAAGACGTCTTTTTAGACAATGAAGATGACGAAATGGTGAAGGCGCTCTACTCCCAGAACGAGAACATCTTCAGGGACGTTGACCAAGAAGAGAAAGAAATGGTCATTAAGTACAAAAAGAGGACTAGGAACCCCAAAACAGCGCACGTGGTCGTCCAGGTCAGTCCGAAAGTATGGCAGAGGATGACGGAGGCTGGGGCTCTTTACCTGGACCTGCAAAGGGTAAGGGTGGAGGACCAGTCGCCGCTCATCCAATGCACAAAATGCCTAGCATTTGGACACGGCCGGAAATTTTGTACTGAAAGTGTGGACAGATGCAGTCACTGCGGAGGACCGCATCTACGCGAAAAATGCGTTGAATTTGTTGCGGGTACGGAACCGCAGTGCTGCAACTGCTCACACTCGAAGTCTCAGAAGACGGACCACAACGCCTTCAGCGTGGAGTGCCCGGTCCGCAAGAAATGGGACTACTTGGCTCGGACGACAACGGCATACGCCTAGACTGCTCCCTAAGGTACACATAACACACACAACACACACGAGCACACACACAACACGCACAGGAACACACCAAGACAGCAACACAAACTGGGAGTACATTACAGAAGTAGATAACAACTACGAAACGAACATATACATGGAAACCGAAATACAAAAACAAACACAGATATATAAAATATATAGTGAATATATACGAGTATATCAGAACACACACACAACACAAAACACACACAAAAAACAAACACAGATATATAAAATATATAGTCAATATATACTAGTATATCAAAACACACACACAACACAAAACACAAACTCCAAACAACCCTTGAAACCTCTGAGTATAGTAAAATACCCCAGCATAAGAAATGTCAATAAATATGTATAACTTATGTATATATTATATTATTGCCAAAATAGTAAGTAAGTAAATAAACGCAACAAAGTGAAAGGAATACACACAAACCCTTAGGAACGTCCAAATATATTATGTCCAAGTCCAAACCGTATGTCCTTATACCTAAAACGGGAACAGAAAAATGTGTTATTAAAGGTTGAGTCCATTAAAGTAGATATAAGTAGATAAGTTTTAATACTATGTAAGAAAATAAGAGTAAGTAATGTATTAGAATAAACCTGATATTGTTTACATAAAATAGGAAAGTAAGAAATAATTGTAAAACTAGTAATGTAAGAAAACACGTTTGTTAAATTAATTAGGAAATAATAATGTTTTAAAAATAAGTTTGCACATATTGTCTAACCAATACAGAAATAAACAAACTGTCCATAAAAAAGATGTGCAAGAACAGTACACAGATGTATTAGAATAAATAAAAACTTAGTACTTATATAGAAACATAGTTAAGAAAGAATATAAATAGAAAACATAGAATGTAAACAACCAATGTAAGAAACCACTATCGTTAATAAAACTTATTGTGTTGAACATCCCTGAATAAAGAAAATAAATAACAAAGAAGTAGATAGAATAGCGGGAGTCCCACCCGGCTAAGAATGAAAGAGCGAGTAAAAGAAAGATAAAGTATGAAGCTTGAAAGTGCGAGAGGAATAAATGATAGAACTGGAATGAATGAGTACCTAGCATAATAAGATCTCGTCAAACCGAAACG
>OX438886.1:617500-979730 GCA_949316265.1 Diarsia mendica
TCAAAATAACGATTCGTGAAAAAAGACGATTCGTCAAAAACAGGAATCGTCTTTGACGGATTAGTGTGAACGAGCCGTAAGCCCGTAAGTCTTTTGCGTTTTATAAATGCGACAAGGTAGCCCGCGATATTCGAATTGCTTACGTTTTTGCAATTTGCCGACCAGTGTCAGGTTGTATGTTAAATAAAATAGTATTCGTGACCGTAACAAATGTGACTTTACTGAGTACTTAAGACTAAAATCACCAATACAACCGTCTCAGTTCATATAAGTCTCTTGATTGACTATTTTTATAAAAATAGCCACACAAAAACGTGAATAAATGTAAATTGCAAATAACGTAAAAAAAAAAAAATCGCGGCCTACCTTGTCGCATTCACCATAAGGGCTTTACACATCAACTTTGTACTGATTTTAATTCAGTTTCTGATAAACTTGTCATTAATCAGAGTTTTGTAGAGCTCGAGTGAGTCGTGTCAATACAGTCACATAGCGACGATGGGCTGCCAACCTGTTACCGCTCAGGCGACTGCATCCATATTTACTTTTATATCTCATTAAATTGTGCCAAAGTGCGGTTTGGCGCCGAATGCTGCTTAACCCGTTGAAGTTTACACGCGTGGTAATACCACGTGCAAAGAAAATATGTAGGTATTTATAACAAAGACGTTTCTGTTGTTTAATCAAGAAAACGTTAGACGTCTGTAATACCTCTAGGAATAGGCAGAGGTGTGCCGAGCCTACTGCTAAAATTCGTGCATAAATCTAGCTTCTAGGCTGCTTCTGGGATATACCTGGTGAAAACCTAATAGAACTTTGCACAGAAATCGAACACCTTAGGCCCAGAAGTAGGTAGCGCTTGCGACCACTAGACCAAAGAGACAGAACATTACAACTCCATTTCGGCGATATAACTAACCGACTTCCAAAAAGGAGGATATGTTATCTATTTGTGTGTCTGTAATTTTTTTTAAGTATAGAGACATCGAGCAAAAAAATAAATACTCGTGCAATTACGATTATTGAGACTGTATAATTATAATAACTACGAAACACACCTGTCGGATAAGAGAATTTAAAATGGTTTCTTAATCAAAATTAAAAATTAATCATAAATTAGCTAATTATATATTCGAAAATCATTTAAGATAACGGTCGTTAATTACTTAATTTTGTGTGAATAATATTACTTACGACGCTGAATTTATAACGAAAAATGCGACAGAAATGTATACAGTGGCCGTTTATGTATGACAAAATTATATTTTATGGTTCAGCATGAAAGTGGTGACGGCTCCATAGCCTGGGGACTGCAGGACATGCCAATCATTATATATTAATGTTTACACATTACAGCCGGTTAGTGCCAATAAAATGCGCTACAGGCGAGAGTTATTTTTAAAAGATTTATAACTTTTAACGAACGAAAAAAAAAATACCAATTGAATTGAGAACCTTCTCCTGTTTGGGAAGGTGGTTCAAAATGCAGGAGTTTATGGACTATGGATATCACACTAAATAAGATCAAATATGACTTTATAACACGCGTACTTCTCAGAGTTAAGCAGCAAACTTCAGTCGTCGATAGAGCTACACAGATGGTGCCACCTGTTGCTGTATTGCTTACAGTCACGATCACGACTCATCGTCTGGGTTAAACTCAGTCTTAACTTTCGGGTTTCGATTCTTGAGCGACCCTTCATAGTACAGCGACACTATGGAATGTTTCTTACAGAAGGCCCACCACCACCGGAACCCTGTCAGACCTATGAATGAGAAACCTGGGTCTCTTATCCTTCTTAACTTTTCTACATAAGGTAGTACATCTTTAAGGGATTTTTTAGTTCGTCTATTGTACGGGGAGACGTTGGTTTCGCAGCAGAAGTCTAACACGGCCCGCTCTTCGCTGGCTAGTAGACTAGCCTCGTCTAAGACGGCCATACGTTTAGATTTGCCGAGTATGTTGTCGTATAAGGTTCCCTTGGGGATGCCGTAGTGCGTGGCGGCTTGCGTAAAGCGCATCCTCTGGGTGACCACAGCTTGGATGGCTTCCTGCAGCTGACTCTGGGTCCACGTGGGTGACTTCAGCTTGCGAGTGCTATGACCGTGGTAATCTGACAGGGTGGGTAACATACACGTTCAAACATGAACTAATCCGAATCTATTTGATGCAGTAGTTTTATACGTTATAGCTTCTACGCGCGAATGACTCAATAATTGAAACTTTATCAACTTTCCAACGATATTAAAACCATTTTTCTATTATTTTATGAACCATAAAATACTTATGGACATATTTAATATCCCATATGGCCGTTTCTTTTAACAGCAAATACTTTTGATGATTGGTTTGGATTAGATCTGTTTCGATATTTTCTAGATTTACAATACATAATTATACTTAAATAAAATTTAAGTGTCCCTTTGTAATTTCAGAATAACAAGTTTTTACTGAACGCGTATGAAAGGATATAGGTACCTACGTACGGTACTTTCATCAACAAAATATTTACTTTTTTTTTGTCTTTCTTCCTGTTTGTTCCTGTAATCTCCGAAACGGCAGGAGCGATTTTGACGGGCTACATTGGTAGATAGTTGATATCATAGGGACTAACTGAGGGTAGTTTTATATGGGAAAAAAGTTGCAAAATGGAAAAATGCCGTGGAAAAAATGATAACCCTTGAAATGGTTACCAAAATTCAATTGAAAAAGGAAAGTTTGTTATGAAAATTTCAGGCGTCCGAAGGTCGCGGGCACAGCTATTTCAGAATAAAAAGCGTGCTTTGACTACCAAAGTACCAAACACGTGATTGTGCCTCCGAAAGAGATGGGTGGCTCAACTAATGGTTCGGATATAGACGTGTGCACACGAATAATTAAATATTTGTGAATGTATTTTTATTATCTGCCCAATGCATCACATCAGCAATGTTTAGAAAAATATAAATCTCTCCGTAATATAACTGAACAGTGAACAAGGAACTAAAACAGTGCAAGCCTAACGAGGCAGTATTTATTTTATCATGCTTCTTAGTGATGCTGGTCCGATTTGGCTTCATCGAGCTCCTAATAAGATTAAAGGTCCTACATCATAACTAAATTATTAGCCCCAGCAGCACCATGACACTCAAGAATCAAGTCTATTTTACGTTCACAATGTACGACATCTACCTACTCAACTACAATGCCAGTTTTTTATGCTATTAATCTATAATGTCACTAACGGTATACAAGTACCTACATAAGGCCATCGTAACTTTAACAATGTTTCTATAATATTTTCTCACGTTATAATGACAAAGAATAAAAAGTTATTATCAATGAGAAGTATCACCAATAAAATACAGTCACTGACTATGTTTTGCTATTTATTAATAAACAGACAACAGAAAATGTTCAGTCAACGGGATTTCAATTATTGTAATCACGCACGTATATATTTATGTTTCATTGTGATATATTTAGTTATCATCGCATCTACGAATTCCACAACTATTGCATCAAGAAAAACACGGATTATTAACAAAAATTGCCAAAAACAGCATTTTTGCGTAAAATAGTAAGAACAAAAAGTATAGCAAGAAAAAATTACTGTTTTATCATATATTTTTTAATAAAATATATGTGACATAGGTATTAGTGAAACAGTTGGCGAATTGCACGATCTAACTTTTTACAAAGTTATTAGACATACTGAATCTACGTTTACTGTGGTGAAATAACGTTGTTTGATTAAAATAGTTACAACCGTAACCAATCTAAAGAAAATTAATATGATATTTTAAAATGAATTGTAATATAAAGTTTATCATGCAAGGAGGTGAATATCTTTTTATTATGTTTTGAAAACATCATAAAAATATTAATTCACTTTTAAATTAATGAAAATGTCGAAAGCAATAGTATTGTAGAAATAAAAAGCCAACGAACCTGCAATTGCTGCCGATGTGGAGGCTCCGAGCCAGGCCTGTGAGTTCTCGATCATTTTGGCCTGCGAACAAATAAAAAACAGTTAGTAATATTTCATATATTTAAATATATAAAAAGAGAAGTCCTGACTGACTGACTGACTGACTGATTGACTGACTCATCAACGCCCAGCTCAAACGCTTGGACCTAGAAAGCTGAAATTTTGCACAGAGGTTCCCTTTATAATGTAGACAAAGAATAAGGAAGGATTTTTCGAAATTCAACCCCTAAAGGACCTTAATAGGGGATGAAGGTCTGTATGGAAAATCGTCATTTTCACGCGGGCGAAGCCGCTGGCAAAAGCTAGTATTAAATATAAGACTTACATATTTAACAACTAGCTTACGGCCGCGGCTTCGTTCGCTTTTTACAAAATATCAGTAATATTATGTTTGTTCATGGAATGGATTTTGATAAAACTTTACTGTAATAGGTATAAGTATTATTATTTACATTAAAAGTTTTTAGGTTTTTCGTAAAAGACACAAATATCCATCCATTCATCCACACGAACATACGCGTTCGTAAAAACTTAGTTAGGAAGGTTTGGCACACAGGCTCTGGGCCCTGGGCCGGACTGGGCCCACACTAGGAGAACTACCACTAGGCAGAACTGGTCTGCGACACCCACTAGTCAGTTGTCTTGTCGATCTTATAATTTAACAAACTTAGTTAACAGAAACCAAATTTGATATTAGCCCCCAAACATAAAGCCCCTATGTTGAACCATCGCACTTGTCACCACCGCGCGACGGATGTAAAACCACAGATTTTGTTTTTATATGTCGTGTCACATTTCAGCTGAAAAAAGTGTGTTCGTTCACGAAGGACATCATGTGGCAAGAGATGTCACACGCAATAAAAATATCATTTTTCACTGAAACTGTTTACGCTTTGGCTTGTCCGGGACACCGGCAGAACAAATCATCCGGACGGATAACATTTATTTGAACCGAAAACAATCCAACACGCCGACAGCTCGCACTTACCAATAAACGCCACAAACATCAGAAACAAACCCCGCTATATTTCGTTTCATTAACAAAGTAATGGACACCGCACATACCTAGTAAAGTATATAAAACTGCGTTCTAAATCTTGTGCCGACACAATTACACAAAGGTTTAACAAGTCGGCTTCATTACCGTACAATAATAATAACGGTCAGATGAAAAAGAACAATTCGTCAGTTAATTTACAATTTCCCATCTCGTACAGGAAGTTTACGATTGCACATTTTATCGATCGCTACTGTAGATCACGCGTCGATCGGACGCCGCTCGCCGCGCAGCCGCGCCGCTCTACGCGCGTTTATTTACGTCCACCCTGTAATTGTTGGAGCAAAGAGCGGCATTTCTTTGTGCCCCGCGCTACAACTAAACATTATCGAAGTTTTAATTGTGAACGCAGACAAAAGCCGGCCATTTTACGGCGGCAATAACGGAACGCAGTTCAATCTACAAATAAAATCTTTTATTAAGTTAGCCGGGCGACGACGCGCGCGCCGCTAGTCATGTTTACGAAACGCACACGTGCCCTAAGTACCGGTTGAAACGTTCCGATGTATTGTTTGTTTACCCGAATAAAACACTAAAATCCAATTCAATAACAAAGAATTAAAGATCCCGAAATAAAATTTATTGCCAGTGTACGATAAAATAGATTTATGTAGGCGCGGGTGGGTAGCGCCCCGGTAGGGGGGGGGGGGGGGCAGCAGGGCGAGAGGTGCGGCGGAACGCGACCGCCTCGATCATATTATTAAATTAGGTACACTCGGTCAACTAAACAACAATCTGTTTGTTGTGATTGGAGACAACACCGTGGCTGGAAGAAACAAGGCATGGCTCTGTGCGCGTGATGTAGGAGTAGGACAGTGTTGACAGATGTGGTGGAGGTGTGAGGTCGGCGGGCGGCACATGTATCGCTAACTTGTTAAGCCGGCGACGTCATCGACGTAAGCAGCTGTGTGTGGAGGGTAAGGGACGCAGTCGGCAACCTGTCAGCTCATCCTTACAACTTTTCACTAGCTTAACCGCCCGGGTGCAACATATCTCGCAGCTATCTACCCAGTGGCGTGCGCTCTATTAAGGCTCTTAGGCTTAGCCTACCTTACCAACTGAGCATTTCTTATAACTAATTAACCATGTAATAAAATAACACCATGTACAAAATAATAATAAAAAAGTTCAAACTCCTGTTAAAATACTTAGAGCAATTTTTCGCGTACGAATCTTTTAGTTACAGGCTTGCTTAGGCTAGCATTCGACTAGCCTAAAACCCATTCATAATTTTACGCACACAGCGTCACATCGGAGAATGATCGGTGCATATTTTCGTGTATATGAACCGCACACATGCATGTCAACTCCTGCGGGTGTAGCTGGCCTGTGATTGGCTGCAACAACACAAGGCTACGATTGGATGCGTCATGCGGCCATCTTTAGCCCGCGAACTCAGGCGCGAAGTTCAAATTTGTTTTTTTTTTTTACGTTTTTTGCAATTTGCAGGCCAGTGCTAGCTTGAATACTGACTACATACGTCTTACAGCCGCGAATCATATTTTAATAATCAACATACAACCTAGCACGGGCCTGCAAATTGCAAAAATGTAAGGAAATTTAGAAATTTGAATTTCGCGCTTAGCGGTCTTCGCTCTTCCGTCCACAGATAGAGTGCAGCACTGCCAACACATTTCATTGATCGTTTTCGTATAATCCTGCAAAATTTTGTTGACCGCTGTTGTGAACAAACTCGATATGAAAATTATGCAATTTTATTTGGTAGTATTTTTCTATCGGCAAATTAGAAATTATATTTTACGCGAGGAAGCCATTATTATTTATTGTTTCATTGTTGTTTTATAGCGCGATTTGTTTTGAAACCGAAAACGTACAGATATTGTCAGTATTACATTATTAACAGTAGTGTAGGTAAATATTAGCTTTGTTGTGTATTATTTGTTTATTCCCACAAATAATAACAAAGTGAAGTTTGTGCTGATAATGTGTGTTTGCTAGATGATAAAGGTAATAAGTTTTCTCAATTATGATATTATCGTATAAGTAATGTAATGATAAGGTGCAAATTGTATCTAAAGGTAGATGTGTGAAAGCCACTTCGGATATTATCTTGCAAGTGACGTGTTTTGTACTTTTCAAGTAACTATCACCCACTCACTTGGATGAGATATTTATGGTGGCCGAATCTTTCTTCTGTTTGCATCGTTAGAAAATCATGAGTTGCACCCTTGAATAATGTGGTGAGTTTTTGAATTGTATCTAAGTACCTATAACTTTTACAGGCTTATTTATTTTTATAAATGTGACAATTTTTTTTTGCTGTCAATATTTCGTGGCCTACCCACCGTGGGAGACCACTGCACGCCACTGTATCTACCTATTTCATACTATACGTTGTACATTGCTACGCGTTAGAAATTGTTCTTTTGTAGGTTATGTTAGGCCAGGAACAAGAAGATACAGTTTTTCCGTCATCATTCTGGAAAATAATTTAGTTTCAGTTACTTTTCTCAAAACTAGGTAGCCCTCAGCACTTGCAAAAAGATGCATTGATGGTCTCAGTTACTGACAGTACACATAAATGTTTTCAGCAAGTTTTACACCTAAAACCTCAAGTTTGTCCCTCACCAGTATGGATAAATAAATTAGCGTTGCACGTCGTTGGGTGGTGCCTGGTGGTCGCCTGCATGAAACAGAACCACTCCGGATTATGGGAGCCATCCATTGACTTCAATAACAAACACAATTACTAGCTATTAACTATCTCTCTATTTTGACGTGGACGACATGGACGTACCGTATCGGAAACCCTATTAAGATGCGTTTACAGGTGCAAACGCGATGCAACCAATCTGCGCTAGAATTTACGAGCTGAAATTCATAACGGATGAAATACGAGACAGTGGGTGATATTTGAAGTTTGTTAGATGTGACCCGTGTGACAATTGCTGACACTTGTGGCAGAACCAACGGGTGAGTTCAAAAAGAACAGCAGAAACGGAGACTTTCAATGAACATAGCTTTCCATATTTCGTCAAACTAAAAATGTTGCACCATCTGCGCGAATAACTTCCTAGATAGTAAATGAGTGCAATCCAGCGCATTAGTCGGTCATTATTTATGTTATTCCGGCGGCTGCGAGCGTGGCGCCCTCTAATCGAAACTTTGCGTACGAAACGTAATAATAAACTTCCGCGGTGCCGCGCAATTACCGTCTACGTATGTATATGCGTAATAAGTCCGCGTCAGTCGGCCCTCGCCCACGATTTACGCGAAATTTAATTTCGCCATTTTATAATCAAGGTACTGGCTGCGCATATCGCCGGCCACTGCATATCTATAGCACCACCATACGTACGGATTAGTAAGAGAATATCACTGACCCGGTAAAAGTTCTTTTGTCTTGACTTCGGATTAAAATCCCATAGAAAAAAGCTCCCTCAATGCTCAGATTTTCCAGGTAGCTTTTCCGTTTTTCTTTACCTCAAAACTTTATTTGTGAGAAACCGAATCATAAATCCCAAGGAGTCTGTTTAGCCGTTCTCAAGTCCTAATATTTGCAGTTTTTAAATGTAATTAGCAACTTTCTAATCTTTGTTTCGGAACCCACTAAACTTAAAATGAAAACATCGCGAGTTTGTTAGGATTTTATTAGTAAGTCAATCAACAAGCAATGATAAAGCTTTGGTATATCGTAAAGGTAGAGCCTTATTACTGTGTAAGTCGCGACAGAAACTTATCGGTTTCATACATTTAAAGGATTACACACGAGTCCAGTGTGTGGTATGGCAACTCAAGTATGTTTCTAACCATACTAAATGAATGAAACCGGAATGTATGTGGCGGCACACGGCACATCTATAGTAGAGGCATTTGCTACACAAGTACACTAACTGCCTCGTTAGTCTAGTGGTCGCAAGCGCGACTGCTGAGCATGAGGTCCTGGGTTCGATTCCCGGGTCGGGCAAAAAGTGCTATTGGGTTTTTCATTAGAAATATCCCAGTAGTAGCCCGGAGTTTGGAAGTTGGCGGTATAATACCCCCGTGCCTCGGAAAGCACGTTAAGCCGTTGGTCCTGCGCCTGATCTCTCTCCGGTCGTGTCGGATTGCCGTCCCATCGGACTATGAGAGAAAAGGAACAGAGAGTGCACCTGTGCCTGCGCACACACTTGTGCACTATAATATCTCCTGCGCATCGGGCTAATCTCCACTAAGATTGGCCGCCGTGACCGAAAGCGGTCTGGAGGGACTACTACTACTACACGTAAGTAGATAATGTAGTCAGTCCAAACAATTATTGAAAGTCGATATTGTTGTAAGGATGTCAGAGATGTGCAGTGGACAGTGGCTTTAATAATTTAGCTGACAAACACTAATTAGGTTGGTAACTCGATAACTCGATGGCAATATCGATCTTAATCGATCGATATGAAGATACATGTTAAACCTCGGATAAAACGAAGCTCGCTAAAATACGAGTAAAGCTAAATATTTTTTAGATAAACCGACCTAGTCCTTCAGTATTAGATCAGTCGTTGCTAAAATAACTTATAATCATATCTGCTCAAAATATGAACGTTATTTAAAAGCAATTAGTTTCTCATTTATTAGAATCCATATTGTTTGCCGTCCTGTGAGCTCGTTTCAATTTGCTATAATAACGCTTATGCTATTTCCCCGTTAATACGGGGTGAGTCATTTGTTCCGAGATACTGTTGGTGAAGAATGGCGGGGGAAGGGCGCGTGAAAGGGGGTGAGGGGGCTGAAGGGGTGAAGCTCCGAGGGGCGAAGGATAAAACTAATCACACATCCTCTTCATAGAGCGTAGTGTGGGGTCACTTTGATAGACTGCAGCGGGAGGAAGCGCTCGAACACTACTGGAGATTTATGAGCTGATGCCAAATTGAGCTGAGACTAACTTGTCACGTTTTGTTTTTTGTACCCAACCGTGGGATGAAAGTTCTGTTCGTCGTTATTTGGGGATGTTCTTCAACTGTTTGGACTGTCGAGTATGGGAAGTACCACCAGTAGTAGTACCAGCAACAAATAGAGAACAGTGACGCACACAAGGCACTAGCCGACACCACATCACAACTAAAGCCTACCGCTCATCTGGCACAGCGCACAGTGCACAGTGGCACTCCGCCTCTGCGTCGCTCCTGCATTATCCATTTCCGCATTAGTGTCTTTTTGTTCCCCGTTTGATTGTTTAAACGTGCGTCGATGCGGTATCCAGTGGTTATTATTTCCACTCCTCTCACTCGAAATGGCCTCAGTCGATTGTGGAAAAATGCTTCTCTTATTGTTAGCGAAGGAACAATAAGCGCCTTCATTTTATATGTTTACAGCGTCTGAAGCCTGATAGGCACTTTACCTCTCTATTACACATACCATTGTTTGTGTCCGACATTTGTTTTGTTTTTCTCGAAACAGTTTTCAGTTCAGTCTAGTGTGTTAACTATTATTGATTTCGTTATTGGGGCGTTTCAGTAAATATTTCTTTGTAAAATTAATGGGATTTGTATTATTTACACAGTAATTCGTACGCAACTTTGTGAATTTTCTTTCATTTTTGGTGCCAAATAATAAGATAATAGAGTTTTTGTAGATCTCTGATAATCGTCTAAATATAGTAATAACTCCTTTATTTGTAACAGACTTTCGATTGTCCTATTCCTTGTATTACAATAATTCTTTAATCGGGTGACACGCGACAGAGCTAAGTATTACTTATAATAAGCCATCTGTCGAGTAGTACGGACAGACCGGCAGACCAGCAATCATATTAATAATAATGCATTCTTGTAAAAAAACCGTAGTTCTTGATACATTGTCGCGATCTGTCATATTGGCTAACATTTCACATGTAAGGATTAGAAACCTTATTTCAACAGTCCATGGTTTAAATTCCGTTGTCACTAAAATAATCTTATGTCATTTTCAGCAATGTTTGTCATTCTGAAGTTGACTTAGTTATCGTGAAGTTAAAGTTGATATTGGAAGGGATCATTATGTTTAGTGTTATTATATTGCTTCGGGTTATAAAGAGCGGAATAAACCTTTGTCGTGAAATTATTGTTGTTTACGAGCAAGATACACAATTTTCCGCTATATTCATATTATTATGATAGAGTATAACAGATACTATTAACTATAAAGGGAACAGCATGTTATTTATACGAACTACGTCCATATGTTCGTAATACCGATGTGTTAGCATTTTGTTCAATAGTTCATAACTTGACTGCTAGTGTCTCCAATGAACAATCTTCATCCCCTAATTGAGTAATTCATTCACAGAGTTAGACTGTCCATCATTTTATACTGAGTGCCCATTTTGATCACACACATTTTAAACGTGAAAAAAGGTGATGATGAAAAGGTGTTGCTGTAGCTAAGGGGTGATTAAAAATGGTCATACTGAACAGCATCCATAACAACCACTTCCATAACGGGTATAGGCAAACAGAGAACATTATTTACTACTTGTGAGGTTTGGTAATGTCATTAGGTCAGTATGCCATTAAAGTCCTGTAAAAACGTCCTAGTGCAGGTAGTAGATAAAGATCTTCTTCTTCTTATCGTGTGGGCAGTAAGGTCTAACGACCCTGCATACCACAGTGTCAGAGTTTCTAAACCACCTCAAGGGTCTCTGACAGATATTACCCGAAAAAAAAACGAATGACAGACAAAAATTAAACAAAACGTTAAAAGTACTGTATGTATTTTCATATGAATTCAGTAGAAGGCTATTATTATGAAATTTCATACAGACACTTCAATGTTATTTATTTGTATAGATATAGAATAAAAGTAGTATATATTTCGAATAATTTCAGGCTGGACGTAGCTAATTCTACATTGTAAACTATATTTTCCTGATAGTGCGTACATTTATGATTGTTAGTAAAAATGTGTGGAAGTAAATTGTATGCTTGAGTCGAAGGACTATCGCTGTAATTGCTTCATTCGATGAACGACAACTGTATTAAAAGAATACTGTTTTGTCAGCAACTTTGAAGGAGGCATCTATATGTGATCGATGGAAGAAACTATACACTACTATAAAGGTATGATTCATTGACTCAGTACCAAGCTGGAGGCCTGGTAGTCTGTATGACATCTGCCAGTGAGTAGGTTATTGTGGCGGAGGCTCTGCGAGGTCTACGATATTAAAATATGAATTAAAGTTTCTTATTTATTTATTAGCTGTTGCCAGATTATTTTCCATTCTGGATTGAAAATTACCTTCCTTCGGATTTAGCTCCCAATTATATATGGTTTTTTTTTTACCGGAATCCTTATTAAAAATGCGCTCTAAAAATGCGTTAGTAGCTCGTAGTCTGGAACTTCTGGAAAATTGTATGTACCACCTCTCTATGTACCTTTTCAGGAGACAGGTGAAATGTTAATTTACGCAGCTTTAGGTATAGCTACACAAGTCCAAAACAAACTCAAAATTATAATAACACACGAAATCTTTTAATTCTTAGCATTAATTACTGGGAACAAACGCCGCCGTCCCGTAGTTATGTTTGTTTAAAACATTAGTATATATGCTTATGTTAAACGGGAGGAAATTTATTTGACTTAGGCGTAGTTTCAGTGTCGACGACGATGTAAGCAAGACAAACAATGTTAATTTTCACCCCCACTCCTCGCCCCCCCGATACACCCCTACTGGCGCATAGGGCTGTCAAATATATCTTTTAAATAGGACATTAATTTTGTGTTTATGAACTTTGAATGAGGGTGTTATCCTTAAATGTGGGTGAAGTGGTGTTCCGAAGTGTTTCCGTGCTGTTTGGTGGCTATCTTGTTCATGACTTGCTCATACACACACCGCCTTCACTAACTAACGCCTTTTTCCCACAGGGGTAGGTAACTAGGTAGTAAGTACGGACTACGGAACGGTCATAGCACATAGCGAGTAGGTACTGAGCTTCCCGAAGAACAACACCATGTATCACTAATTGGTTTCGGTCAATTAAATAACTTGTTTTCATAAAAAAACACATTACGTACGTGTTTTCATGAACTAAAACATGAGGTAAAAGTACCCTCATACTTTCACCTGAAAAAAAGGTGTAAGGTGTAAAGGTGTATTACCTTTTAAAGGCAGTGTAGCACCGTTATGTAGGCTGCATGTTGATTTTACACTTAACATTATGTGTCAACACCTTTTGGCAGATTATTTCTTATAACTTCAGCTGTACCTAACTTATTTAATTTCATTGGACTTAGACATTTTGTGTAAAATAAAAGCTTTTAATAAGTTATAGGTGTACAAAGATGGCTAATCACGTGAATAAAATGTGAACCAACTTTTGGTTTTTCAATACCATTTCAAAAATGATTTAGCCAAATGACATTGAAGCACTAAAAGATCCCTTTTGTTTTTTTTTTTGGTGGGTGGAAAATCATCGAATAACCCCCCCCCCCCCCCCCCCCGCTCTTGGGCAGAGCGAAGGGGAGTGTCAGACTTCTACTGACTAAAAACCAAACCCATGTTCCTTCTTCGCCCTCATGTGTCGGAGCCGCGTTAAGCTTTCGACAAACCACAGCCTACTAAAAGATCCCTGTAACAGTGTATTTAGTATGGCAGCCCTGGTTTCTAATTACAACATGCCCGTTAGAGGGCGCCCTCGAATTATATACCGACAACTTTGACGAACATTTATTTTTAATTTGGAAACGGCTCCCGTGCCCCGTGCCCTACGATACGAAAGCACCGAAATTACAAGCTTGTTGTATTATTCACGATGAATGTCAAACCTGAATTCCTTGCATAAGCGAGCATACTGAATTAGGTAATGTGCCTATTAATATTCAACAATAAATATTATGAAATGAGAAAATGGTTTAAAAATTATAGAATGTTATAACGATTTTATTCCCTATATTCTTTTTCTCAGTTCGTGTTGTTACCAGAGAGACTCGTCTCACAATTTATGTTTGGACAATATTGAAATAAATACTAGGTACCTACTATTAATACTGTAAATGGGTTATTTACCATGTTTTTATACTTATTGTTTCGAGTTTAAAACAGCAATACAACAACAACAATACAACAACAACAATATCTCGTTTTCAGTGTTAATAGTGGTGTCAGTGGCCATGTCAGTTTAAAAACTTGAATTGAAATGTATAATCAGACTATCATCAATGCCTTTATATGGCTGTAAGGATCGTATAAGTACCGAAGTTTTGAAAATAGGAGAACCTGCTTTTCTCCCATATCATTATTCTCTTGTCAGATATACCTACTCCCCGGTGGTTCCTGGCACTCTAATATAATATACTGCTGCATAAAGGGACTCAGCCGGACCATCATTCTTCATACAATATGCTCATTCTTCATATAAAGCAAGGAGACCTAGTTTCACCAACTTTTTAACGGACTTGAAGAAGTTTTCAAGAAGCTTACGGTCAGTTGGGAAATAAGCGGTATTGAAATCGGTGACGCTCTTTTCACAAATCGTCACTTCGCTGCCGATATTATTTTGTAACCGACTTCCAATAAAGAGGAGGTTCTCTATTCGTGTGTATGTATTTTTTTAACCAGCAGTGGGTTGACGAAGGCTAACATTATCAGTATATTGGTAAATGCATTCGTATCATTCAACTCTGAAAAGTTGGAAAATTAAAAAGTTAGGGACCATTTTCGCGACAAGCGACATCGATTAACATCAAATGAAATGCTAGAACTTTTCGGTATTTTCATTTACATACACAGTGTTGTACAAATGCCTACCAATATGTATTTTTGAAAAAATATTGGAAATAGGTATGAGTGATTGAAAGAACACAACAACGTTTTTGTTTACCAAAGGGATGTTGCAATGAAATTAGTTCGGTAGCACAGGTTGGTACTTCGACATGCCATGTTAGATAGGTAGCAGTTAGACAAAACTTGAATTCCTAGAATGAACAGTAACACGATACAAACGTTTAGTAAGTAGACACATTGTAATGAGTGGCAACACTGAGCGTGTACTATGTGTAACAACATTAACATCGTCCAGCTGTTTGAACAGTTCGCGCGCTTTACATCTCTTGTCCCGAGTGCTCCAGTGCTCCCCCCGACTGCCCCCGACTGCCCCCGAGTGCCGCCATGCCGCCATGAGCGCCGACCGTGAAAACGACGCCACACTGAAGAGACGCAACACACGAACCTGTTTAACCCTAATTAACCGGACGAAAGCGAGAATACCTACGCGAAAAAAAGAAAGGAGTTTTATAATTCGGGAAGCTAGTTACCCGCACGACGAGCCAGCCTCTTTGCTTTTGTTTTTTAATTAGTTGCCGCTTAAACTTTTGCGCGTTTTACGTTGTTCATTTTGTTCTACTGTTATTTTTTCACTCTGCCTTTTCTATTGCGTTTCGATGGACATTATACATTAAACTTCGTCGAGTTCTCATCGAACCGATTTTCTGGTCTCGTTTTATATCATAAAGTGACGCACGTAACGCTTTGAGTTGGGGCACAATAAACATGGAGCAACAATGTTCGCGTTTCATATTAATTTACAAATCACGGAGGGGAGAGGCATTCGAGTAGTAATGATTTAACATTACACTCCATTTGCTTAAGGAAAACAGAAATAAAATAAGATAATTTTATCATAACAAGAGGCGCGGCGAGGCGCCAGTTTCGCTTACATTATTAAAACAAAACAATAGACATAGACGAACATACGAACATATGCAGTACTAAACGTAGTAAATTAATTAGAAGCGGGGCGCGGGGAGCGGGGCGAGGAAACTGTCGGGTCCCGTCTTAACAGACGATTAGTAATTGCGTTATCGTTCAATTTGTGCCATTAGTTGTCGAGCACGGCCGTCGACGAATTAAATTTCGATTTATTTAACGTCCGACCTTCTTTAGTATTCATATTATTACAGCCGACCTGGCACTAAGCGGATGTTCAACTATTAAACAATTAAGAACTTTTTAGCGATGGGGCTTTCAGATTATAAAGCTCCAAAGTAAGAAACAAAAACATAACACTTACTAGAAAACTCCCTTTCATTGTACTTAGGTTAAGTTCAAAATGCAATGAAATTTGAAGCGAATAATTATGAGACAATATCGATGAATGTGTAGGTCAGACAATGTTTGCAAATAATCGGGCGATATCAGCCGCGCTCGTCACACTACCACCTCGCGGAACACGAAGCCCTAGCAGTGCAGCCATCAGTGCAGGGCTGCGAGTCGTACTCCTGTGGGTACTCCTCTGTACGAACATAGGGAAACAATGCCGAAAATATGTGATTCAGCATTTGATTTGTTTACAGAAGTGACGAAACACTTGAAGAAGCAAGAGAACGTATAATTGCAAGCCAACAAGTCCGCAAGAAGACAGCACCTATGAAACCCCCGCCGGAGTAAAGAGGTGTCGCAGAGGCGCGAGGCGTCGACAAGGCACAATACGTCTCGCCTCGTCCCAACAATATCCCCGTGTTTACATTCCCCGCGTAATTCCTTTGAACTCGCATGTGGGCCCGAGGAAACGTAAAATAAACAGAACTTTCTCGTAATGTTTAATTAAATTAATCAGTTGGTTGATTAGTCGATGGTTCGCCGGCGTTGGCGTAAACAAAGCGCGTCGGCGGCGCGGCCGGGCTTTGATCTAGCGACTCACTCTCATCTCCACTATTGTTATATATTTGTGAGGTTCCCGCCGCCCGCCGTTTGCCGCCAGCTGCCGGCGCCTCGCGCCTCGCGCCTCGCACCTCGCGCCTTGCGCGCCACAGGGATGACACGCTACGTGTTTTTGCATTTTATACCAAATCCAGTCAAACACATTTTCTGTCAGATTCAGCAGGTACTTTTACTTATGGTCTTCTCTAGAGTCGAGTTAGAATCTCCAAGCCAAACACAAAGATGAATAAATGTAGACATCTTGCCATTCGGTTCTATGAGACTTACCACCACCTTTGGCTATAGTTTTGCCAATGTTGCAATAATCGTGGCGTTTGCAACTGTCTGCTTCTAGTTGTGAACTACTCTTCTGTACTGATACCTTAACTAACCGAGGAAATATGGAAGAAAACGGTAAATCAAAATAGCGATTTCCTTTAAATAGAGCAACAATAGAAAACCATTGAAATCAATAAACAATAACTGTAGTAGTCAGTTGAAGCAGAACAGTTGATGCCGAGCGGATAATGACCGCTAAATTAATACCATCGGATCAACATCATTGGATCATATTAATTACAAACCGGGGTGAGCAGTACTCGTGTGTAATGCTTGTTTTCAATAAAGCAGTTTCTAAATGTTTGCCGAATCGTCGAGGCTTGAGTGTCTAAGAGTGCAGATTGGTTTAGTTAACAAAATATCTTTGTTTAGTCAGTCAAAAACATTTGGAAATATTAAACATTCTATAAGTTCAACGATCGCCATTTGGAAAATACCCTATAATTTTCACCAGACATAACCACTTGAAAACTTGACCCCTCCCTGATTATATCTACGACTGCATGCCTACCTTTCGAGCTGTTATGTTTAAGAATTGCATCAGGATGGAGAAGAATAGTAGATTAGTAGCCAAGGGCTGTAAGGCATCAATTGCAGCCCGAGATATTTAGGCGCACGAGCGCAGCGAGGGCGCCAATAGTTCGAGGGTGCAATTGATGCTTACACCCGAGCTAACTACTCTGCTTTACATCTCGATTATGAGGTAAGAAGAAAAAAACCGGCATTACAAGAATAAAGTTTTCAAATATCTCTCTTTAGAACTTTCAGGCAAAATATTGTTAATTGCTGCTTCAGCTTCCATTTTCATTGAATCGGGAGTGCAGCTTATATCTTCATCACTTGCAGAACTCATGTTTTTTTCCTAATTAGCACGTAATTATAAAAAAAATCCAAAAACAAACAATATTGAAAGTAAAGTTTTCTATTACCGCCTTTTTCATCTCTTTTTAATTTTTTTTTTTTCAAGAACGATATTGAGCTTCGCCGATATTTAAAATTGATGACTATTAAGCCTCAGGCGGTATACTCATACGAAGACAAGGCTGAATAGCGAAGCGACCTCTTTTGTCATTGGGCTGAATGCATGATGTCTATTGCCAGTACTATGATGGTTAGATGTACGCGAACTTTTTTGAAAGAGTGAAGTGTTTTTTTTTTAAATTACTTACCGCCCTAGGGCTTTTCTTGCGACATTAATGCCCTAGAGCGCTAATTGGTCACCTACAAGCCCCATTTGGGGGTAATAAGGACCACTTACCGAATATGAGAGATGTAAAAGACATTATACCCCTACCAAGGTAGGCATCTTTCCAAACGCTAACAGAATAACAACGCCAAATTCACTAAATACTATGTAGAGTATTGTAGAGTCACGGGCACTAATTTACAAACACTTTGCCTAATTCAGCAACAATTTCTCGTAAAATGACGGTTTCATCTCTAGGATAAAACCTTCATCTCTGATAAATTAGTAATAAGTAGTATGGTTTCCAAAATAATAAATTCGAGAAAACGCTAACCAATACAGTAAGAGAAAATCACTTTTAAAAGTTACTTCGTGTACTGAAATTTTTGACACCTTTTATTTGGATTTATTTTCGATGATGAAATACTACCCAATTTTAATTTTTAGCTCACTTTTCATGCCACAATCTTTTGTAAGTTTTATAATGAAGATTCAAACTCAAACTCAAATATTTTATTTCAATTAAGCCATTACAGGCACTTTTGAATGTCAGAAGGACGGAAGAAGAACGAAACTACGAGTGCAATACGTCATTCCGAAAGTCACCACGCCGAACCACACGCCACCGAATGCCCGCAACAACGAACACTGCGAGCACGAAAGCACGCAGCGACGCAAACCGCAACAACGAATGCTCGATTTAAATGAGAAGTTTAGCTTTACTTTGTCAGGTTCGGTTCACCTTGATATAGATTATTAAAAGAGAAAAATGGTTTTCTTTCAGTGGGAAATTGAATATTGTGTTCATCAGTTTCAGGTCTCTTGAAGATTTTCTTTTAGTTTCGTCTAAATACAATTGTTTGCTATTGTACGCATTGTCTGGATGCAGTTTGCTAATACACATTTAATATTATTTGTTTGGTTTCTTTAGACAAGTTACGTGTTTTACCTTCTTAAAAATTTAAAATATATTTAAAATATTACAATACTAGCTTGTGGCAGCGGCTTTGCCCGCGTGGAGTTCGATAATGGCCCCACGGGATCATACCAGGATAACACATAGCTATATATATGATACTTCTCATATAATATAGCTATGTGTTAATCCAGGTATCAACTATCTGTGTTCTATTTTTCATCCACATCCGTTCAGCAGTTTTTTTGCGTGAAAGAGTAACAAACATCCATACATCCTTACAAACTTTCGCATTTATAATATTAGTAGGAAGTATCCTACTTCCTACTAATATTATTCAAAAGTCAGGTACCGTGTTGGCTCCACTGCGCACCGATCGGATCGATCTTTCACTCAGGCGCAGTTAACCAGTATGTCAGCACTATGTTGGACAACATGTAGATATTATTAGCGCTCACAACGCTGCGCCGGCGCCGGCGTCCGCTGAACGACGGCTATCTCAATCTAACGGCTATGGTTATCACTTTCATCGATTTAATGCGTTATTAATTCTCTACTAATCATTTCAGCTTCCGAACACTTCTCATGTCCATGAAAGTTTTCAGGGTACGTTTAAGGACATGAAAAGTGTTCAAAGTTCAGGGCAAGCTCTAAAGGTACTACGTACCTCTGTGTAAATAAGAATAACAATAATTTATTTAAGAAAAGAGATAATACAATAAGGTGTACATTTAGGCACAGTGTTGCTTCACATACAAAGTTATAATTAGTGCTTATAAGTAAACTACTACTAAAATATATTTAAGAGTTACAAAAAAAAAAGAAAAAAAAAATGTTAACAAAATGTTTTTATTCTGAAAAATAATTTCAACCGTTACAGTGTTTGTAGAGTCCAAGCACTTTTTTCATTTCGGTTTTCGTCTGAGCTTCTCTGACAAAGATGAGCAAGACTCACATCACCCATGCGCATGCAGGGAGAAAGGTAATGATACGGTAGTTTGACGGAGACTGAGTTTCAAGTTAAGACATAGACATTATTCGCCTGATGTGGGATTTAATGTGGGGGTATGTAACAGCATTCTAGCGTCCCCTTTCTCGGAAGAGGCTAGGATGTTGTGTCGGCTATTGTTTGTTATTTGTAAGAACGAAGAGGGTTAGTTAACGAGGTTATAGGTAATTATTAATATAAGTGTGGTACTCATTGTTTAGTTGTAAGTTGATAATTGTATATGTTATAGGGGTGACATTATCACTGAGTGATAAAACTCCAATAAATACAGATTAAAAAAAAAAAAAAAAAAAAGTTAAGACATAGATTCGGAAGTACATAGGTAAAGTAATAAGTAGGAATCAGGAACCGAGGCACGACATGAGTTGAGACACATCTTCACCTACGCGCCCATTTGGGGTAGATGCAACACGTTTTTTTCTTCCATACTCTACTTTGAATCGTCACGCTACCGTCTCCTCCCTTTACTTTCATGTCCTCGGACCAACCAACCTACTTTTCTTTAGTTAGAGTGACCATAACATTAAAATCATTCACAAAACTTACCAGCTGCCATTACTCACAAAACGAGCGCAGTTCACCACATCTCGACCGCACAATAATAAAAGAACATGTCTATATTTGTTTGTACGAACATAATCAACAAATAAAGTGAATAAGTAATAAAAAATGGCATGTTTCAATGGGCCAGTAGCAGTAGTAGCGGCTCGAAATTCCGAGACTCGAACGACGTATTGTTGTTACCAGTATTTATAGCCTTCAGGAACCCCCCCCTCGGGGCGGCCGGCAATCAGGGACGCTGTATTAACTAACAACATTATAATATTGCCTGAAAAGCAACGGTTTATTAGGTTAGCTAAACGCCACACGCGTCACTGTCATATTATAAATTCTGTTGCTTCTATGAGTAAAGAAATAAACATGTGATAAACATGTTTATAAGTTTCTAAAGAAGTAGACAATCATCCAAATACTTTTATCAATTAATAAACTATACGTTTTGGAGAAACTCCAGGTCAAGTCGTGCCCTAGGTTCTATTTATGATCTAAGAGAGGAGCGTAATTAAAAAAAAAAGATTATGATAATTTTCATGAAAATAACAATTTTTTTTTTTTTTTTTTTTTTTTTTTTATAGCCTACATTGTGTCCCACTGCTGAGCAAAGGCCTCCCCTTTCTCTTTCCACACCTCTCTATCATGTGCGATCTCTGGCCATTTTAATCCCGCAAACATGATTAGATCGTCACGCCACCTTCGCCGCGGTCGACCCCGACGGCGCCGTCCTTCCTCAGGCGTCCAGTGAGTGAGGATCCTTGCCCATCTCTCTCTCTCTCAAAATAACAATAGTTTACATAAAATAAAGTTGGCGTCGCATCGTGTTTTCCCATATTAACTTGCAACACTGAATACATTTAGCAACCCTGCGCTCGAGGCGCGAATAAAATCTAAATTTAAAATACCGATGTTTTCAATCAATTCAGCGATCACAATTATAATGGGGCGCGATCCGTCCGTCCATTGGACGCCGCGACTTGCCGGACCGAGCCGTGCAACTTGGACGGCACGTTGAAACCTCTGCATAAACAATCAACATACTAGTTTTATAACGTTACAGGGTTACACAGGGTGACAATAGGGATGATGCCCGACGAAAAAAAAATCTGTTTATTCCGTCAGTTCACTTACGTGTTTTTTTTTTTTTATCAAACTAATATAAAATTACGAAGATAAAAAGCGCCAATCATCATGAGCGGGGTTTTGTGGCGACATTTGCCGGTAAAAATGTACTGAATGTGACGTCACACGAGTTTTCGAATCACTGTAACCTCTTCATTTCTAGTTCACGTGAAAAAAGAAAAAATAAGTGTACAATATTTTTCGATAATCTAACTGATGGACTAAACAGTTTTTTTTTTTGTCTAGAAACGTCCATAATGTATGTTGTTCCTTTTTTCATCTTATTATTGTGGAAACAAGCGTCTAAGGAATTTAAGCATCATTTGAGTTATTGGGTACAAGATATATAATTCTGTGTTACTAACAAGGATTCGGTCCACTTTTTCGTTCGGTGGGTTTGGCTAGTTAGCAGCCGGATACGGACGACACATTACGCCTGGGCCGGTTAGCTGGCCGAGAAAATATATAAAATTTTGAAATACTTTGTGAATTGAATTTACATGAATATTAGAAAAAATATAATGTCACTTGTAGTTGTTTAAGAATTATGTGAGTGATGTCAATCGGAACTAAGTCCTTTCTGTTTTTCAATACATTTTCCACAACTGTCACATCGGGTACAAAGAGACCATCACTGTCAACGGAACTTCGATCTTCAAAATAAAAATAAAAAAAAAACACCAAAAAGTGAAAAATAAACTTCAGAAGAAAAATCAGCTTCTGAAGTCGGTGACATTTGTTTGTTTCATTTCGTTTTATTGCCACCGACTTCAGAAGCAGATTTTTCTTCTGAAGTTTATTTTTCACTTTTTGGTGTTTTTGAAGTCAGTAATTGTTTTTTTTTTGCAAAAACGTTTTTTATTTTTTTCATTTTTAGTTTTAATATCCTATAGAAATAATAATAATAATCGAGTTCTCTGGGATTCCATCACCAGGTCCTGGTTTCCATATCATAGTCATCATCATAAGCCTATAATGTTCCCACTGCAGGGACTCAGGCCTCCTCTCTAGGAGAGGGATGGGCTATAATCCAACTGCGGGCCCAGTGCGGATTGGTAGATGTCGCATATCTTCGAATTTTGACGGCACGGTTGGCGCAGTGGCTAAGCGATTGGACTGCTGCGCTGCGTGTCGCGGGTTCGATCCCCGCACGGAACAAATATTTGTATGGCCTACAAATAGTTGTTTCGGGTCTGGGTATTTGTGTATGTGAGTTTAAATGTTTGTGAACGCACCCGCGATACAGGAGAAATTCCTAGAGTGGGGCAAGGTTTTATAAAAAAAAAAAAAATTTTTTGGTTCCAAGGCTGAGATTCAGAGACAAGAACATAAGACGGGCGAAGACCGCTCTAAGCCAAGTCGTGGCTAAGCGCATCTTAGAAATTTGAGACATGCCGGTTTCTTCACGATGTTTTCCTTCACCGTTTTGAGAGCAGTGGTGATGAAATAAATTACACAAAGTAATGCGCCTGCCTGGGTTCGAACCCACGACCAACTGTTCGTAAGTCGGGGCCGCCACCACTGGGCCACCACTGTTATATCATAGTACCACCCTTAAACTATCTCCTTCACAATAAAAAAAGAATCATCAAAATTGGTTCATAAACGATGAAGTTATTCGCTAACACACATATACGAAAAATGTTCATAAATTATGAAAAATCTTCATAAAATGAAAAGTTCTGGGCCAAACCATACAAAATGTTTATGGGACCAAATGGCAACTATTCCGCATCAGACTAAAAAAGAATCACGTAAATCGGATCATAAATCGCAGCGTAATCGGTGTACATACATAGAAAAAAAAAACATACCAATCGAATTGAGAACCTCCTCCTTTTTGGGAAGTCGGTTAAAAACCCCTAAGAAGACGGATGACCGAGTTACAGGCACAGGTTGTAAGGCTAGTAACACAGAAGCAGACTTTACTTACGATTCTAGATCAATAATTGAATTGCAAATCTCTTGTAGTACGACTTTCATGAATTACTAACAAATCATACAGTGGACTAGATTTACAAGTGGCGTCTACATATTTACGGAAACATAATTGAAAGATTCACCTATTTTTAGAGACCAAAGTACACAAGCTTTATAAGTTTCACAGTCAACCACGTTTTACACAAACTTGTTTACAATGTAATAGAATTTTAAATCGGCAACCTAGATACGATTCTTCTGCCTTCAACGGTCCATACTTCCATAGTCAATTAGGCTTAAGATAGAGCTAAATGATAACGTTTTTCCAAGTAGTGCGTTTTCAATTGTTAGCAGTAGTAATGTTATTTAAATGAGAGCACGTGATGCGGGTACAGGTACCTGGTACAGTCTTCCGGGTGCGGGGCAGTCTCAGGCAGTCTCCGCGAACCCAGCCGAGCGGGAAATTGCCGGCGGAACGCTCCGAAATAGTAGAAAATATTGCCAGATATGAAACAATGGCGTGTTTGCATAAGTGGCGGATCGAAAATTACTTTTATGAATAAGAAACTGAGTGTTTCTGTACTAGTGTTTTAGCAATGTATGATGCCGCCTAGTAGCTCCCTCTATTATGATAGGGTATGGCCAGTGAGGTCATTATTATAGAATGTTGCATTTTGAGGCGCAAAAAGTAACTTGTGAGTTTCATTTTCAGTAGTTAGTCAGCTTGCCTTGTCGCCTTGTTTTATCAACAGCTCAGTTGTTTACCATTTTAGATAAAGCTCAAACTTTAATCAGCTTGAGGATTAAACACAGCTTCCTTTGAGCAGACATTCTTCACAAAATTAAATCAGACATTTTTCAGTAAAAAATAGCGATCCTCTGTATGACATAGAACAGAAGCACCTGACGGGGTTCAGGCACGTAGAAAATTAGCTTTAACACTCTATAGATTTAACAAAAGAGTGTAAAATACAAAATTGAAGAATTTCATGCATCCACGCGATAATGAAAATGTAATTTACGTAGGTAATGTAGAAAAACGCGAAAAAAGCATCGCAGGCCGAGTAAGTTGATGGAAGCAAACGAGATATTTGCAGTGTTTTGCATAACTGCATTAAGTGTAGGGCCGAGAGGGCCGCTGAAGGCACGTACACTCGCCTACTAAAGTGCAATAAAAGCCTTGTAAAAATTGTAATGGCGCTAATAAAGACTTTTTTGTCGTTCAACACTTTTGCCCAGTTCTTTCTGGTTGTTATTTTTTACGTATTATGAATTGCATTTGTAATTCAAGTGAAAATACGACGGCTGTACGAAATTAATTGGCACGAACGTTTTTGTGATCGCATCGAGAATTCTGAGTGACGTGTGAACTAAAAAACTAGTTATGGCCAAGTGCGTGTACGACTAAATACAGAACAATTCGGATGAAATTACTTTTTGCAAGACCTTTGCTGCGTTCACCTGTTAACTCATATATTTCTATTCTTCTTGGTTATGATGAGTCGATTATAATACAAGTATATATTATAGCAAATAGGAATCTTTTTTAGGAACAGTTTTAAATGTCACGATAACTACCTACGAGTTCGGAGCAATAATTGAGCAATTAATAACAGCCCATTAAATTAATCGAACCGCCATATCGGTGATAACATGAAAAAAGTTCAAAGTGTTAATTGAAAACGTTTCAGGACAAGAAACTTCACAGCCCACGATGGAAACTAAAGAGCAACCGACAGATTCAATTAGAGACTTTCAGTCTGAATTATTGCAATCGCCACAGAATCATTCCTAGTGCGAGCTTAAAAAGTGATAATTAATTTGTGGCGGTTGGGAGTTTAGCTTGCGAATGTACCCACCTGAAGATATCTCGTACATTGTTTCCGTTCGTGAAGTACAAATTGTTGCTATTGTACTCTATTTTCCATAACGTATGAGGGCCATTACGATCGGCGTTTTCTTATAACCGAGCGGTACCGGCGCATTGTGGAAAATTCTTTGAAATACCTTTTGAATAGAATGCACGTGTATTATAAGAGTAAGTATGTGTCGTTGCATCAACCACTTAGCTTGTTTGTTACGTATCGGTATTTTCATGTCGACGAGCCCGTTTTTCTGCACTGTAGGTAATTTCATTGTGAATGTGTGTTGTGTGCCGTTACCATGTTTATGTAAATGGAGAACATTATTTTTTAAAGAGCTTTTAACAGTTTTGACATTATAATTCTGTTCACGTTGTTCATCACAGAAACAGCTCACGAATGTGAGCTGTTTCTGTGATGAACAACCGAACACATGTGATGAACCGCACATCGAGCAGTGTGTTGTGTTTCGTACTATAATACAAGTACACATTCACGCCCCACGAGACCCCAAAAACGTGTGAGTATAAAAATCACGACACAAAGTAGTAGTAACTATACAAGGATGAGTATATCGGGCCACCGCAGCGGGCGATGTTAACAATTCCAATCGAATCGTAACAGCTACTGAACAATGAACGTCGGATCACGAAAAAATCATCTTACAAGTGAGTCGTGCGGCGGGTCCACGGTAGTCGTGTGCCCCCCGCCCCCCGCCTCCCGGCCGCGCCGGCCCGGCCCGGCGCTGAGCCGGCTCTGATGCTGCTCATTCCGCTGACAACAGGCTGTTTTATGACCTTTTCGGGTCCTGATCGCCGACGGGGATGTCAGAGGCGAAATCATTTTATTGGCCACAAGATATCGGAGAAAGCAGCACAACTATTATGATAATGCTTATTGCTGTAAAGTGTTCAAGGCAACAAGAAAAACTTTCGTAACTAGAACTTTAATAAAATCCTGTCAGTAAGTTTACAAGTTTTTGTCGATTCAATTTCAGCTAGGTGTTCAGATTACAGCGGCATAGTAAAGCTAGTGTCCTCTAGGCTCTACTAGATAGTGATATCACGGTGATGTTTAATTGCAAATTGATACTTAACGCAGTTAGCTTGACTGAGAAAGTGCAGCTTTAATCCAACAAAGAAACAAAAATACAATGTCACGCTGAAATGAAAGTTACACGTGTTCTCACGTTAATGACATTACTGAACCCTGATTCACAGAGAGAAGCTAACGCGCTAAGTTGCATACCAACATTCTCTGTTTTTCAGGGTTCCGTAGCTCAAAAGGAAAAAACAGAACCCTTACAGGATCACTCGCGTGTCTGTCTGTCCGTCTGTCACAGCCAATTTGCTACGAATCGAATGGACCGATTTAGACCAAACACGGACGTGTAACGTAAATAAATGAATTTTAAATATGGGGGTCACTTTTGGGGAGCATATTAGTTTTTTTTTTTAAGTTTAGCAATATTTACCGTGTAATATAATAAATGAAAAGGCTTATCGTGAGGATCTCCATTATTTCTATTTTTATCAATTACTAGTTACTTAGTATTTATATTTTTTTATATTTGTCTCAAGAAAATAAATGAAAGTTGACCACTCCCCGCGCCCTTTCTCCGAAACTACAGCGCCTAAAATTTTGAAAAAAAATACAGAAATCAGTTCAACACCAAGCACAACAACCAACCAACCAACCTTTATGAAGTCAATGGCGCTAAAATAACATGGAAAATCTCTCAATAACTACTACAATGGTACAGAACCCTTCATGTGCAAGTCCAACGTGCACTTAGGCAGTTTTTTTTTAAATTTATTTATTAATTGCTTATACTTTTTATCCGATACATTCTACTTCTAATGCTTACCTTTGACTTTTAAAATTTCGTCGGAATGTTCAAAAGTTAGTTTATTATTTCAATATAGGTATCGATGAACACTGTTAATTAGTATAACAACTTACAACGTGTCATCATTCGCATCCTGAGGATCCTTTGATCCTTCCGTGAATCACTACTGCCGCACGTTCTCACTTTAAAGGGCTAATTGCTAGACATAGTATAAAGCGCATAAGAGACTCTTGATACAATGCCTAAGTCCTCTTCTAAACAACTCGCGGGAGAAAAGCTAGAGCTACCTTTTAAGAGTGTAATCGATCACCCCTGTCTACCCACGTAAGCGTGGAGCTCCGACAGGGCCTTGACCCTGATCCTTTCGGAGCAGATGTCACCACACCTAACATAGCACACACATACATCTACTTTTCGCGATTAACATACATCCAAACAAAATGTATGTCTGTATATTTGTTTAAATAAAACACAAGGGCTATATTTTATAAAATATACAACAGTTTAAATGATAATTTATACTCCATTGTTATTCATTGATGTTATTATATGTATATTTTGCCATTGTTTCAAATCAGAGCATATTTCATGCATTTAATGTTTAATTCCGCGTTGCTGTACAAGCTACGCTACGCTACGCTATGGGACACAACGTCGCGAACTTACTACATATAGAATAAAAGTGGAACATCGCAGGCCGTGCTTGCTGAATACGGTATCCACATACATTATTTATTGAGATTTATTGATTTCATTACAATTTGTAATGCAAACATCACACATGCACATAACGAATGTCTTGAAAACATGTTTTGATAGTCCCGATATTTCCTATGCATGAGAACCTCTGTTTTGATGAATTCGAAATATATGAGCGTTTCGCATGTAACTGGGTATTTTATGATTTATAATTTTTCAGGTAAGCTTGCGAAATGCAACTCGATATGACCTCTTAAGAAATACTTAAGGCGGGGTTGCAGTACTTTTTAAGATTTTTGAACCTATGAAAATCGAACAAAATATGAGTTTTTTAATAAATAAAAATCATTAGGTACATAAAAATTGAGCATACTCTCTAGTAAATCGTAAAGATAGAAACGCGATTTAGAATGATCGGCTCGATACTTTTTTTTATCAAACATGACTCTAAATCACAATTTCAAACGTGTAAGTAGGGGAGAGCGGGGCTGAAAGTGCCGGGGGTAAATTGTGCCGACGCGAATATCTCGAAAACAGAAAGAGATAGATATACGATCGTATTGTGTCGCGTAATGTCTAACAGTCGGGCACGCTCGGCTGCCATTTTAGTTGCGTCTGCGACGCGGACCGAGTGGCAGTGCATGTGAGGGTCGTCCAGCGCCACGTCAGTAAATATTTTCGTTTCGATACTTTTTGGTCGCAAGCTAGCTTTTTTCGTGCTTTTTATATGAGAGTTTTAGTAAAATGTTTGTTATTTATCCTAGTTTGCTATGCAGTGTAATTTTAAAGCTTTGAGCAGAGTGATTTTTGTAGGTGAGACAAAATTTCAAACTCTCGCACGCGGGGTAAAATGTGCCGTTCATGTGGGGCTGCTTGTGCCGCGGCACAACCAACCCCTCTATCTAAATCTATATGGAAATCTAGATGATATTTTGTAATATAGTCCTTAGAGACTGATATTTTTAATAATTTTATTGATCTCATTCGCATTTTTAATAATTGATCGCATTCGCATAAAAATAAGTACAAACTTTGATTTAAAATATGTTTTTAAGTTTGAAATAATTACATAAGTAAGGGTAATTTGTTTTTTTAAATTATAATACTTAGAAACTGTTGATTCATAGTAAAAATTATAACAAATAAATATATTATTATAAAATTGATGTCTTTTAAATTCTAAATTAATTTTTATTTATGTAAAACACTTAGCATTATCAACGGCACAACCGACCCCAGCTACGGCACAACTTGCCCCAAAGTGGGGTTGGTAGTGCCTTGCCGCCGCTGTGTAAAAAAAACACTTCTTCTTAAAAACTATTAAAAATGTGCAAAATCTGTAGGTAAATTCGTATTATAGACTAAATTTGGCTTAGGATGAACCACTACTTTCAGACATAGTACTTGTTTTATCCGAATCATATAAGGATTTGTCAAAATCGGCACTTTCAGCCCCGCTCTCCCCTACTGCTAAGACATTTCATCATGAATTTATATAAAAGTTATATCAGTAGATATAACTTTTTATTCTGATTTAAATGTTGAAAACATATTGTATAATTTCTTTATAATTTTTCTCCAAGAAGAAAAAACAGTCAAAATTTAGGCATTATATCGCTCGCCGGGCAGTGCGGGGGGTGAGGTCGTGCGTTCATAAAAACAAAGTACTGCAACCTCGCCTTAATGTACTTTCATACATTTTGAAAAGACTTCCCGGTTTGCTTTTTAGATCACACGTAGCCGCGTAGACTGAAAGTGTGGACCGCTAAGCCCAACCATCTCTTGGCATCGCAGAGGGCACGCTGTGTAGCGCGTCCAAACAGTTCGTATTGTTTCGCTTGCTTGTGAAATGTAATTCGTGTGCTGTAAACACACACAAATCTCACACACACACACGCACGCCAGTTATTTATATTTGAGACGCGGAGGTCGCATGTCGCGGCATGTTGGTACAAATATAGAAACTATACACGATTTATTGTGAATATTAAATTTGGCACAATATAATTGAGGGCGTATTGTTGTTTCGAGGGCACTTGGTACATTCTTCTTCGTGTTCTTGACGTCTGGGAACATTAAATTATATCACTTCTTTTGTGAAGTGGGCAGAGTAGTTCGATGTTGGTTCGTGTTGTACCTACTTGCGTTCTTGCGTCTTCGTCAGCAAAAGATGCATTGCGTTTCAGTGCTACCTTTAAATTAGCTAGATTGGGGTGAGATCATATTATTATGGACTTATCAATGTTTGTTCCGAGGAACACTGATATTTTTCGAATAAATGTTAATTCAGGATTCACAAAAAAAAACACATCACGTTTTAAATCAACGTAACGTTATGTCAGTCAGGTTAGTCGTCACTCCAGCCGACATCACCGTGGACACCTGGCGGTCATACCCCCGGCCTCGTTATACACATCACGCGATGACAACTAATTAAATAAAACAACCCCAAAACAATAAATAACGGTCACTAGTAACCACTTACTGTTTTACTAGAAACGAAACGATATTCTTTCATTCCCCTTCCGAATTAAAAAAAAACGAAAGTAACGGAAATTTAAATAAATAAAGCAATTATAAGTAAGTTCGGTACATCTCAATTATGTTCCTTTCATAACTATTACAAATTACAATGACGTGTAATTAAATTGTTCTGAATAACAGGTGGTCTGAGCCAACCATTCATTTATTACTGGAAAAAAATAACGTATCAATGTATCTACAGGTACCTACATATATATATACACATATGTTACTTACTGGCAGCCTATTTGTAATAGGTGTTTCTGAACATCAATATTAATGAACTATTAGACCAATTATTACCGAAGAGAGGCCTTGTTTACGCAAACGGGAAATGGAATATTCTATGAAGTTGAAAACCAATAAAAGTCTCCAGATATCGATCACATGTTCCCTAAGTAAGAAGCTTAGTAATAACTTAGCATATCACAACTGGTTACAAGATATTATGTTTTTATTAAAAGAACAATCTTAGCCGCGTTCGTTCAACGAGAACTATTTTGAAGTAATTTTGCAAAGCAACGCACAGGAAACATAATAAACGCAAAAAACAAAACGCAAATAAAAGAGGTTATGAGTTATGAATTAATACCCGAGGCAACACGAGCCAGCTTATTAGCCGTATTGGTACGAAAATATTGAATTACTGCTATGAATATACACAAAAATATTGTTTTTATGTAAATACGGCGTGCTGTTGCAGTAACGAGTCTTGCTAAATCACAATATGAACTTGATTTATATCTCTATACGGTTGGGTTAGCTTCATGGGAGGCCCATAAAAACCGTATAGCGAAATGTATAAATGTACATAGGTACAGAAGTCGTTTAATTGGTCACTTACGAGCTAACAATGCGACATAACGCTTGAAACCCTACCGCGTGGTGCAGGATTGACCTCGAATTTGATATATTTTTTCGGTCAAGCTCTGTTGGCTTCCATAAGACTGCTTGCGTATGAATCACTTTTTGATTTTATTGCTTTTTTGGCGATCGAAAGCCCCACACTATGATTCTTTGTAAGTGTTCTTAGTGACACACATCTCAAAGTCAAAGCTTTAATCGAATTAAGACGTTAAATAGCACTTTTGAACGTCAAACTTTAAAGCAAAGAAAAACATGCATATTATATAGAATTAATTATATTACCTATTCGCAAAAATTAGGCAAGGAAATCAAAAGTTACTAATTTTTAACTAGCTAACTAACAAACTTATGCATAAATAAAGTAAGACAAACGAAATAATACACTTCAATAAATTACCTAAAGAAATAAGGGCAATGAATACGGCCCTATTTAAGAAAAGCCTAAAAAAAAATTTGGTTAATAAATGCTACTATAACTTGAATGACTTCCTCAATATTTTTGACAAATTAAAAACCTCACAGTGACATCAAGTAAAATCAATTATTAAATGAATTATGCATGTATCTCTATTTATTAACTAATTTTGACATTGACATTGAAATAATCTAAATATTTTTATTATTTAATAAATAATTTATTCTCCACTATGACTTTAACTTTTTATAACTATATCGTGCTTATTTCATCTAATTTTATTTATTCCAATGTCTATTTTGATTAATTGATGAGTACCTATGACTGTATAAATTTTGCATGCCTTACGGTAGAATCACTTGAAACATGTAATTCTTTTATCACCATTGTAACAGTATTCAGCAAAAATAAATGATTTGATTTGATTACATGTTGAGAAGTGAAAGTTGACATAGTACGACAATGACGAACCTCGTCCTGCCTACACATATTATTAGTGATGTATGCATTATATTATGTATCCATTACAGGCAATTATTATTGACGGATGGCATACAAGAGGACAATGTACGGATCATTCAAGTGATGGCCGAGCTTTATTGCCAATAAGTGCCAAGTGAATATTAAAAGCTTTCAATAATACTTTGTTATACTTGCACCGTTTGTTTTTGTTGGTTGACATTGAACTTTCTTTAATGAAGCTTTATTTACATACTAGCTGATGCCCGCGACTTCGTTCACGTGGAAATTTTGATGATTGACTGTCTCGTTGATTGAGTGACAGTGAAATTAGTGATAGCTTTGATTTCCACATCAGCTGTTCCAGATCTTCAAATTTTATAAGACAACAGAAAGTGCTTATCAGGCTGAACAACTCTTGTTAAGACGTCATTCCTATATATGTAGCTGGGCTCTTGGATTTCCACATCAGCTGTTCCAGATCTTCAAATTTTATACGACAACAGAGAGTGCTCATCAGGCTGAACAATTCTTGCTAAGACGTCATTCCTATATATGTTATAGTGTAGCTGGGCTCTTGGAGTTCCACATCAGGTGTTCCAGATCTTCGAATTTATTCTCTTTGCAGAAAATGCTCATCACGTGAAACAATTTTTCCTACGGGTACCTTTTTTGTATCTCTTTTAATTAAGCTGGTCTGTTGCGGTTCTGCATCAGGTATTCAAGTTTCCAAGATAAATTATAGCCTATGTGTTGGCCAGACTTAATATATTTAGACAACAAAAAAAAAACATTCAAATCGGTCGAGTAGTTCCGAAGATTAGCGTGTACAAACAAACAGACAAACAGACAGACTTTTTTTTTCGATTCGTGTTCTATTACTGTTTCTTTACCCCCCTTAATTTTTTTTTTAATATATTCAATGTACAGACACAGTTTTTTTTACTGTTTTATTATATAATAATAATAATAATAAAAATCCAAAATGAGAAATCTCGTTGTTCTGTCTAGTTAAAAAAATATAAACTTCTCATTAGCAGTTAGGGAGCCAGGGTGATGGCAATAGGCTTATTCATGAAACTTTAAACAAAAATGCCAACATGTAGGTACATGTGGGTTTACCATTATGGATTTATTACAGGCGCGATGTTAAGTTTAACCTTGAACCAAACAAGTTCTGAAGGTAGACTTATATAAATTAATAAGCCGCATGCGTAATTAATAACAGCTGAGCAACAATGGCTGCAAATGATCCTCCCTGGTATCTCATCTTACATAGGCAGTGGCCACATTACTAATTATTCCGATTGTTAGAGTTCGTAATGAGTGCGGCGACACATTACAGCGTGTGGCGATCGAGTTATACATGGCGCGTCACGCTTCCGTAAACAATGGCCACGGGCGAACCGGAGGAGACAACTAATCGTATTAGCGAACTAATCACGGCCCGCTCTGACGAGGAAATTCATTAATATCCTGCACCCAGAGCCGAACCGATGAAAAAGTATATGCATGGCTGCGACAGCAACGATGCGACGCGACATGGTATGACACAGACTGCCTTTTTTTTGTATCGAGCCAAACCCCTCGGCGAAAGTTAAGTATTAGTAGCTATAATAATATATGAACGTTGTCTTTGTATGAAAATATTTAGTTCAGTCCTTTTATTTGATATCCATATCATTGACTTTTTTGCAAAAACCGACTTCAAAAACACAAAAAAGTGAAAAATAACTTTAGCTTCTGAAATCGCTGACTTATTTGTTCGGTTTGTTTTTTTGCCACCGACTTTGAAAAAGACCATTGAACCGGACAACCTTTCCTGAGGAACAACTCGAAAGAAAAGCACAAAATGAGTGCGTGTGGATAAAGGAGGTGACAGATATGAAAGGCTTATTGAAAATTCATCCCCTAACAAGGTAAAAGAGAGGCCTCAAATTTGCATGGGAATTTGTTTATGTTATGGATACAACTTGTACGAGTATGTACTAGAGAAAACATATAATCGCGTTATCAATCAGTAAGTTTTAACGATCAGGGTGTAGTCCAAGAGCCTTGACCATCACCTGAAGAGGCTCTCAGCCACTTAGGCTTAGCTTGATACAGAAAGTGGTGCTTACAGACACATATTATAATAAATAATACAAGGCGATATTTATTATACTCGTTCCCTTCCTACACAGAAATTACAAAGAAATCGCAGCAAGCGTTTCGCAGAAAATGTTTCATACAATAATTGGTCGCTGTACTTTTATTTCGAATATTATTGTTCTAACGACTACTTACGTCAGTGAAACTGTTCACTGAAACACAATTCAGTGAAATTGATAATAACTTTTTTTTTCTAACTTAGCTAACAGTAGAATTATTTTTTTGGGGTAAGTATTTTATTTCAACGAAAATGAAAAAGTAGATGTTATGCTATGCATAATTTTATAAATAAAATGGGTACATATTGTAACGTCAAACTATAATACGAGCACGATATAGTAATACCTATAACTATATATTAGCACAGTCTGACCAAATAGTTTAGGTTAGGTTACAACTGTGACCAACCACATTGAAATCTACGTCGAAATTGGTCGCAGTATTACGGGCCACGGCTCTCCGATAGTTATGAACCGCGTTCATACGAGTATACCTAATAATACTACGTATCAGTTATAATTATAGTCTCTATAGACTAAAATTAAAGTAAATAAAAACTACGACTAAGACTAAATTAAAGTTTAAGCAATATTATTAAAACACTTGCACACCTATGTTTTTTTTATTTATTTTCATCAAAAGTTACATCAGTAGGTTTCATACAAATTTTCTGCCAAACTGCAGGACAGTTTGTCGGCAGTGTTCTCGTGAATACAGCTCTTAAATCAAAATAACATCAAATAAACATTGAATATCCATTTGTTATAATATAATATTATCAAAGGGGTAAGTACATCGCTTTGTATTTTTACCCACGACGGAACGGAGACGGTATATGCGTTTGGGGTGAGAGGTTGTTTGTTTGTTTGTTTGTGTGTTTGTATCTCAAACTTGGACTTGTTATTGTTTTTCGAGATGTGTGCAAGTGTTTTAATAATATTGCTACAGATGTCAGTTTTTAATGCGCTTGTAATTTCGTTCTAATGTCTGTTATTGCTTTTATTTCTATGCCCAACAAAGTTTGAAATGGACCGTTTTTTCTACATTTTCTAAGCTAGTGTAACTTTGTATTAAATCCGGGTCACCCTTTTCCGTTGCATCCGGTTCCTCTTCATCAAACGCTCCCCTCTGCCTGGTCGGCGTCATAGGCAGAAAGCCACTCGATATAAATATTAATCTAACGAAGTATATTTGCATACAAAGTATTGTGAGTTAAAATAATTAAATACATGCTCTTTGTTGTTCAAACAATGCACATCTCGAGGTGTACTGTGCACTTGCAACAGTATCGCAACTGCCATACGACTTCCATATTTCTTCCATAGCTTTTCCAGTAATTTAGCAAGCTGGAGTCCTTTTCCGTTAAATTAGTTTTTGAAGTAAGTTTTAAAATATTAAAACCATGGTGTTGACTGTTACGTATGATACTATTTTGTTGCATTTATAGAAAAGTATCACAAAGATATATATTGAAAGATGTATTGTCATTTTTAAACTATTGATTTGTGCATAAATAACCTTCTTGTACATTTTTATTTTATTTTAATTAAGACTGTATTGAATTCCTCTGGCATGTTTGTGTAAAACTAGTGTATTGATTTTGAAATCATCATCGACTGCCCCGCCCTCCCTTTCGGTCGTCTGCCTATCTAACTGGACAATACGAATACATTGCTTAATTTTTATTTCTTGGCATATTAGGAATTACGATTTTTTTTTAAATTTATTTGTTTTATAATATGTATAAAACACCATTTGACATAACAAACATATTTTGCTTTCTGAATTATTGTGATTATAAGATGCAAATTGACACTGTAATTAGCGTTTTGGTGAAAACTTGTAGCTAAAAATGTATTTCTCAATAAATAAATAGTGCAATTAAATTAGACCAAGGACGAGCAATTGATCTACTGTTTAAATATTAAGCATGTATTTAAATACAATGCACAATATATGCCTTGAGAACGTTTGTCATTAATTAATATACGACATTTGCAATAGTGACTGAGTTCAATGTAATTTATATTTGTATGGGATATGATTTAATTACATGTGGAGTGGTATTTAAGGCTATCATGAACATTTGTCGTTGGGTGGAATGGAGATATTAAGAATATAGAATAACACGGACACTAACAGATGCTTCATTAAGGATTTCTTTGGATATGTCCGTGTTCGGTGGGATATGTCTGTTTTCGAGAGGTGCAAACTTAGATACTCGAGAAGATGAAAAGGGTACTTACGTACCTATACTTATCAACAGAATCAAAGAGAAGTAGATACTTACTCGTATACTCGTACTACACTTTTTTTTTGAGAAACGAAGATTTGTTTTTTATTTCCTCATAAATAATCAAGATAATTAAGATTTGATAATTATTGATCAAGTGATACAGATTTTTTTTCCGACATGTTAATACAGCCGGGTATAGTGTTTCAAATACTTAAGTAAATAACTAATAACCACAAAAAGCTCCGTGCAGTAAAGCCGCATAATCGAATGGAGTTTAAAATTAATAATCCTGCAGAAATTGTTTAACCTTAACGTAAGGTAAACATTAAATCCAGATTCATTAAAAGACATAATTATTTTATTTTATTGATAAACACTGCAGCATACAAACTGACTTGTATGGAAACGAATTGCGTTTTTATCAAATTATAGATTTAAAAAGCACATTTTTTTTTTTTTTATTTCACACTGTTTTCCCATGTTTTGTACTAAGAAAAGTTCATACATTTATTTTATTGATGTAAGTAAATAGATTTTTATTTCAAAGTAACTGTAAGCTGCCTCGTTGGTCTCATAGTCGCAAGCTTGAATTACTTAATTAAGAATAATAGAATGGTCCTGGGGTCGATTTCCGAGTCGGGCAAAGTGTTATTGGGTTTTCCTAATAAAAAAATGTCAGCAGTCACGACGTCTGGTGTTTTGCCCAGTTGATGGAAATAGCCCTTAGTACAAGCGACTTAAACATAAATGGAGAAATGTGGATGTAGTCGACCAAGAAATTGGTTTACCACTTTTGATGACATCTCCCAGTAACATAATAATTATTCGCTAAGGATGACAGATTGACAGATTCTGACGTGAAAATAGCACTTGATGTTTTGTACGTGCAAATGATAGTGAAAATAGCATTGATGTTTTGTACGTGCAAATGATATTCAACCTTAGAGTGGTAAACCAATTTCTTGGTCGAATATACCAACTACATATTATATTATTAGGTAGGTAGACCTCTGGCCCTCTGACCTCTGACCTCTGACCCTTCGAGGATTACAATCGTGATGTTATGATATAACTGTCTAATGCAAAGAATGTAAATTGTTTTATAAAATAAAGTCCACATTTAAACAAATTAATCAACACTTGGAAACACAAAATCGAATGAACCCTCTCACGACCGTGAATCACGGTTCACGAATAACTTATTAACAAAGTATAGCCAAATCGAGTTTTATTCGGTATCGAGTCGGAAAATCGGTCGGGAAATAATCGAGATACGAGTATCGAAGCATAACGGAAATTGCGCCGTTTGCCATTATAAAAGGTGTCGAGATGTCGGTGAGCGGCGCACGACCGGCGCTATATTATGCACTGTTTACTCATTTATTCAATTAGGCTTTTTAATATTCACCTTTTAATGTCGGTTTCGATTGTTTAATTGGAATCACAGCCAAGTTACTTTTACAAATTAAATATTTCTGGATGTGACTTTTTTTATAAATGTACGAAGAATGATTCGTGTGTAAGTGTAGAATATACAAATGACATTAATCTTATACCAACATCAAGGAAAATTCTTGCTCTCAAGTAGATAAATGTAAAAAAGGGGGCTAAGCAGAATTCATTGAAATTATTTCACCGAATTATTCAAGGTTTTTCATCAAAGCAACTGAAAATTAAGTTGTACATATTTAGAAGAAATAAAAACAAAGTTTGAAATTGCTTTTTTTCACCAAATACTGGTGAAAACACTATGAAATGATAATTAAATACGAAAATTACAGAGTAGGCAGTTGCTGCAATACCAATACTGCCTAGTGCCCTACGTTAAACTCCTCACGTGCTTTTCACCCTTCCTTTCTTTTTAAGCTTGCACTAATGTGAGAAACAAAGTGCATAAGACTTGCTCAACCAAAAGTCAAAAGTAGTGATTGTGACATAATATTGACTCAAGAGAAACAACAATTTGTTGATTGGGGGTTGACTGGGGAGTTTGTTCCGCCACTTCTTCTTTCCAGCTAAACACTAAGAAGTGCCGATGGGTGGGCGTTTTTGGGGGTCTGTCTTATAAAAATGTAAATACAGTGAAACCTGGTTAAATGTGTCTCAGATATCCAAATCTGTCTCATGTCTCAGTATGAGTTCCAGTAAAGTTATAGAAGTTTCTTACTTATCCAAGTCCCAGTTAGCCAAATTTCACTGCAGTAAAGTAAAGTCGGAGACTCTACGCTCGAAGTTGTGGACGATTATGTCTACCTGGGACAAACGGTCCAGTTGGGTAGATCTAACTTCGAGAAAGAGGTCAATCGTCGAATCCGACTCGGCTGGGCAGCGTTCGGGAAGCTGCGCGGTATCTTCTCGTCCAACTTACCCCAGTGTCTCAAGACGAAAGTCTATGACCAGTGTGTGTTGCCAGTGATTACATACGGGACCGAAACGTGGTCGCTCACAATGGGCCTTATCAGAAAGCTCAAAGTCACCCAAAGGGCAATGGAGAGGGCTATGCTCGGAGTTTCCTTGCGTGATCGAATCAGAAATGAGGACATCCGCAGGAGAACCAAGGTTACCGACGTAGCCCGAAGAATCGCCAGACTTAAGTGGCAATGGGCAGGGCACATTGCTCGCAGAACGGATGGCCGATGGGGCCGAAAAGTTCTGGAATGGCGACCGCGAACCGGAAGACGTTGCGTTGGAAGGCCTCCCACTAGGTGGACCGATGACCTGGTCAAGGTTGCAGGAACCCGCTGGATGAGAGACGCACGGGACCGGTCAATGTGGCGACGCCTGGGGGAGGCCTATGTTCAGCAGTGGACGTCTTTTGGCTGAAATGATGATGATGATGATGAAAGTAAAGTAAAGTAAATTTTGACCTTCGAAAAGTGCTGATTATCAGCCTAGTTTGAATAAATGAATTTTGATTTTGATTAAACTGTTTGCTTGGGGATCACGCTCGACTCAAGGCTACAATGGGGTCCTCATTTAACACCACTTACAGTAATGCAGGACGAATGAGTTCAGCAGCCCTTTGTCAATACTGTATGAAGTTATTGTGGAAGGAGAACCAAATTTAGAAATAACTTTGCATGATGAGATTGAATCTCTGAGTATTATATAATTCCGTAGCACATGTGTGAGTACTGCGTACTCTATAAAGCTACCATTTACTTGGTACCTGCATTTTGTCATTGAGTCGTATTTGCCCTGTCGATAGACAGAATGTGATGTTCACTCAAATGTCTGACTGATGGAGGCGCGTGTGTCGGATAATTCAGTTTCCTTTAAATGATTGAGCTGAATGGTGCTGATCTATACGTCATGTTCGTGAACGGGTGCCGTCAGTAGAGACTGGTCCTCTCTTAGCTGTCATGAGTTTCTTTATTCTGACGTCTTTCTACATCGTTCTCACATAACACGTATAATCTCGCGTGAACCGTCGTCAACCGGGATTCTGGTTCTGAGAAAGAGGAGAGCTAAGAGAGAGGAAGAGATCTCGGTTACATAAACCAAAATTTTGTAACAATAACGTGATTAAAAAGAGTGTCCATGGAGTTTTTGTCCATTCTTCTCCATAGAAATCTACGCTTTGGAATGGGCAACTACAGCACTATCACAAGTTATTATGCTATGCGACTGTAGCTACGGATTTGTTGACATTCAAAAGTGCCTTTAATGGTCTAATTGAAGTTTAAATGCATTCGGAGCGCAATGATGTTCCGAATGAGATCATTTCGGATGCACCAAACGTACAGATGTATGAGGGTGTCACTTACACACCCCGATGTGACACCCATCAGCTTGTACATCATTGCCAATACTCACCCGCTTTTCATTCGGCTAGCGTGATAGTAGCAACATGTTCCACACTCCGCAGATCAGCTGCGAGGTCGTCTCATTGTATTCTGAAGTTGCTGACAACGTGCAATGCAAATAGAGCTCTAACAGAGAAAGAGCTTTTACATCAAACTTTTTGTGTGTGTATTTATTTCATTTTTAACACGTTTTTATTAGCTTCAACTGTAACTGTGCAAAAAATCATGATGTTCTTTTAATTTGACCCATTTCCCGGTTTTCGTTTGAGCTGAAATTTTAATTTTTGATGGATGTTCACATTCCAATATGGCAGACTCCCAAAGATGGCGTACTAGTTATTACGCATTTTGACGATATGGATATCAAATGAAAGGGTTTGTTGAGAAGAATACGAGAAACAAAATGACGTCATTCTAAAGAGTGTTACAAGTTATTTAAATTATAATATATAGAGAACAATTTCACAATCAGAAAAACACATTTAAGGTTTATAAAGGACACAACAATGTTATAACATTTTGTACTGCCTTCATAGCCGCATGAAGAATTAAGGACGAAAGCAGTAGTGTGCGGCTGTGCGGGTGCGGTACCCACGTGTTCTTGGGGTTGATTTTATTGACACATAACAAAGCGCAAGACGGTTACATCACACAAAACAGCGCGGTAATGCGGCGGTGAGTACTAAACATTGGCTCACTCACTCCCTTGCCACGAGTTGCCAGTCGGCAGTCGGTGAGGGGGCTCACTAGCGCTACTAGTGGTGGTAACTACAAGGAAATGCGAACATTTTCCGATTGCGATAATATTCGGCCTGGGAACTGCAACGTCTTATTTATTTATGACTAGCTTTTGCCAGCGGCTTCGCCCGCATGCAAATGTCGATTTTCCATACAAACTTTCATCCCCTATTTAAATCACTTTGGGGTTGAATTTCGAAAAATCCTTCCTTATTCCTTGTCTACATTATAAAGGGAACCTCTGTGGAAAATGACAGCTTTCTAGGTGCAAGGGCTGGGCGTTGATGAGTCAGTCAGTCAGTCAGGACTTCTCTTTTTATTTATATAGGTAGAAGATAGATAGATATAGATAGAAGATAATTTTATTTCAGAATATAACCATTCCATACATTCTCAGTTAATTACTAATAACTATTGTAGAATATGTACATTTATCGTTATTAATTAATTGACTCGCCAACGCACCACCGCACAGGCTGACAGCTCGACATCGACTGACCGGTAACCGGTGGTGACCGCTCCAGGCGCCCACCACTTTGTGTGTGCGACGTGCACGCCGAATCAATGTCATAATACTATTGTCGGTTTGTAGTGTGATACATCGATATCTAAATACCTATACCCTACAATTACTAAACTAACACGATGTTTCCAAAAATTATTGTTTTCTCATGAAATGCCTAGGATGTACTGTCCCTTGACCGTCCACCGAGGGTTTGTAAAAAAATGGCTTTTCTAAGAAATCTTAAGAGTTTAATTAATTTTATAAAATCTTATTTGTTAAGTACTTGTTATCCTTCATAAATCCTATTTTTCTCAGATAAAATAACATAATTCCTAGTTGTACCTAATAGTCCGTACCTCTATATTTCGCCAGTAATGTTACAGTTCTATGTAAGGGCGGCTACTGAGACATTCCTGATGAAAAAAATCAATAAAAAAATCTCAATCAAACATCATGCTCAGCAGTTGCGATTGAGATCAATATACCATCGAGTGTAAATAAACAGTAGGTTGCCAATTTCAAATCGTGGCAGCCCCATACGATAAGGCGCTATTCGCGATCAAGCAACACGAATCATCGACGTCGTACAATTACAGCACTATTCGCGGCACAGGGTGCTCGGGGCACAGGGGGTGAGTTGAAGACCGGTCTATCGTTGTATCGTACACTTGATGCGATCATAATGATTATTAACATGTGAAGCCTGGTGCCAGGCGGCGATATACCCCACGCCCCAGATATGTTTGACATAACTCAGTTATTTTAATACAAGCAATTAGAGGTTCCCACTGAGCCGACGAAGTTTTCGATTAGCAGTCTGTGGTTGTCTTTAAGTGGATTTTAAATTGCTCGCCGAATCGATTGGCGGCTAGATTTGTTGGTGGCTGGTTGCGCTTTACGTTCCGTGTTGGTTTTTTCGGTAACGTAGCGTTTGAGGGTTAGAGTGGTGTTACGAACACGATATTATTGTTTTTGTTATGAAGGGTGTGAGCGTTTTAATTTGGTTATTTTTTAGTTTCGCGTTTACAGGGTTTTATTAATTTTGGGAGTAAAAATATATTTTTTGTATTTTCTTCTGCCAAATTTAAATAAAAACGTGTAGAATTCAATAACATGACCACTATTAACACAGCTCACGATACAAAATGGTCACTATCAACTACTTTCAAACACTTAAAGCTTCCTAAGTTTCCATTCCGGCCGCAAGGTGACAATATGATCAAGTCAGACACGGTGTTGGGCGGGCGGGTGTCGCGGTCGACTTGAACAGAGTGCCGACATTTTAGCGCGCTGTCCGACACTTACACCTCCGGCCGAACTTTGGCACCGCGTGCTGAGACACCAGTGTTCCGTGGGGTGTTCCGTGCGATGTGGTGTGTTACGTGTTACACGTTCAGTAGGGGTGTTGGTTTAAATACGAGGCTCTTAATGTTATTGTGAGAATAACCGGAGGTTCTTTTTGTAACTGAAGACGCTCCTGTTTCATTGATTAGAAATGATTTTAATTTAGGGTAACGAATTACCTACTCGGCGCTCGATGAGCTCGTGGCTTAATAAGAACTGCCACTCAGGTCGATCTTTAGGTAAAGCTTGCCTAGGTTGGTCTGTGGATGGGTGACCGCCCGACATACCGAGTTTCCTCCGTGCCTCGGAAAGCACGTTAAGCTGTTGGTCCCGGCTGCCATAATTATAGATCTTTGGCAGTCGTTACAGGTAGTCAGTGACCTGAAATTCTGACATCCATTCTTACCAAAGGGTATTGTATTACCTAGTATTAACTGGGTTGTGGAGGTCAGATAGGCAGTCGCTCCATGTAAAATACTGGTATTCAGCTGCATCCGGTTAGACTGGAAGCCGACCCCAATATATTTGGGAAAAGGCTTTAGGCAGATGATGAATTACTCAGTAAGAAACCAGTTAGTACTAGGTAATACGAAATCCTTGATAAGACTGGTTCCAAGACATCGGGCAACATACGACTACCATCAGTAGACTGTCAAGATCTACAAGTGATAGCCAGAAGCAATGTTTTTATGTGCTTTTCGAAGTACGGAGGAAACTCTAGACAAAATCAATTGTTCATTTTGTGAATATAGGGTAAAAATATACAGATGTTATTTACTTATATAAATAAATATTGGTCATACTACGAGTGAGTACCGGCAGAAGGTGTGGCTCAACCTGAACGCCGACCCGAGCGGCTGTCATTATTTAGCGAGCTGCTTTTACGAGCTCCTTAGTATCGGGGAAACGTGAAATACTTATATTAGTCATGTTTTTTGTAGACCGGGAATCATTGCATCTTACGTTTCATTTTCAAATAGAAGATTAGAAGCTGCAACCAACAACATACACATACACATATAACAACATACACAGCTTTCTGTGACATAAAACCTGGGGCCGGTGGGGGCGGTGTCGTCGCTGTGTTTTATTTTATAACAAATAATTATTGTTAATTAAAGGCAATAAGTATTATATTTATAACGGTTCGTTTTTATAAATCGAAATTTCTTTATAAGTTTCAGTTAACAACTTTTTTATAAGTTGAGTCCACCTCACCTATGTTAAAGGTCGATACACGAATTCATAACGCGAAAACTATCAAGAATGGCGGAACATAGCCGGGGGCATTTTCGAATACCCCTGGGCGAGTGGATTCTTTTTTTATGACGTCACTATGTGTATTGTATGAACGCGGACGAGGCAAATGGAGTATGTAAGGCTCGTAGCGATGGGGTAATGTGGGTTTTTTATTATGGGAAAAAGGCATGACTTTATGTATATATGTATGCAAATGATCTAAATTTTGACAATGATGACAGTGTATCTCTTTCTTCTTTCTTCCTTCTGCCGCTATCCTAATTTATTTTTAGTTGGCACAGCATGTCGTCTACTTCTCTATATCTCAGCAGTCACCTCCTTTCTAGCCATATTATCTTTCACTCAGTCCATCCATCGTTTCTTTGATCTTCCTCTACTCTAACAGCCACCTCCATTCATGTGATACATAACTCCTTAACTCAAATATTTTATTTCAATTAAGCCATTATAGGCACTTTTGAATGTCAGAAGGACGGAAGAAGAACGAAACTACGAGTGCAATACGTCATTCCGAAAGCCACCACGCCGAACCACACGCCACCGAATGCCCGCAACAACGAACACTGCGAGCACGAAAGCACGCAGCGACGCAACCGTAACAACGAATGCTCGAGACATTTTCTTCTTTAAATTCAAGACAAATAACTTCAAAATACATTGAATTTAAAACTTCAGAGCTGACCTTACTTAAGTCATGAAATACATGACTATTTCTTAGTAGACTATTCTAAATTTTGAAGGTTCTTACTTCGTTCAAATTCTTATCTATTGCATAAAGAGGTGGCATAAGTAATAACTTAAATTCATTTAATTACTTTAACTTGACTATAGACACAAGTGTTAAAATAACGAATGCACACGAAGTAGTTAATTTCACAAAGTAACGGTACGGTCGTATCAAAAGGTGTAAGTACTACAATTTGTGTCAATGGGAACAAAATAGTTATTTCAAAAATGTGATGCACCCATCCGCAACTTCGGCACCCATCCGCAGACCAACCTAGGTAAGCGCGGTTTAAATTAAAGTTCGATCAGAGCGTCTGTTATTGATTAGCCACGAGTTCCTCTATCACAATCAAGGAATTGTGAAGGCTTCATAGCTTAGTGCCGTAACAAAGCCACAACTAGAGAAGATGGAAAGAATTGTAGCAGCAAAAACTAATATTCATTTTAAAGTAAAGTCTGACACAATAATATCGTAGTGGTCCAGCGGAATTAACTCAAGTTGCCAGACAACATTGTTTATTTCATTTCAGCAAGGTACACTGCGTTTTACAAACAAATGGGATCCACTATTATATTTCTCTGTTGAACTTATTTTGTGAGTACCAATTATTTTACAAGACTGCAGATTCAAAAATCAGTACCTAATTGGGATTACATATTTGTGTCCTTTGTAAACTCACCTTCGGTCAAACTTTCAGTTTCTGTCAAAACTTCGGCCTTTGACTGAAGGTTTTTTATGGTCATTGTGCGTAAATTTAACTGTTTATCAGAATACTGATGAGTGGTTACTATATGTATAAAAGATTTTTGGGTTATTTTTACGGTCCGCAATAACATCAATTGAATAGCGAGAAAATGTAAGTACGAAGAAACGAGGACAACATAACTATGAAGGTACAGCATAATGTCGGAGACCAGGAGCCAGGCCTACAAGACGAGCTTTAACTGAAGAAGCACGTCAGCTCGTCAGCTAGTTCTACGTTGTCTTCGCGTCACACCAGAATACCAGATGTTCACGCTCGTGCATCAGTGAACAAGTCCCCAGGCATAAGGCGGGTTCTTACTTCGGGGCCAAACAGAAATGTCTCCGATCGACTTGTGATGATGTGAGCAACACAACAGTCCTGTTGCTTCTATTTGACTTGATTCCCTTTTAAAGTGAATGTGAATGTCGAAGAAATTGTTTGTAAATCCCTCCTTGTTGGTGGAAATTTAAAAGGGATGGTGCTTTTTTCCTGTGTAATTGTGTGGTAGAAAAAAGCAGGTCTCCTCAAAAAATGTTCGTAGTTACTGTTAGTAATGTTATTTGTAGTACTGTGATTTAAAGAACATTTTGGAAGTTAAAATCTTCAAATCTAGTTATCATCAAGTTTCATTTTATATGAAATGAAACTTAGGTATGTCTTTTTTATTATTTTACTAAGTAATACCCGTCGACCGTGACTAGTATTGATAATAGGCACACCTAATTCTTACAAACTAAAGAAAGTTTTCTCGTGTAACGTACAAGAAAACGCCAAAACGAACGTTTACATTGTTAGCTAGCGACAAACAAACCTACAACAAAACCGCGTCGTAAACATAACCCCTTTGTCAGAACCGCGTGCTTCGCACACTCATATCGGAAATATTAGGCCGGCAGCCCACTGCTGCACTGTACGATCGAACTATCGAACCCTCGCCCACGCCATCCACGGCCACTCCAACACGCGCCGTGCCTTAATGAAGTTTGTGTCACTATTCGCCACTACAAGTACACTTTTCTTTGCCACTATCGTGTGTTACGACGAACAAAGCGGCGAGTGTGAAGTCAAACGAATGGTCTCGTTTTATTGTGCGACTCACTCTTTTTTTTTGTGTCGAATAGGCCGCTGCGATGCACTAAAGAAGGAATGGAGATTACGCTGTGTCGACGTGATGTGTGTACGTTTGTATACGAAAGGGAATATAATAATAATTTATTCATTTATAGAAATAACATTTACAAAATATTTTATCTCAAAACTATTAAAATTTACGTAATTTAAGTACGTTTTGTTACATCCTTCACCTGTACCCTTTTTGGTCTACTCAGCTGTCTACGCTGCATTCCTGCTGCTGACGCAGCATCCTCTCATTCCTCCCTCCCGCTCATCACAGTCCAGCACGCCAGTCGTCTCCCAACCATCCTACCGTGCACATGTATCTTGCATTCGTGTCTCTTTTATTATTTCATTATACAAGTTTATTTTAGCCAAAGTAATTTTCTTTTTTAAAAACCTAAATCGGAACCCGGTTATAACAGTTTGTATACTGACATAGTCACTAATATTATCATTAACATTGAACATAATGTTTATGTTAGGAATGGCTGATGGGCGCGGAATCACTTCTGGGAGCTGAAAGTCTCTTTTGGGCAGTGATATTATGAGAGCATAATTCTGGTAAATTGTCATAGTTTTAAATGTGTCTCGAATTATAACTGCCGTATGTGTAATTGATTACAATTAGTATGTCTAAATTAAAAAGAACAAAAAGAAGGAGACGATTTAATTAAAAACAAACATAAAGAAATATAATTTTATCAGAGACTACACCTAACGAAGAAAACTTCAATAAAATCGACTGTGCTTCAAAATCTAATACACGAAGCCTTCTAAAACCCGGTCACAGTGAAATTTTCGTAAAAATGCTCCCATAAGTAACGTAACGAACGCTGCACATTCGACACTACGACGACGTTACGAAACACGACACTACGAGTTTACGAAATAAAAATTCCGGAGCTTTAGCAAATTTGATAAGCGATCGAAAAAGGGATTTTTACGGACGAAAATGGAGGCTACCCATTTTTTGGAGCTGAAAGCCTTAGTGAAGAGTTTTTTTTTAGTTTTGACTATATTTGGGGCTCGCTTTTCGGTCTTTCTTTAAAATTTAGTTTCAGGAGTTACATAAAACTCTCCTTACGGTTTTTTTAGGACACGGCCTTCCAACTATCTCCAAACCACTGTAACTCCTGAAAGCCATAATTAACAGCGGCGACCACCACATAAGCGCCGAGACAATAAAGCTCTACGAAGAAGAAACATTCGAACAGTCTTGGATCCCACAACAAAATTAATCAGAAACGAATAGCGAAGGAGTAGAAAAACATAATTTTCTAAAAGATGTATATGAAGAAACATTACGTGAATAATGTTGAGTAGGTACAGGAAACACTAATATGAAAGCGCCCCATAGCGAAGAAGCAGCCATGTCCGCTAACGTGCGGCCAGTCGGCCACTCATTAGACTCGGTTAGAATGCAGCACACACTACATATCGAACTGCTCGATGCTCCTACCTACTCGTATCTGTACGCTGTACGCCATTGCACCATAACAAGTTGTACCTCGAAGCGCGAATTCTAATTACCACAGAATAATATCCACTGTAGGAATCGATCTAACGGCGGTCTGTGGCCCCCTCCCCGTGAGCCTAGTGCCTGGCCACCCGCCTCCCCCCACAATGCAGGCCCAACTCGGGCCATACCTATACCTAGATTAGAAGTCATTGCTAATGATTTGTTAATGTTATTATTATGTGTTAGAATTTGCGCCCGAAACGCCACAAGCACGCTTTCCACGAAACAGGCCGTGACAATACTAATTGAAAACACGTAAATAATACTAATTCAGTGGTTGGACAAGTTTTGCATTTCTATTTACCAGTCACGGTGAACGATGTTAGCGAGACACGTGATCTAGCTAACTTTTAATCTTGCTTTGTTCTCCGAAAAAATGATATTCTATCTGGGCGATGCGAGGCGGTTCCGATAGTCTTTTAATTAAAAATCATTCTAGTCTGTGCGAGTATAGGAGGTTCGCATCACATATTCTGTTTACTTCCTTTTGGCAGAACGTCATAGATTCGGGTCACTACTAAAAGGGCTTAAGATAACAGCTTTTGGTATTTTGATCTGTGTTTCATTTCATAATTTTCATATTTAAGATTTTAAAATACATTTTGTCAATTAAATCGTCATCGACGTTGATGATGAGTTTAACGCGATGAATTATTTAGATTTACATACATACGCGTAAAAATTATAGAATCGATAATTTAAGCATGAATAAATGAGTTCGCTCACACATTTTATTCATGCATAATTTATCGATATTGTAATTTATTCGGGAATTCGTTGAATTCCTTGAATGTCTCTGGAGTTACATAACTTTTGAGTAACGTGCTTATGTGTCATTGCAAGTGTTCGAAAATAATTATGTACAAAAGGAAAGAAAAAGTACGCCTGCACTAAGTTTAATATGGTCGTATGCTTAATTAATATTTTGCCTTGTTATTTTAGGCATTACTGGTAGGTAGTAGCTAAAACTCTTCACAGCTACAATAGAGATGTACCAAATAGCTATAAATCGAGCCGTAGTTGTGCGATAGTGGAGCGGCGGCGGTGGCGGAGCGCTGGAGGCCGGAACCCGAAGTAGGGGGTGGGCCTATCGCCAATTAACCATAATCACAATTACACACACTTACCCACACTGGCTTCTATTCACAATAATAATTGCACACCAAAATGGATTACTTCCAGTATCGAACTTAAATACAGTTATAAGGAACCCCAGATCTGAGATCGTCCCCGTGAACAATAGTTTTAAAATATAAAAATGTTTATGATAATGTTGTCTTGAAAGAATGAACATATTCTGCAGTTTAAGTTTTTGCTTAGAGTTTTATTTCCAAGAGTCACCAATGCTACATACTCGTAGTTTGCAAACAAACTCTTTTAAGGAATATTCAATAGCCATATACAAAAGCTATAAAAACGCAATATTTCTTTCTCTGAAAAAAGTTCGACTGACAAGAAAATCAGCCGTTATTTGGGGTGTTGGGAAATTGTCAAATGACTCCGCCCTCTCTGGGCAGAGCGGTAGGGAGTGTAAGACTTCTACTGCCTAAAAGCACTAATGTTCCTTCTTAGCCCTTTGAGTTGAGGCCGCAGTATCTCTTTCGAACAACCCGTAGCCGCGACGGGACCCACAAGCCCAACGGGAGAAAATCAGTCCTTAGATTTATCTCATTCATAATACATATCCATATTTTTCTGTTTCTTTTTAAAATAAGACCCATTCATGGAACCTTCTATTACAAAGGGTTTGTAGAAAAAAGATAATTGTGAAAATGCAGTCCAGTAACGGTCTGTTATTCACAATTGCATGGCAATTTCAAACCACTTGATTGTTTTGACCAGTGTCCAACTCTTTACCTTTACATAATGTTTCTACGGTGGTTTCCCGCAAGCATTCAGAGACACAACTATAACATTTCTTTTCTGTTAGTCTATTTTTCATACTTTCCGGAAACAGGTTCGGAAAGAACAAACATATGAATGACTTTAAATATTAATGTGTTTTGCTTCGAGTGAGGATGAACTGTGTGAAGATGATACTCGTATAGCTAGAAAGGAAGTGACTGCTGAGATGATAAGTAATAGAGAAGTACACGCCCGACACGCCCGACACGCCCGACACCAAATAAATTGGGATAAGGGGAGGAGAATAATATCAAATTAAACTTAATAGAAACTTCGTAAAAGATGTTGTGTAACTTAAAGTTTGTTAATGAAAACTAGCTCGGAACAATTGACTAAAGAACAACGTACGTACGGAGCGACGTTTGTTGATGACTGAGCCTACTAATCAGACGCTAGTAATCAAAGCAGCAATAGTAAAATTATTTGAAGCTATTTGTCAAGCACAATTTAGTGCCTTAAATAGTGTACAAGATCCGCCCATAAATTTTCTTCCATGAACTTAGCTCGCCGTCGCGGTGCAGTGCGTTACTTAAACTGTATCGGCCTAGCTAACAAAGGGGTCTAGAACATGACTCAATTATTGAATGACTGACTATACCGGACGGAAAAAGCCGACGATATAATAAAATAATGTGTAAGTAGGTGGTTACCGCTCCGTTGCATTGTTGCGTTGAAAGCTCAGCTATACAGCTATTACATGCAATAAGACAATTTGTCTTAGTTGGTTACCCCACCGGGAGACTTGTTACACTATGCTCATGTACGGATGCCTTGTTCAGTTTTCGCAAATCGTTTTATGTATTTGTTACATGAGAACCTTTAATGATGATGACGTTTTGAAATATCGAACCAAAAGTTAACACTCAAAACGAGTGTAAACTTTTGAGGATGGTATTTTTTTTAAATCGATGCGATATTTAAGCTGATATAATGATGGATTAAACTCATTTTATAATAGGTATTTAGAAAGAAAAAACCCAAAATTAACCTATATTTTTGTCAAAAAACAGGGCGCTTTATTTCTAAGCACGTTTATAAAACAGGTTGAGGTCTGTAATGTGGGAGCAAGTGTTATTCTACCTGTGCACTTGAAGGATTAGGAAAATCTCTGATTTTATAATTTACACGTTGCAAGACATTCTGTGTAACCTTTGTCTCTTTGCGGACGCAATCAGCGGCCAGTGGCGGCGGTGGCATGCCCGCCATTGCCCGCTGCCCAGCAATTATTCAAAATACATCGGGCAATATTAGATAGGTGGGCCGGCCGGGCGGCCGATGCGTTTTGCATTGCGAATCAGTCCGACTTTGTGCGGACAACCCTGGGGAGCTGTAGTGTTTATGCGTGAACGTCACAGGCAGATTGTGGATTCTACCTTTTGCTGAATTATCCGTGCGCTTGGGGATTCTGTTCGCTGTCGGCTGCCACGTCTGAGCGCCATGCAGCATGGCTCTAGTAATGCGCGCGATTTACCGGACTACGATTTATTCTGTCTTTAGGGGCCAACAAACTTACGGCAATACAGACGCAGCCAACGGCACAGGGCTCGTGTTGACAATTAACTCATTATTGATTGCATGTTTTGTTGATGTGTTACCCCTTACCCGTTACCACCCTTATACGGTTACTTTTTCGGTTACATTGTTATCCTATGTGAGAACATTTTTTTTTTCTTTTTAACGATTAGATGAGTTTAAAAGACTTTTATACTACACCTGCTTGGAAAGTACCTTGATACTTTATCAAATTTACGGTAGAAAGTACGTCATTGCATATCGAACAAATATGCGGGGAGAAAACGCATCTGAGCGGGAGAGAATGGATTTCCATACACTTTTCTCTCCCGCTCAGATTACAATTTGAAAAAAGAACATGTGAAAATTGCAGACGCCATTGGTGCAAATTTTCAATTTGAATTAGAATTTAAATTTAGTTTTTTATTTTCCTCGTAGGTGTAGTATAAAGCACTATGTATCACTCGAGAGAAAGTGCGATTCCCGATCTCGGGTGTTTTAAAGCCCTAGCCTACGGCTTCGGGCTTTAAACGACACCCTCGACGGTAATCGGTCACTTTCTTCTCTCGGTGAACAATGTACTATTAACTTTAATCAGCGTCTATGAGTAAATATAAATTATGTTTGAATATCACTTTTCTAATTTAGCACAAGATATGAAAACTAAGCGTGAATAAAAATATGACAAATGTCATCGTATCGTGATTTCTAACAGGTAAATAGTCAAATAAAAGGAACCGTGTCTTTGGCGGACTATTGCGAAATATAACAACACGTAGCACATTTACTTACAATGTCTTTATAATAATATGATATTTTGTCGATGTAGGATAGGTACTTAAACTTCGAGGATCTCCAGAATATATGCTTCAAGACCTACACGATGCTTCTTTCAAAGTAAGACTTAGGATAAATATGACCAAGACGAAGATTATGGCAAATATCAACAGCTGTTCAAATTCTTCTGTCAAAGTTGGAAATGAAGAGTTGGAGATAGTTGACCAGTATGTCTATCTCGGTCATATTCTTTCCTTTGGCAAAGAACACCAACAAAAGGAGATATCTCGAAGAATTCAGCTTGGTTGGGCCGCGTTTAGCAAATTGGACGACATTTTAAAAACAGTCTGAAGTCCCGCCTCTATAACCAGTGTGTTCTGCCCACAATGACATACGGTGCCCTGCCGAAACATGGACGCTCACGCAGGAGACTGTGTACAGATTGAGAGTTGCACAGAGAGCCATGGAGCGTTCCATGCTAGGCATAAAACTTATAGACCGAGTTCCTAACGTCGAAATTCGAAAACGTACAAAGGTTTTCGATATTGGAAATCGCGTTACGGAACTCAAATGGAGTTGGGCAGGACACCTAGCAAGGCGCAGTGATGACAGGTGGACTAAGGCTATCACTGAATGGCGTCCAAGAACTGGAAAAAGAAGTGTGGGTCGTCCAGCGGCAAGATGGGCAGACGACATAGTTACCATCGGGGGAAAAACCTGGACGAGGCTGGCACAGGACCGTGGAGAATGGCACAAGAAAAGGGAGGCCTATACCCAGCAGTGGGTGAGTTCGGGTTGCGGATGATGATGATGAGGGAGGATAGGTACTGACAATATAATTATTAGTTATTACACAAATAGCCTTATTAATCATTGATATTTTACATTGTATTTTCTCACGCAATCAATGAGACAAGGGTTCCGCAGTAAATTGTATAGACTTGTCTTATTAATCTGACTCGCACTTAGCCAGTTTTTTTTCCATTGGTTTGCATTAATTTGTTCGTAAGATTCCAATGTCAGATAGTAGGTATTACAGCGGCATTATCCTATAGTTATCTAATGAATATTATTATTAAAGATGACATCATTGTCATTTTACCATTGGTTTTTAAAATATCAGAAGTGTTTGGCCCATTCAAAGTAAGATTACTGCGCAGGAACACTAATAATTGAGTTAAGCGAACTCTCTCGTCGGGGCTGCGGGTTGTTCGAAAGAGATACCGCGGCCTCAACACAAAGGGCTAAGAAGGAACATGGGTGGTTTTTTGTCAGTAGAAGTCTAAAAATAAATCTATGCGAACCCGTATAGGCTGAGCAAGGTCAGGTAATACTGGATATGTATAGCCTGAGGTGTCGTCGTGTAAAACATTTTGATTATAACATCGGAAAATGACATAATTCGATTAGACTTTCCTCAGAAGCTTTCTGGTAATTAAATGTTATTTAACTTGCAATGATGGTATATAAGTTGTCCGCTTTAAAAGCGCTCCTTTTTTCGACCACTTGTTGATATCCGATTGAGCAGAAATTTTGCTTTATCCTTTAATTTTAGTGATGACGATACATTTTTATGACAGGCCACTTGTTCCTGGGATCAGGATCGTCTCCAAACAAGATAACTCTTCAACGGGTAATAGTACGGGTACCTAACCTACGGACATTCTAAAGACATCAATTTTGATAGATAAACAAGTGCGTCTTTTGATTTAAATTTTGACATTGTATGATTGTTTTGGTCAAATCTTGCAACTGAAGTTTAAATTGCCAGTAAGTACCTATAGGTACAGTTTATGACTTCCGAAATTAATAGCTAATTGTGCTTAATGATTGTCTAAAAAGTAGTAAAGTAGTAGTAAAGTTTTGAGTAAAACACTTGTTGAGCACTATCATTTTAAAATTACTTACATGTTCATGTAAGAGCTACTACTAAAAAGAACTTAAAACAACCTAAATACTAAAAAGCTAGATGCTAAAAACAACCCCCGATCAAGGCAAAACAACACAAATCCCTCCTCATGTTCATATCACAACGTTTTCCTCCCCGCGCTGCACACCCGTCCATTTTTACCTACATTTGTTAATCCCGAACTAGATCAAGGTCACGTGAAGGTCAAGAGCCGCCCCCGGATCTCGTGTGTCCTAATAAAGTAAATGCCCCATATTTTCCACGTCATTAATGTCTCTTCGGAGCGGGACGGAGATGCAGCTATACGAGATATCTATCATCTCTGTTTCTGAAGCAAGATTAAAACAATACTGGTATATCAGGGCTTTTAGGCCACTGGGATTATCTCCCCACGTACGACGTACGTTCAAGGCGGTATTATTCGCACCGTTACCGTTCAGATAGTTCCCTCTCTCTCTATTTTGACACGGGATTAGGCAGCACTGAATAAGCTCGCTAAATAAATACGTACACGTTGGCATTGAAAAGCTTGCAGATTTTTATTTTTTTGGTTGTTTTTGGTATTGATTTATTTATGTTATTTTCTCTATCTTGCGACTATCTTTACAAGGTTACCTAATGCGATAGTATTCTGTTCATACTAACAATATTATATCATTAATATTATTATTTAGGTTTGTCCGTTTTGCTGACACAGGCGTTTTACTATAAAATGTTTTGTATTTTTTGCCCACAGAATCACATAACCTTATACAAAACAACAATTTCCATAAATATCTACAAATTGCAGTGCTTTAACTAGTCAGCGTCTCAGCGATACGACTATCTCAAATATCTTCACCACCCAAAGTCAGTCCGCAAAGTTTCCCCGAAGTCCGGAGCGATCTGCCGCGGCCGTCACAAACACGCGGCAAAAGTGTTCAACACCGAGAGCTAAGCCCCCAACTTTGATTGGACGGCACTCATCACTATTTTGCTGATAGAGTAAGCCGAAGGTACCCGAGACTCGCGACTCTACGGTTAAAAGTTAGTTTGAAACTTTTTTTTCGTTTTCCTTATGATCGAATGTCCGGAAACATAGCTGACACTGATTCGAAAATCAAAACAATAAAATTGACGGATACACACTCACTACCCTGTCTTTGGCGCTCCGTTTTAAGCTTCAGTAATCCGACTGAATTAAAGAATAGGCAAAAACTGTATCATGCCTGTGGCCAGTTAGCACCGATTGACCGAGGTTAGTTTATTTATTGAAAGTTGCAAAACTTTCAGTTTGAAGTGACAGTGTTTAAATCTATAAAGAAGGATATGATCTTGATTTTATAAATTTCATTTCGTTTATTCGATAACAATTTACATTGTGTCTGAATGTTTTATGAAATAAATAGATAAAAAAAGAAACTGGGTCTGTAAAAATAGAAAACAAAATACCATCAATAAATTAAAAATGAAAATAACATATTTACTAATATTAATTAGTTATTTAGATCAACAATACCATGGAACAACTTAAATAGTTTATTTTACAAAGAAAAAGATCAATCACAAGTAAGTAAGAAACGACAAACCTCCAACAAATACTTCCGTTCAAGTCAATCCGCACACACTTCAGCAATTTTTTAACAACTCAAAACAGTGTTTTTTATGTAGTTTTAGCACATAAAACCAACAATAAGGTTTTCCACTGACTGTCAATAAAAGCGGTTCGAAAGTTGCTGTTTAACAGTAGGTACCACGCAGGTAAATGCGTCAGTCAGTCGTAGCTTGGCCGTTTGGCTAAATTGAAGTTTCATGAAAACGCCAGTCCATAGAGAGGCGAGAGCAGATCAGAAGACATAACAAGCATTTTGAAATTTAGGTATTCATTATGCCCCCCTCCCTCCCCACCAAATGGTTGTACCCCACAAGTCTTAGTTGTAAGACTTATTCTTAAGACGTTCTCTCATACGCTCGACCGCGCCTGGTCCAGCACACGCCGCAGCACGCACCGCCCCGCGAACTGCTACTCGTATTAATGAACAATTTATTACAAATTCGTTTGACTCCGCCGCACCAAAGCTCGCTTATATTGGTATTGCGTTGCCCCGTTTGTTGCGCTCCCGAACATTATTTGTACACACTAAGCATGAAATGTTGCCAAGCAAACGTGTACGTACTCCTAGTATTTGCGGGTAGGTTTAGGAAAGGTGGAGAGGCGCGTGGGGTGGTGGGGGTGGGGGCGGTCACCCCCTCCCCGGCGAGGCCGTGGTGCGTGCACGTACAGCCATGAGGAATACCCGCATCGCCCACTGAGGATTCAATATTCCATATCGAACTGCATTCAATTGCATACATTTTTTGGACAAATACAAATAGAGCAAAGCGGCCGCATCGCTTGCTGGAAATCTTAAAACGTTTTCATATTGTGTTTGACTTAGTAAGAATTTAATTGACTGCCAATTTGGGGTGAACTGCGATTTATAAAATAACTTTCCAGTTTTTATTAGAAAATATTGAACGATGAGTTCGTTTGTGTACTCTATTCGTTTGCTTGGACTTTGAGATAAATTGCCAATATGAACATTCCCACGGTTTTATTGACTCATTCTTTGTTTTAGGATTTGTTTAGTATGTGCATGGTTTAGGAACGCCTTTCGATTTGGATTTTATTATGTGATTTCTTTTGTTGTTTAAAATGTTGTATTTAAGTCTGTACCAATTAACGCATTAAATGCGTTAATTTTCAAAAAAATATATCTTCCTAAGTGAGGCAGAAAAGAAAACTGAGAAGATGAAATTACGATGTCAATTAAAAAAATAGAAAGGCAAAAGAAATGGCACACTGAGGCTGTATGGAAAAATAAGATAACATGACATGTCTAGGATTCAATTTTCGGGTTTGGCAAAGTGTTTTTGGGTTTTTCATTTAATATTTTCTCAGCTGTCAACAGCGGCTGGATGATACCAATAGGCACGTCCCCTATTACATACGACATAAAAGTTATTTGGCAAAAATTGTGTACTACGCATATTAAGACTGACTGACTTCGAAGACCAGGACAAATGTTTGTGTGATGAGCACGATCATTTGTTCTGTGTCTGGGTGTAATTTATCTATAATATGTATGTATTTAGAAATATATAAGTATGTTTATCAGTTGTCTAGTACCCATAACACAAGCTCTGCTTAGCTTGGGACTAGATGGCTTTGTGTGATAGTTGTGGAATATTATTATTATTATTATTACATGCATGATGTTACGTATGTTATGATTTTATAAAAAGTTGAAGTAAGTATTATATCGGCAGTTATCAAAACTGCAATAAATAAATTGGTACTACTTACTTTCCACCTAGGTACTTACTTTACTAGAAACAACACCAAATAGAAGTCGTCAATACTGAACGTAAAATGTCCATACGAGTAAGTAGGTGTAGTTTGAGCAGCTATTTGGTCCGTCTGTCCGCAGTAACAAGGTAGCTCGGTGCCTCGCCCACCAATTACCGAAATTTTAAGCTTGACAAGCTTGTCACTGGACCGAGGTTCTGTCCAGAACTACGCTCAGTGTATGGAAACTGGATGATTAGCTTGTCCAACAGACATTGCTCTATCAGACTTTTGTTAATCTGATTCTGAAGAGAAGAAATACCTGTTTAATTATTTAAATGAGTGATATTGTAAACAAGTTATTTGTAACAGTACCTACATAAATTGATTTAAAAGAGAATCCATGGAGTTTCCCGCTCAAACTCTCTATAGAGATCTACGCTTTGGAATACGAGATAGGTAACTAACTACCTACAGTACTTTTACAAGTTATTATGCTTTGTGACTATGATTGTATAGCTTCACTTTCTTTGTTTTTCTGACATTCAAAAGTGTCTGTAATGGTCTAATTGAAAAAGTGCTTTTATTTTTTTTAGTTTTATAAGGTCCGTGTTAGTTTGTTTAGTAACTTAGATGGCACGTAAACAAAAGAAATCGTACATACGCACAAAGGACGTCTCAATCATGATATCTCAATGTCGGAGGGCGTTAACACCCGGAGTGACACGTGAGGGATGGGTACAGCCGTACAGTATTAGCATGACCTGGGTATTGAATGCCAAGTGGGATGCCTTGTCTGGGTAACGCCATTCCACCTCTTGCTGAACAATTCCGAGTCAAATTTATAAATAAAAGGAAATGGGAGACCCTTGTCCAGCAGTGGGACATAATGAAACGTGGAATGATTTGGCTAAATAAAAAAGAAGCAAGTTCGAACCCCCCGCTCGAATTTGCTTCAGGATTTTCTTCGTTATTCCCGCTGGTTTTGCTCGCAATTGAATGTCTTTGAACATTAAAGTTTAAAGTCACCATTTCTGAATATTAAATCGTCATTTACAATTCTGATTTAAAATTGATAGAGCTTATGTTTGGTTATGTTTATTTTTAACTAGCGGTCCTGACATAATGATCTATCAACGCACAGCCCAAACCACTGAACGGATCGGGCTGAAATTTAGCATGCAGGTAGATGTTATGAAATAGGCATCCGCTAAGAAAGGATTTTGATCAATTCTACCCCCAAGGGGATAAAATAGGGGATGAAAGTTTGTATGAAAAAACGTCATTTTTGATATTTTCCGACATCCACGCGGGCGAAACCGCTGGCAAAAGCTAGTGCTACATAAAATAACATAATATGACTCCTGTTATCCCCGTAGGGCTAGGCAGAGGTGTACCTAACCACCTACACCCACATTGCGCCTGTTATGTTTCGGAAGTCCCATGAAATACTCATATCGAGCCTATTCCCATCCAGTGGGCACAAATTCAGACCCCTTGCTGCTACTGAGAGATTCCTGATGGGAGAACCCAACAACACGTCGTGTTATATCCGCTGTCAGTTCTCAACTCGTTACAAACTTTAAGCGGATTGTTAATTAAAATATAATTATAGTGTTTGTTATTAGGAAATTAAACTGTGAGGGATCAGTGTGGCCATTGCAATTTGTAGCAAATAAATTAATACCTCTAATTGAATGTGCAATACTATTAATATAAGCCAAGCTAAGGTTTCAAACACTAACTCTAAATAGACACCTCACGCAGTCACTGAGCGGAAATATCATTTGGTAAAATGTCAAAATCACAAACTCTGACATTTTTTAAACTAGCAACTTGACTTTCGTTACATTCCGGTCATTTGTGCGCAATATTTCTCGTCGCTACAATAGCAAAGAGCCAGCCAAACTTACGCCCTATATCATAATCACGAAATACAAAAAGTAAAAAGCCCGCGTCGGTCGGCCCAACTGGCCTACGAGCTACGATACCAATTGCATGTAGAATTTCCACTGAGCAAATAAAGCAAAACGCTGCCTTCAAAGTACAATACGACAAAAATACAGCTATAACATGGAAAATATTGAATCGATTAACAAAAAGAACCAAAAGGCTGGGAAACGAACGATTTTGAGGATCTCGAACTGCCTACGAATATTCCGTGTTCGTATAGGCTTGGCTGGTCCTCCACCTATGTGTGTAATACCTGTGCTATGCCTGCTGAAGCGTGGCATATGAATTTTATGAAGGCGAGGGTCAAATATAAACGTTGAAATAATTACGGCACTTTACGAAAATCTACTCTGATTTGCGCGGTTTTCAGAGTAGAAGAGAACGAGCAGTTAACCTATGAAACGTCATAGGTTACGTTACGTACGATGCAAATGAGCTTCAAGAAGCGTAGCCGTCGCCGTCGCCGACGGTGCAGCTAGTGTAGCAGTAGTGGGCTGACCGAGCAACGGCGCAACGTGTAACGCGTAACGTGGTACAGCGCGGGCTCGTGTTACATTTGCCACGAGAACATACTGCGGACGACGACGACGTCTAATTTTCATAAGAAAACAAAAAGGAGGGAACAATGCGACCCGGCGAGATGTTGGGGCCCGCGAGCCCGCGACTGCGTACCACTACTTAGGTTTGATTGAACGCATAAGAATGTGGGAGACGCGGTGTACGCGCGCCAGAGCGAGACGCCGCCAAGAGCGAAAGAGAACAACACATCGCAATTACCTCGTGAGATTGTTGAATAAATTTACATTCAGTTGATTGAAATAATAATGAAATTGCCCCGGCACAGAACGTTCATACGGGATATTTAAATTAATAATAAAATCATAATATTATACAAATCGCGCACGTGATCCGTACAGCTATTTCTGCTTTATTTTGGTTGTTTTTGAGAAAAAAATCTTTTCTATGTTTGTGTAATGTAAATGAATGGAATATAAAAGTAACATATTCGATTTGAAGATAATATGATATAGGTAGGTACTTTGACATGTTAGCATTAGCAGCGCCCCCTGCATGTAGGAACCTCGTCGTTGGACTTATTCAAACATTGAGGGAGGACGCTAAATTATTATCAGTCACCCATTAATATGTTGAATCGAGTTGGCTCGGACTAATGTTCGTATGCATTAACATAGCTACTAACATAGTCTTAAGTATTTTTGTTAACAAAAAATTGTATTTACTTTATATATGTTAGTTAAGGTATATACTTATCTCTGGGCCATTGTAATAGCCTGAAATAAAATGATTGAATTGAATTAAACCTTAGTTTCACATAAATAGACGTTTGTCAAAGATGTCGATCCTTCATCTCGTTACGCGTGTTGACAACTAAGGTTCAATTAGTTATGTAAAACTGATGAACAACAATAAGTAGAGCATTATAACTAGGCTGTCTAAGGCAATTTTATTTTTTCATTATATTTTGCTGCTATATTGTCTTTGATACTTACTTATGTTATATAGTTAATTGTATAGTTCCGGATGTCAGGGAGCGACGCAATACGTCACTAATCAATCATAAATTGCAGGAAGCAAACGACTTGATAATATAGGCAGCTGTCAATTTTGTGAACATAGCGTGCCAGACTGCCACTTTGTGACATATTGATATTGTATTACCGGTTGTGCTTTGGTTCTTTATTTTGAGGTTTTTTTGAAGTGACTCAACCAAGTGTGGGTTTTTGGACATTTTTACAGGTTGCTAGATTCTCATCCCTTTTAATAAAATAAATAAAATAAAATAAATAAATAAAATAAAATTAGCCTTTATTGCTGTTTAAACTTACATATCATTGACTTCAATTAAGTAACTACCTTTTTCTTACTTTACTACAATTTTATTAACTATCGGCGATCGGTAGAAAAACAGCTTGTCTTTTGACATATAGGCCTCCTCCAAGGATTTCCATTTCTCCCTATCTTTTGCTATTCGGGTCCATTCTGGACCAACCACCTTTTTTATATCGTCCTCCCATCTTTCCCCCTTTATAACTACACAAATTCTAACCACCGTCATCATCATCATCATCATTTCAGCCGAAAGACGTCCACTGCTGGACATAGGCCTCCCATAAGTGTCGCCACATTGACCGGTCCCGTGCGTCTCGCATCCAGCGGATCTCCGCACCTTCACCAGGTCTAACCACCGTATGTGGGAAAAAATTCAGAGGTAATGAATTTCAATAAGCATACATTGCGTTATTCATAGAGAGAAATGTTATGTGTATCTAAGGGGTGATGGGTACAATATTTAAACCTGTTTTAACAAATGGAGGACGGTGGAGGTTCATTTCTTCTTAATATAATAAATGCATCTTAAAGTTACATAGATTGATTTGCAAAACAAGAACAAATATAATCGAGTTATTCCGTTCGGATCCCCAAAAGCTGAATCAGGGCTTAATGAGATAAACAGACTGGGTAGTATTAATACGCTTTATTATATAAATAATATTTCCAGCGGTCGTAGGTACATAGCCCAAAACGAAAACTACAGATTTCTCATAAGGTACTGGGAATAAGTTGAAACGTCAAATTAGCCAAAGGAGTAGAAAAATTAAAAACGAGAAAATTCTGTTTCGCCAGAAAATAAGTATGACAGAAGTTAGTGGTCTTTTTGGCAAATGGTAACTGCAAGAAACCTTTGCTACCGGCTAATTTCAGAGCACGTAACCCGCCAGATGGAACGACGAGGATCTGTACTGAAGGTTTCCCCGGGCTCAGGGACGTCATTATTATTCATTAATATTATGTATATTTCTAATTTATACTCCTTAGTATGTTATTTACAAACACACGCTAGAAATAAGTCAGAAAAAAGCTCGTGCAAAGAATCAGCAAAGGTCGTGCACTGAGATGGAGACACGCAGCACGCACGCATGTTCATCCTTGACCTAACCCAGCGAGGGTCAACAGACGCGACCCATTACGACGTATCAGAAACTATCCGAACGGAAAAATCGGGCGGTCGGCGGCGTCGCGGTAGGGCGCCACCGACCAGCCAGCGCAGAGCCGCGTGCGCGGGCGACGAGTGCGCGGCCCGGGGTCAACGTAAGCGGGCGCAGATGTCGCGGGCCGACCCTGACCTAGCTCAAGTGCTGGGCGGGTCACGTGGTCGGGCGGGCGGCTAACTTACTCCGGTCGTTCACCTTGAGACGGAGTGGGTAGCGAGAGGTGGCGACAGCGATTCCTCGCTTATCAATGATACCTCCCCCCGGAGCTCCTCCACAAATAAATTCTCATTCCACAATAGAACAGATTATTGAAGAGCCTTGTTTCTTTCAAATGAAACACGTAATCGCGTGAACCGAGACGTAGTTTGTACCGAGTACATCATCTATATATATAAAAGGATAACTGACTGGGTGACATATCAACGTACAGCCGAAACTACTGGGGCTAGGAATGTGAAATTTTGCACACGGCTTCCTATTTTAATGTAGGGGAGCACTAAGAAGGGGTTTTTGGAAATTTAACCTTTAAGGGGGTGAAAAGGGGGATGAAAGTTTGTATGGAAAATCTTATTACTTGTGTTTAGGAATGTGAAATTTTGCACACGGCTTCCTATTATAATGTAGGGGAGCACTAAGAAGGGGTTTTTGGAAATTTAACCTTTAAGGGGGTGAAAAGGGGGATGAAAGTTTGTATGGAAAATCTTATTACTTGTGTTTAGGAATGTGAAATTTTGAACACGGCTTCCTATTATAATGTAGGGGAGCACTAAGAAGGGGTTTTTGGAAATTTAACCTTTAAGGGGGTGAAAAGGGGGATGAAAGTTTGTATGGAAAATCTTATTACTGGTGTTTAGGAATGTGAAATTTTGCACACGGCTTCCTATTATAATGTAGGGGAGCACTAAGAAGGGGTTTTTGGAAATTTAACCTTTAAGGGGGTGAAAAGGGGGATGAAAGTTTGTATGGAAAATCTTATTACTTGTGTTTAGGACTGTGAAATTTTGCACACGGCTTCCTATTATAATGTAGGGGAGCACTAAGAAGGGGTTTTTGGAAATTTAACCTTTAGGGGGGTGAAAAGGGGGATGAGAGTTTGTATGGAAAATCTTATTACTTTTGTTTAGGAATGTGAAATTTTGCACACGGCTTCCTATTATAATGTAGGGGAGCACTAAGAAGGGGTTTTTGGAAATTTAACCTTTAAGGGGGTGAAAAGGGGGATGAAAGTTTGTATGGAAAATCGTCACTTTTGTAGTTGAACCGACATCCACGCGGGCGAAGCCGTGGGCAAAGTGCTAGTGTGTTCATATAATGCGTCTAAACAATTGTGCTGCAACCAGCTGCTATTGTATCAGCAACTAGTAATTACAATAGTGCTTATTGATAATTTAATTAAATCAGTGTTGGTCTCTGCTTGGCAAGTTGGCACCGCGACATTGATAAGGTATTAATTCTACAATGTTTGGTGAAGCAATTACTATACAAGTGAAAAAGCGACATAAAACAAAACACAGGAACAAGGTGTCACATAATTATACACGGCGATAACATACGCTAATCATATTCTACAAAGTAATTACCGTCTATCAGATAACGTTTTGTAGCGATACATTAGCTGCCTTTCAACTTGAAGCGATTGTTAATATGCAAAATGTTGATACGGCAATAACTTGTAATATCTATTAATTGCGTATAATAAGTCGGTGTCCGTCCGTCCGTCCGTGCGCTCGGTACAAGTAGGTACACTCGTGCAGGTGGATACTATAAAGTTATTAGCTGCTCTACGTTTTTCCCCGCGACTGTACTTTTTATACAGCGTGACTTTTTTATGAAAATTGATATCAAGTTTTTTAAATGTCAACATTTTACAAAGTTAAATATGTTTTTATTTGCGCAGAGGCAAGTGGAAGCCCTCGCTGGAATTTCACTTAGTATAATAACTAGCAACTGTGTTAATGCTCAATTAATTAGTGGACACGTCTCTTAAACACAACAAAGGCCATCAATTATAAGTCATTTGATATTTTTTCATTGCATTTTTATATTGAGGGTTGTTCGAGAAATGGTTTCAACCGACACAACTATCATAATATAAGAATAAAATGATGAACTTTTTACAAATGTTACATTCATAGGAAACCTGTTTTTGTTATAAATACAATAAGTTTAGTAGCAGTAATGAGGTAAGGGAATGAAGTCAGTTATTTTGATCGTTGATGATAATATTTAAATATAATCATACCAACTTGAGAAGTTGAGATTAATAGAGGAAGCTTTTTTATTTGAAATACTTTATGTAAGAATTGTAATGGTATCGTAGAACATATATATATATATATATAGTCTATATATATATATATATATAGCCCTCCTGACCGTTTTTCGGTCACGTCGGCCAATCTTAGTGGAGATTAGCCATCTGCGCAGGAGATATTATAGTGCACAAGTGTATGCGCAGGCACAGGTGCACACTCTCTGTTCCTTTTCTCTCATAGTCCGATGGGACGGCAATCCGACACACGACCGGAGAGAGATCAGGCGCAGGACCAACGGCTTAACGTGCTTTCCGAGGCACGGGGGTACTATACCGCCAACTTCCAAACTCCGGGCTACTACTAGGAAATTTCTAATAAAAAACCCAGTAGCACTTTTTGTCCGACCCGGGAATCGAACCCAGGACCTCATGCACAGCAGTCGCGCTTGCGACCACTAGACCAACGAGCGAAGATACGCTACGTAAACTATTCAAAATCTTCAAAATAATGTACATTGTGACAGAACATAAAATTACATCACGCCTGTAATTTCACATCTTCCCTTTTATAAAACTTGATTTAAACCATGTCCAAAGTAGAAAAATAACTTGATCAAGACAATTCCCCGAAGATTCCGCTTCGAGGAAAATTTAATTTGTAGTGTTAAGTAGGTACTCATTTATTTAGTTTGAGATTAAATATGGCTACGGAACCAGTATCGATGAAAACACGGAGTTAAACTGTTTTTATAATATCGGAATTTGCAAACGACTCAAACAAGGTTCCACTACGGAACTCGGTGGAGGTGACAGTACAGTCACCGCCACTAATGTTTACACTTACCTACTTTTTTAGTAATTTTCTCCTACTGTATTCATTGTTATTTTATTTTGTTTCGAAAGTTTGTTTTTAAAGGTTATCCTATTATGAAAAAGATGTTATCGCCATGTATTATATTTTTTTCTACGGCAAAATCGCTTGTGATTTAGCTAATTTTCAAAGACCTTATTTTAAAGTCGAAATCGATACACAAAAAAATGCCGCGTGTCTGCTCGTAACTGTATCTCGAAACACTCTTAAAAAGTTATTAATTAAAAAGCATAGTTAAATATTAACTGGCAATGAATAAACACTCAAGAGTTGAATAAAATATGACATTATACCAGCAGCGTCCGTATTTAGCAACTGGTTGTTATTCGGGAAACATCTGCCAATTTATTTAAGTACATGCAAGCTGGCCCCGCGACTCTGCCCGCGTAAGACTATGTTAGGTAAGGACATTATAGAAAATGTTATTAAGAATTAAGGCGAGGTTGCAGTACTTTGTTTTTATGTACGCACGACCTCGCCCCCCGCCCTGCCGCGCGAGCGATATAATGCCTAAATTTTGACTGTTTTTTGCTTCTTGGAGAAAAACTATAAAGAAATTATACAATATGTTTTCAACATTTACTTCAAAATAAAAAGTTCTATCTATTGATATAACTTTTATATAAATTCATGATGAAATGTCTTAGCAGTACACGTTTGAAATTGTGATTTAGAGTCATGTTTGATAAAAAAAAGTATCGAGCCGATCATTCTAAATCGCGTTTCTATCTTTACGATTTACTAGAGAGTATGTTCAATTTTTATGTAATGATTTTTATTTATTAAAAAACTCGTATTTAGTTCGATTTTTATAGGTTCAAAAATCTTAAAATTACTGCAACCCGGCCTTAAGTACTTAGACGAATCTGTAGCAAAATCTGATAGAATTTATGTATCTAAATAGGTACGACTTTAACAGATATTGTTTCGCTTTTATTTTGTAATCTCAAGCAATATTGATGCTTTTTGTTAATTCCCATCCATTCAATCATCATCATCATCATCATCAGCCTATAATTGTTCCCACTGCAGGGACTCAGGCCTCCTCTCTAGGAGAGGGATGGGCTTATAATCCACCACGCGGGCCCAGTGCGGATTGGTAGATGTCGCATATCTTCGAATTTTTGGTTCTAAGACATGCCGGTTTCCTCACGATGTTTTCCTTCACCGTTTTGAGAGCAGTGGTGATGAAATAAATTACACAAAGTAATGCGCCTGCCTGGGTTCGAACCCACGACCAACTGTTCGTAAGTCGGGGCCGCCACCACTGGGCCACCACTGCTCTATCCATTCAATGTAACAACATTATTAGCTGTTCAGTAAAACAAAACTGACCTCCTGACCAGAGTCCAGACACCACCCATTTCTAAACTATTGAGAATTACTTCAACAGTTTCCAATCATCTGAATGTTCAGTGCGAGCTAGTCTAGAGTAAAAAGTGTCCGTCCGTTTGTAGCAGTCAATGAAAGGAAGTGTGTATAGAGCAGCTACGACTGAATGGCCGACATCCACCTCCTCGCTACAGACTACCGTAAGGACGCATCCACACTTGCGACTCGCTCCGGACTCTACGACCAATATTGTCAATTGCATTTTTCGCGTTTCTGGTTAAACTATAATTACCGTTGTGTCGTTACTAATAAAGAAATAATTAACTGGAATTTAGAGATGTACCATATAGACAAGATGTACAACTACAAAATTATCGATTGTCAATTAAAGCGAGTACAACACGCTACAATAACTTTAATGCATCAATGGAAATGGATCCACGCGACTGATATAGGAACGACATACTTTTAGTAATCTCTCAAATGTAAACTCACTTTCAATGAAAGCTATACTCGTTACAATTACGATACGCTAGTTAAAAAGTTGACAAACGGCGAGCTAAAGGAAATTACCTGACTCATGTGTAAGCGAGCCCAAGCCTATTAAAGGTATATCGCGACAGCAACTACGTTCACGTTATTTATTATTAAATTCGAAATCTTTAGTCGTCTCTCCCTATAGTACGAGCGATTTTTGCGTGCGTCTTCGTAATAATATGTAATTGAGACTTACGTCGATAATGTGCGCCCTGCTGAATATTTTAGAAGCATGGCGGCAAATGACACACATTTTTTGGCGTTTGTTCTATTGTTGCTCAGAAAGAAATGAAGGGAGGCTGTGTTTTTAAAAAAAAACCTTCTATAATAGTGATGTAGTTCTGACTAGAACAGTCGTCTTATATTATGAAAATTCATACCAAGCATGAGTTCCTGGGTCAGTTTCCAATTCAGTAAACGTCTCAACGGGTTTCTTCATCAGTTATTTGTCAGTAGCTGAGCGGAGTCTGACTTTGTGTCAGTTGATGGCTTACCTTCTACTGCACGGGAATAAATAAAATAGATCACATTGTTGCATTTGTGGGAATATCCTGCGTGAGGCTGGCACAGGAGCGTGGAGTCACACATACAGACACACACAGTACAATAAATTCACTGACTTGTTCATCACTATCGTCCTGTATCCGCCACTAAGAAAACAAATCTTCGAGTCCACAACTAAAGCAATACAGCCACTTTGACCGTATTTCCAGTAACTTTCGTGGACCGACCCGGATCCAGGCCAGATCCGGGCCGGATCCGTGCGGAACTGGGACTTCCGGGCCGAGTCTTAGCGGCACACCGCACCGGTTTCCGAGCTTGACTCAGCCGCGACACGAGTTATTGTGGTGTTACTTCGTGTAAGTTACCGAGCCACTTGGGTTACTTTTTTATTTTGCCTGTTTATTACCTAATTAGTTAATTATTTGAAGGTCTTCGTTCTGGTTTTAGCTTTGTGTAAACTATAACATGGAACGCAATAGTTTACCTATATTTCCGTTTCTGCAGAGGCTCCAAAAGGAGGGTTGTGTTTGCCCTGTATCTTCGCCTGTTTGTTCCTTCCCTCGTTAGTTTTATGTTATGATAGATTTTGCTCAGGTTTTTAAGCGATGAGTAAGTTTTTTTTTTCTGCTGTCGGTATTTCTGCCGAGCCTTTTCCCAACTTTGTTGGGATCGGCTTGCAATGTAACCGAATGCAGCTGATTACACGGAGAGACTGCCTATTTGACCTCCATAACCCAGTTAATGGATAAAACGATACCCCTCGGTAAGTCTGGTTGTCAGACTTTCGGGCCACTGTGCACTGTTGCTTAACCTTGAAGATGCATCCGTGCAGCTTTAAATAATTAATATACCACGAGTAATTTTATTGTATGTATAATGTGCGTTTCATGACATCATAGCGCTTGTCGACGAAGGTGCGAGCAGAGGCGAGTGGCGACACGGCCGGAGTGACGTCCGCGACGTGCTCCGGACATGTCCGTGATTTAATAACGATACGCGACAGGGAAAGGGGGAAATATTACAAAAAGTCCAGCCAGCGACCAGCGACCAGCCCCTCCCCTAGTCTTATACTGCAAGCAATAACAAAGGGTTGCGTCAAGCGATTTTTGACGTTAAAGCTTTTTTATGCAAATTTAAAAAATAGTATTTTTGACTGCAGTTGACATTTTCACGCCTACTTTTATTACTTTTTTGGTTATGCATGTTTGCAAATTCGGAAAATAGAAGAAGTTTTTCACAAACGACACGACAAGACGAGGTTGAGACGAGGTCGTCGTTAGGTAGGACATATTTTAGTCGTATTTAGTGTGTAACATAAATAGTTAAATAAAACTTACTTAAGTCATCAAAATCCTCAACAGTGCACACAGTATAAATAGTTCGACAGTAATGACTGGTGTTTATCGTATGTACTCAGTCTGGCCGGTTTTTCACCTGTCGCCAAAACAAACAATAACCATTCTAAAGCCCGCTAAGTTTTACATTGATCGATTGATATAATTATATAACTTCATCGTTCGTATTAGGGTCCCGTAGAGTGCCTTGAGGGACTCTTTCTCAAAACCTTATGCGTTTCGCGCTTATTGATGCTCATCAATGTAGTATTAACTTACGAGCAGGGACTACGTAGGGAACTGAGTAGACTTGCACCGCGAAACTAAGTAAATTTTAAGAAAATATAAGAACATGATACCTACGTGCTGTCCATTGGTAGTCTCCCCAGTATACGCACGGATATGCTAAAAGACAACTTTTTTAAATCGATTTTTTGATCCATGTCCTCTTGCATTCGTAGCCAATTTTTGAGGCATGGCGATGGATATTTCATTAGCTTCGTAAATTTGGAGGTTATTAGTTTATTAATGCAACAAAGTAACTGTACGGGACCCTGGGTGCATGAATACAAACTTACCCTTTCGCAAACGCAATTCTAATTTAATATTAATGCGAAAACCTACACTTAAGTTCGAATGACAGACCTGAACATTCGCATCACCAATTGCATGCAAATTGTCGTATTTTTTACATTGAATTTAAAATGTTTGACTTTATGTTTTCTACAATACGTACTGTACAGAATGAAGATTGAGAATGAAGGGAAGTCGAAATATCTTAGTGCAGTTCACAAACAAGGCTAATTATAAATATAGATGACCTGTTTACAGTACCCTTCGCCGTCAAGACCGACTCTCAAAGCTAATTCCTAGATCCTGTAGTCACCGTTGACGCCTTTCTGTCATCCGGCCACCCGAAAAGCACTTTCCAGGCGCGTTAAGCACTCGACTCGGAGGGAGAGAGTGCACCCCCCCCCCCCCACTGCACCCCTCCCACTGCCGAGCCACCCGACTTCGAAAAAAGGCGATGCACTTCATATTGTTCTTTTTGCGTCCACGATCGATCGTTTCAGTGAAGGAGTGAGTTTTTATCTGTTCGGCCCTGCTTCAGTTACTTCACATGTGGTGGGCTAATTGGGGGATGCGTTCGGACCGCTCAATTTGAAAATAGACGAGCCGCGGGGTGCCCCGGGGGTGAGGGGGTGGTAGGGATGGGGCAGCTTGAGATTTTGGCGAGGACACGCGATGGGGAATTGAGATAACGCAGCGTTCGAACGACGCTCTTATTTTATTTACACCGCAGCATCAGTACGAGCTTATGATTACACATGAACGATTCAATCACCAACGAATGACAATTGGTGGTATGGTGAACTATGGTGAACGAGCGAAGGAGAGAAAATAAGGTTGGGCCAAGTTCAAACGAAATGCAATGCTCTGTGCCCGGAGGCTTTGGGTATTTGTTAAGCTTTATCAGGTTTTCCGATTGGAATCAAAGTTGACAGTTTGTTTTAACGAATGGTCAGAGCGGCGGCGGCGTCGCGTTGTTCTTTAAAAGTCGCAGTTTGGTCCCTCACCTGTAATTGGCGCACCCAGAGCACGTGAGCCTGTGCGTCATTACCCCTAAGCCTGCGGCTGCTAATCCGACGTGCAGTAAGCACATGTGATTGGCCAGAAGCCACATTGTTCTACCAACGGATTATTGTCAGTGCCTAGTTTGTCTTCTGCCTTATTTGCTTTTCCTTTTTGACGGCGGCCGCTGCTAACGTCATGGGCGTCGGGAACTGTTAATTCCTGAACAACCGTGTCACCGTTTACTATACGGATTCATGAATTACTTTACTTAGATTCATTAATGTAGGCAGTAATAGCTTAATCGTTCCATTGGCTTCAATTTACAGTAATGAGAATCTCAGTGGATTCCTCCGCACGTGCCAGTTACATAATTGGAAATGCATTGATGTTTGACTCGTATAAATTGTCATCTATGCGGAATCGAGAGGAGGTTATCAGTGTAAGGATCGTTCGAAGTGGTATTCTGAAGTCTGCCCCGCGGGAAAAAGTGGATACTTTATGTCTGTATGTGCCAGGTATCTCGTTAAATAGTTGTCAGCGGTCAACAGTTGTCTTGGCTGATTTACAATTTGTACCGGGACATTCATATTTTCTTTCTGTTACACCTGGCACAAATATTTATATAAACGTGTTTATAATAAGGTGTGTAATAAGTTTATGTCTCCTACTGGTCCTTCAAGTGTAACTTTAAGAAAATATGCAGTTATGACAGCAACTGTGTCTGGATGTTCTTAGAATATGGCTTATAACCTTGTGTTAGTGCATAATCAGACTATAGTTGCCATTCCCACAGCTGGGACGCTGGCCCACTCCCTGAGGCAGAGTGGACCGCAACCAACCATGATGTGGACACAGTGCGGGGTGGTTTATGTTCCTTCCGAAAAGTTAGTTTTCTTCAGAACAGTTAATTAATAACAAACTCCACCTACTGACCAAAGATGAACCCTAATATGAAAAAGAAAATCTTTAGTACATAAATCTTTTCCTCGTAGAATCATGAATCAAGCAATGATACTTAATTTACTGCAACTAAATGAATGTTAGCAAAAATGTAACGAGTCAATGTTCCAGAGAAAATCATCGCGTGATAGTACGATGCTCTTAAATTGGCTGCCTATCACACCGATGTTCTATGGCGAATGCTCGGCGAACAGCTGCGAGTTTATACACATTTTAAATCAACATTCAAAGTGTCACGACGACGACGTAAACTAGGATAATTACAACATGACCAAGTATATTCAAAATAAATGTATCTTTTTGCAAATTAATTTACTATCCTCGTTATGGTCACAATATAAATTGTGTTATGGTTGTCTCACATATATTACAAAGACAAAACTGAAGAATATATTCTCATTAAAAGATTAATATAGTTGGCATTACATTACCATATTAAGTATTTACCATGTGTTAGTTACATTTATACTTCAATAAGCACATGCACATGAAACTATAAATTTAAGCTTTCTAATATTTTTACCCCGAGTCAAAATACAAGTGATTTTCTCGTAATCCGGATTAAGATAGCAATAGGGTTTTCAACAAATACTATGTATGGTACAAAATAAAGTTACAATAAGTATAAAGAGATCCGTATTAAAAAGAATACATATAAGTGCTGATCACTGTACAGTGGGCGCGCATCAAAGGCACTTTGAACTTGCGAAGCGGATTTTCAATCAAATAAGAGTTTTAGATCTATACTGATTTTGTTGGGGCTTTAACATTAATAATCCTCGCCTGAAAAGACTCCGTACGAACAGTAATTATTATATCGAATTTAGGAATGCATGTTTTATTAAACGGAAAGAAAACTCTGAGTTATTTACACTTTGGAATGAAATAAAAGTTCCTCGAAATCAATGTATTCTGAGTCTTCTTTAATTGGGATAAGTACGTGTTTTGTTATAACCTTTTTTATATTATATGAGTGAAAGGCGTTAGGTACACTACTACTTTTACAGACTAACACGAGATTTGAGCTTTTCTTTTGTTGAAAGCCTTTAATTTAGAGCTTTAAAGCAAGAACAAGATAAAACTCGTATCACACTAATAAATGAGTTTAGTGACAGACATTTTGACTTTCTACGGGGCTCTCGACTGTCGGATTCACACAACCATTTTATAAACAAATTAAATAAGTATCTCTAAAAATACTCGCTATTTGTATTGTATAAAAAAGCGTACGTTTTAGAAAGAGCACATCAGCACATGGCTACGTATCCTAGAGGTCAGTGGTTCTGCTACATACTTGTGTTGCAGGGACCTAATAGGCCAATTAATACCATATACTTTATAATTATTATTGCTTTCAAAGAATTATACGAGTAATATTTTCAAATATTTTGAATTTTATTGCGTATTTTATTGGAATGAGCACTGAAGAACTAGTATAAGCTCGCGTTCTTACGAAACTCCATACGACTCACATGTGGTATACTGTAATTCCTATTACTTTATAATAACTGTATATTTTTTCGATATTCAAATGCTCTATTTAGAAAAATGGATTTTGTTTAAACGCTGTGAACTTTAATGATTACGTTAACTGAACTAATAGTCACACCTTCTGTCAATCTTTAAAGATACATAGTAACACTATCCACTTGTCAATATTCTGGTTCTTTCACCGAATAAAAAAAGTAAATAACAAAAACTAAAAGACCTGTCTGTAAAAACTGTAAAGCCGAAAGTACCGGTAGTCCGGTACCTTTATGTATTCAGATTCGAAAAATCCAGAAGGGAGCAGTTTCTGACACCCCGAAATTCTTCGTAAGAGTCATTAGAATTCTACTGAGAATTTTTCCATATATTTCAATGAAAAGTCAGGGAAAACAACTGTTACGCAGAATAAAGATCAGCTTTCACTGTCTATCTGAATATTCCGATAATCATTAAAATTCTCTCGACAGTTCTATAAACTGCCTATAATACGATCTACGATCAATTGACGACGGATGACCATTCATTAGTTTTCCTGACGGAGTGTTTTCACCGCCCACCGATCTGATGCACTCACGTCTTGTTAATTGAAACGTGTTTAAAATTCATTAAAGCGTTTAAATATTCAGCTCCAATAAATATTATATCGAATATATTCTACACGTTATCTCACAGAATAGCTCCACTAACTTATTCATACAGCGCTGCCCCACTTTTGTGTTGCATATTTTAAAAGATATCATCGACGTTCTTGTAATGATAAAGAAAAATTACTGTAGCAATATTGTTCGCTTTAACTTAACTGTTACAAGTAACAACGTTTGTCAGACTATGTTAAACTGACAATAGAGAAATAAGGAACCTTATTTACAACTACTAATGGCTGCACATTTTTTTTTGTCTTGACTGTGTTTGAACACGCTAAATTGGAATTTTTAAGTAATTAACGAACTGGAATGTACAATAAAATTTTAACACCTTTTATCTCCTGTATAGGTAGTTATAGTCCATTTACAAGTTTTTTTTATACTCAAGCTGCACAAGGGTATATTGACGAAAACAATTTTTCAACAAAAAAACAATATTAATGTTCATCAACCCCCCCACGCAGCATGGAAGGTGCTCAATCCCAGGTTATATAAACATAACATAGAAATAGCAAGACAACAACTTATCCTTATCCTTACATAGTATAAAACAAAGTCGCGTCTGTTTGTTTGTTTGTTTGTCTGTATGCTTAAATCTTTAAAACTACGCAACGGATTTAGATGCGGTTTTTTTTAATAGATAGAGTGATTCAAGAGGAAGGTTTTAGTATATAATTTGAACGACATCCACTCGGGTGAAGCCGCGGGCATCAGCTAGTCGTAAATAAATTCCTAAGATAAGTATACCATTCTAATACTTTCCCACACATTACATTATTTACTCGTATAGTAATACGAAGGTATAACATTCAATGTATTTGGAAAAACATGAATTACTCATGGGAAATGTTAATGGTACCATTTTCTTCGGTGTGAATTCGGGTCGTTGCCCCCACTATCTGCTGCTAGTGGACGCCCAGCTTTACTCGTACAATATATGCATTATGGAATTATTTAACGCTAAAGCTATGAGCTTGCTTTAAAATTGTATCGTCGCCTTTAAGGGCCAGCTTCGCGGACGCGCCGCGCGAAGTTTAGGTTTTTAGCGCTACACTCACAACGATCGAGGCTCGCGCACCGCACACGCACACATGTAGGTATGCACAGTGGGTCGCCACGTCAGACTTTGACTCGCCAACTAAATTGTAACTTTATTGTCACTGATTTTGATAATATGTGGTCAAATATGTGATTATTAGTGATTATTAGATTTATTAGCATAGCGAGATTAATAATGTACATATATTAAATTGTACTATATAATTTTATTATTTTAGATGCACAATACAAAATGAAATTGTTATTCCCAATTACAAAAATAATATATTGTACTGAAAACCGTGATCACATAAATCTTGCAATTGCTTAAAAACAAAGTCAACGTCGACCAATCTGCGGCCAACACAACCAGTTCATGTTCATCAGGCTGCAGCTCCGGTTCCATGATTAGTGCCGGATATTCTTGATTCTGCAATAAATATAACATATCAGATACCTAATGAAATAAAATGAAGACAGACAAGCACACACACACACAATGTGCAGGGCTCCTCCACACGGCCGGACCTACAGGGCTACAACGATAAATGCCTACACTGTTATTCACAAATAAAATTTGATACGTTTAACCATAGTACCTATAAAAAAACCAGCCAAGAGCGTGTCGGGCCACGCTCAGTGTAGGGTTCCGTAGTTTCCCGTCCGTCCGTCCGTAAAATATGTAAACGAAGTTAAAAAAAATGCTTGCATATATACGATTAACGATTATGCTACAAACTTAGTCCAGAAATTATTTTGTGCAACTTTTTGTCTTTTTTGTACAAAAACTGTTGTTTCCATCCAAGTTCAAAATTATTTTCCTAGAAAGTCCTTATAAAGTTCTACTTTTCAGTTTTTTTTCATATTTTCTAAACTTATGGTTCAAAAGTTAGAGGGGGGGAGGGGGACACATTGTTTTTTACTTTTGGAGCGATTATTTCCGAAATTATTGACATTATCAAAAAATGATTTTAGTAAACCCCTATTCATTTTTAAATACCTTTCCAACAATATATCGCACGTTAAGGTTGCACAAGCAAGTCATTCTTCCATACAAACGTAGTATGGTGATTACTCCTCTGGTTGACGGTGTAGGTTCAAAATTAAAAATTGTATCAACTAGTCTTGTCATTATCTAGGTCTCTATGGACGCAGAATTGGAAAAAAAATATTGGTTTGAAAGTTATGAGCGTCGAAACTTTCATATTTTAGCACTAATTTTAACCAACTTTGGGCGTAAATAAGTTACGTATATAGTACGAAAATTAAAAAAGTAAAACCATACAGACATAGATTAGTTATTAAAGAATTCAAATAATTCTATTTTGAACAGATACATTCAATGGATTTTTCATGGTATCCATACTACCAAAGGTCTGCATAGAAACAATCGCGCGCCCGTTTTAGTTGTGTCTCTTTCGCTCTATGCATTTCGCTCGTGACGTCGGATGAAATAGCATGCATTTTAGCCCCGCCCACCAACTAGTTCGTGCCGTTGGCTTGTTTACCCTTAAGGTTGAAATAAAAAAAAAACACTTCCCACTTTACTTAAAGGGGGGCTACCCTAATAAAACATTTTTTTCCAATTTTTATTTAACCGCTTTGTCGGCGTGATTGATACACATATTGGTACCAAATTTCAGCTTTCTAGTGTTAACGGTCACAGAGATTAAGCGAGGACGGACAGACGGACGGACAGACAGACATGGCGAAACTTTAAGGGTTCCTAGTTGACTACGGAACTCTAAAAAGGGGGAAGTACGTACGGTATCTTCATACATACAAACGCACCGCGCGCGACTTATATCTGTGCGCCATAGTAGGTATCTTTTTTGTTGGATAATTACGAGAGCAACTTGAAAATGAGATTTTTTGTTTGTTGAGATATCTTAACGACTTTTTGTCAAATGAAAATTCTAGGTATAAAACCATTCTATCCGTTTGAATCATATAAATCGGTCCACGCGTTTATCAGATAATTAAGAATTAGTATAATGAAAATGTAAACAACCAGAATTTTTGATGTTTTTGTTCTACGAACGAAATGTAATGTCAAATCAGACGCACAAAAAAAAACCGGCCAAGAGCGTGTCGGGCCACGCTCAGTGTAGGGTTCCGTAGTAATAATTCTTTTTTTGTTTGAAATACGGGCCAATGAAGCTTGACCTCTGGATTGTATAGGCGCTCATACGATTCAGGGACCAAATTATATTGGTTAACTGCAGTTTCCATCTGTTGTTTCCATCCAAGTTCAAAATAATTTTCCTAGAAAGTCCTTATAAAGTTCTACTTTTCAGATTTTTTTCGTATTTTCTAAACTTATGGTTCAAAAGTTAGAGGGGGGGGGACGCTTTGTTTTTTACTTTTGGAGCGATTATTTCCGAAATTATTGACATTATCAAAAAATGATTTTAGTAAACCCCTATTCATTTTTAAATACCTTTCCAACAATATATCACACGTTAGGGTTAAAATTAAAAAAAAAATCACTTCCCACTTTACATATAGGGGGGCTACCCTAATAAAACATTTTTTTCCAATTTTTATTTTAGCACTTTGTCGGCGTGATTGATACACATATTGGTACCAAATTTCAGCTTTCTAGTGCTAACGGCCACAGAGATTAAGCGAGGACGGACAGACGGACAGACAGACATGGCGAAACTATAAGGGTTCCTAGTTGACTACGGAACCCTAAAAACACAAATACACAATAAGAAACACATACCTACCAGTACATTGCCTACTATCTAATTTACGAGTAATATAATGCAAATTCACAATAATATAAAAAGTATACTTACTCAATTTCAAAACTATTATGGTATCACAAAAGTTTGTCGCGAGACCACTGTGCACTGATTTTGTGTACGTACACGGTTCGACTGCGATCTGCCGATGCGGCGCAAATCGACGTGCTCTCACGTTGGAGGCGCGTGGCAGACTGAGCCACGAGTGGGTCCGTCGAAGCTTGCTAAGAAAGCGCTCCGCTTCATAGTAATTTGTATGAAGATTTTGAGCGAAAAACATGGGCAAGTTTGTGATTTTTTTACACAAAATGAGAGTATGTTTAATAAAAAATGAAGCTTTCAGTGACTACTTTATACTTTTAACTTTATTATTTAATAAAATTCATTTAAAAATTCTCAATAATTACGACTCAGTTGTTACAATACGGGAGTGCGATTTACTCGTTTTTAGTGATTTTCTGATTTTTTTTTACACTTATCCATAAGCATTATCTTAAATTCGAAAGTTTCAATAACAAGTTACATTCATTGGCTAGCTGTGTGATTTATTTCAAGGTTGTGGAGCATCGTTTTCTATCTATTTCTATGACATTCCCAACCTTCGATTTCCGGAGCCGGCCCTTAAGTTGTACTTTTTTTTTTTGGTGGGTGGAAAATCATCGAATAACTTCCCCCCCCCCTCCCCTCTTGGGCAGAGCGAAGGGGAGTGTCAGACTTGTACGGACTAAAAACCAAACCCATGTTCCTTCTTCGCCCTTGTGTCGGAGCCGCGTTATCCTTTCGATAAACCACAGCCCCGACGGGCTTTAAGTTGTACTTCAGGATATCTTATAATTATGTTTTTTGTATAATTTAGATTTAAAAATGTTACGAGATATTTTGTCTGTTGAGACCACTGAATATGACGATTAAGCAGATTTTAAACCCTAGAGTAACATAAGCAACAGGAATTTTGTGTACCATCTAAGGCGCAAACATACTTCGTCTTGAATTTAAGAAGAAAATAGCACATTTTTTCATAATTTCGTGTACAAACAAACCAACAGTTGCTAAATATTATTGCGATTGAAGCGAAAGCAAATGTATTGCGATGTTTAATCAACGTATCTTTGAATCCATTCAGCTGAAATTTGATATGAATGCCTGAATGCCACCTCCCCGCGGGAATACGCGCACAAGGATGCGGATTATTTACTCTTTGTTTTGTTTTATTTAGCCCACAATATTATATTATGGTTCAATGTAACCGTGGATCGAAACGGTATTTTCCTTCTGAAAACTTCGCGGAATGTACTCGGTGTGGAGTAAGAACTTTCCGAAATTGAAATAATACCACATTCAGCGTTATTAATTGTAATGAAGCGATCCATATTATAATTAATTGACGAGAAAATAATTAAGAATCAAATTGGTCAAATCATCGTCCACTAAAGTTAATGATATTTTCTGTTTGAAGATGCGAATGTGGTTCGTTTGCCACATGAAATAATTAGGGGTGGGTCCGGCGGGGTGCGGCGCTTACGTCCAATGTAATCGGACACTTAAATTTGGTATTGTTGATAAATGGTTTAATTGTTTTGGCAATTAACCACGATGGGGGCGCGGGGTGCGTTGTGACGCTCGGGGAGGGATAACCCAGTTGTAATTTGGCTCAGGCGATCAAATTTGTCGCTTCCTCTACCGGACGCGATTAGGCCGTCTTAAATGAGCAGGAACTTCCGAATCGCATGCTTTGTAAAACAGCAAAGAACCTAATGACAAAAACAAAGTCCTATCAATTATTTTCAGAACTTGTCGTCCAAAATATTTTGATTGGATTGTGGCGCGTATTACAGGCGCGGGCCGGGCTTGTGACGCCGGCGCCGCGCCGCACGGCCCGCGCCGTTTTAATTGTAACAATAGGATAGACAGATCGTAGTGCAAACATTGCACAGATTTGAGTGTGGGCGCGTGAAAAAGGCGCTAGCGGTCAGTTATCGTAAACTAACAGTGATACCGGTGGCCATAATTGGTCTCGGCAATTAACCCGCAGCGACGGGTGCAGACCCCGGGCCTATGGTTTAATTTGACGTGAATTTCTAGCCGATATCGGAACATATCCCGCGGTGTGCTCGATTGACAATCACAGTTCAGCCATTTGAAGTGAGATAAAAAAAAATTGCGAAACCCGATTTAAAAGAAGCGATTTTTATACAGTTTAGATTTAAAAATGTTTTTTAGTTTGTGATATTTTTCGCACGAAAGCTTAAATAAAACTAGTTGATTGGTATGGTGTTTCACATAGAGTTAAATTAAAGCTTTCCTAAAAAATATTGCAACAATTATTATATTTCACAAAACTGTACTTATCAAAATTGAAACATATCACGAGATGAGTACCTATACTACAAAATGTTCACAAATAAATTAATGAAGGCACACCATGCACATTTCCAATACGTAATATTTTATTATTTCCCAGTGAACAGTATCTCAGCGGTCTCACGAGCGGGTGGCTGCCCAATGTTCTATAAGTATCACGGTTTTGTTAATGTTTCGACGTTTTAAATGATATAATAAATTCGTATTATCACCGTTGTCCGGACAAAATTGTTTTCGCACTCGCCCGGCTTAATTCATTAACCGACTGGATACGTATACTATGAGCGATAAAATACCGTTTCGCGCGCCGGGATATTACTGAAAGCGGCCGGCGGCAGCGAGAGGGTTACATTCTCTTTTCAATAAACTTTCCCATAGTTTGGTATTAATGACAGTGCTTACTTGTGTTGCGGCGACAACACTGAATCTCGAATGGAGCACTTTACCAACTATTCATATTTAAACCCTGCGAGAAGCCTCGCTAAGTATCTTGAGCTCGTAACTCGCGCTTAACTTTTGCTCATTCTTTATTAATCGCACTAAATAAACACTGCAGCGTTTCCTATCATACTTGGAAATATAAAGGAGAATGCGAAGCGAACAAGGAATATAAAGCACTACTCGTAGGTACAGCTAATCTATTTGATAATCATTCTATTATTGACAAGATGCGGCTCGCAATCGCAATCGGCTTTATCCGGCGGATGACATGAAAGTAATTACGTTTGGCTTCCATTCCTTAATATCCTTACTATCAAATCCAGATAATACTATTTCTTTTTAAGTTTTTATTAGTCTGTGGTATTGCAGCCGGGATTGCATTCATTGAAAGAAAAGTATACGGTATATTAATATCATAGTAAGATATTGAACTCTGACATTTTAATACATCGATGTCTTTGAATATTGACAACAAATCAATTCAAAACTCTAACATCTGTACATCCCCATTTACTTGTGCGCACATACGTAATGACGTTATTAAGTTTGCCATTAATCGGGGTACTAAAGTAATGCGCAAACCTGTGCGATGTGCGTGCGATCGTGCAATCGTGCATTATACCAGGGCCCCAAGTCTGCTATTCAATAGTGTCAGAATGGTCGATCATTGATCTCATAATGGTTGATTGATGACAAGCCAAAAAGTACCTTATGCCTGTCGACATAAGGTACTTTTTGGCTTGTCGTAAATCAACCATTATGAGATCAATGATCGACCATTCTGACACTATTGAATAGCAGACTCGGGGCCCAGAGAGGTATTATGAAGCTGGTCGGCGAGTTATGTGATGCATGTTCATGATTGTCTCTTTTTAATGCCTATAGGGGTTGCTACACTGTTTTGTGATAGGTTTTATTGTATAGCGGCGCCCGGGATGCGTGGCAAGGGAAAAATTTCATTGAACCAATATTACTTTTCAAAAATAATTTTTAAAACCGGCTGCAACTTGATATAAATAAAATTGTAGGTAACTTATTGACTGTTAGGTACAGTCACACATCCCAAATCACAGTTACTCAAAACATAACGTATCGCAAATCCAAATCTTGTCGTGATATTACTATCCAATGAAATTCCCACACAGAACGCACGTCAACAAAATCGTTTAAAAAGCCGTGAAAGCACTCAGTCATAGTATCACAATTCATCGGAGCAACATTTAACCAGGCGCGTAATAAAATGAAATCTATACGTTGTTGTAAAATGTTATGCGACAAGCACGTTGATTGCAACGATATATCACGTGCAAAAAGCTTCTGACATTCGCTGTACGCACTCTTAAATTATGTACTTTTTTATAAATTAATTAAAGGCTTTTAAAAGGAGGGTTGAATGGTTAAAAGATTAAAAAGTGCTTGTTAATTATTGTGTTCCAGACGTTTTACTTAAAGAAAATGAAGTTATGATGTTAAAGTATTTAATTTCAAATTAGCCCCTCAATATTTATCTAAACTATATTCTTTTTTAAGATTGATGATTGACAGGGTAATTTATGTACTTTAATTATAAACTACCAGTGTTCTTTACATTTATTTAAACGACAAAAATATGAAAAGCTCCCAATCACACCCGATCGTTGGTAACTGTAGAGCTTGTCAACGAGTAAATTGATAAATTTGCAATGGGTTTAATAAAATGCATTTTATAAGTAGATAAAGGAGTTGGGTAACGCTCGTTGAACTAATAAATCCAGACCTCCTGAAATCACACAAATGAAATGTGACTTCAGCACAATTAAATCTCAGTTAGTACTACATACCCAGGAAAACAAAATAAAATGATGACATCGCAAAATGGTACACACGGAGCAATCAAATATTGACCACCGATCAACACGTTACGGTCCTGCCGCTAAAAACATTTTACAAACAAAATAATTATCGTAGTATCCAAAGGGGAACCCAAAACCCATGTGTATAGTTCCCAAATTAGTTTGGCAACGTGAAAAATTGAATTGAACCGAGCATTCGATTGCCATGTCCCGACCTGATGTATTAACATTTATTGGTTTACAAATTAAAGATAACTCCTGAACTGGCCGTGCCAATATTGTGTCGGAAAATTTTTCCCGTTTAAATGTTCGCTAATCGGTCGGCTATGAAACTTTTAATATCCGATGCGAGTCTTTTTTGTGTATCATGTATTGTTTCGCTTTTATCGTTGTGGGTTATATAAATTGTAATGTTTTCCTGGAGCACCTACAGGTACTAATATACAAGGGTTGGGTGGCTTGGGTGGTACCGTGCTCTCACGATGGCAAGATTTACGTGACATATCTGTGGAACGAATGGCGTTGACCTATTTAACATGCATTTTGATCATTGCAAGCGATGAGTGGGACCTTACTGGAAACTAAGGTTACCTTGAAGAGTCAATTGCAAATCGAAATAACATCATGCCTTACTGAAAAAATATTTGATTCCTTTAAAACAATGAGTATCAATTAATCCTACCAAACTAACCAAATCGATCTCGCAGCATTGATCACTCTTTATAAACTAACCTAACACTCGAGAAAACGTCAAAATGTGGACAACACTCGTGTAAAATAGTAATCTATCATTAAACCAATTATATTGCCATGTAGCCGAAAAGCCATTGGGGTAAGCAGCGATCACACTAAACGTCTTAAAGTTAACAAATCCTTGTGAGTGACAACTCAATCTACCGTCTTGGGCACGCGTGGCGTTGTTTGAAAAGTGTATGTAAAACAAGAAATGATTACGTACTCGATGCGTTTATTACCAGAAGACATCATGTATTCACAGGAGGCAGGAAGATCATCATCTTCCTGCCTTCGTCTCTACCTCGATTCTACACTTGGGGTCGGCGCAACCCGTTCTCTACCTCGATTCTACTTGGGGTCGGTCGGCGCAACCCATTCTCTACCTCGATTCTACTTGGGGTCGGTCGGCGCAACCCATTCTCTACCTCGATTCTACTTGGGGTCGGTCGGCGCAACCCATTCTCTACCTCGATTCTACTTGGGGTCGGTCGGCGCAACCCATTCTCTACCTCGATTCTACTTGGGGTCGGTCGGCGCAACCCATTCTCTACCTCGATTCTACTTGGGGTCGGTCGGCGCAACCCATTCTCTACCTCGATTCTACTTGGGGTCGGCGCAACCCGTTCTCTACCTCGATTCTACTTGGGGTCGGCGCAACCCGTTCTCTACCTCGATTCTACTTGGGGTCGGTCGGCGCAACCCGTTCTCTACCTCGATTCTACTTGGGGTCGGCGCAACCCGTTCTCTACCTCGATTCTACTTGGGGTCGGTCGGCGCAACCCGTTCTCTACCTCGATTCTACTTGGGGTCGGCGCAACCCGTTCCCGTTCTTCCATCCGCCCCTGTCAGACGTCACGGTATAACTAACTTCTTTATCTTTGAATTCGGATCTATTCAAAGAAAATCAAGATGTATCAGATGGAAAATCAAATAAAACTATTTTAAGAATCAATCAACGTTCACCATGGCGCGTGGCGTGACAAACGTTTCCTCTGTATGGCCAATAGTGTGCGTGGGCTGTAATGGAGAGGCTTTGAAAATAAGTGGGTCTTAATCCACCTCCTAAGCACAATGCACTCTCACATCACTCACTTCAAATCATAGGTCTGTGTTTTTTACTTTCATTTTACAAACAGTTTTAAAAGTATCCGAGCGTCATGAATTGTAAGTGATGCTGGGACATCCCGCGTTGCAAATGACACGGACAATATTCCGAGTTGATAGCCATTAGCCACCCCTTGTAGAGACGTTTTGTTGGTAGAAGTAAAAGAGTATACTTATACGAAACGTGGAAGTCTAAAGAAACGACAGATCGGATGTCTGAAAAAGAGATATGGCTAGGAACGGGGTCACTAATAACAATAAGGTACCACTCATAGACGGATCTTTCGTCGTTTCGGACCACGAGCGGTTCGGACCGCGGTGTGAAATGCAGAAGAACTCTTAAGAATGGTCCATGAAGCGCCGAGCGCGGTGTGAATCGACCAATATTAAGAGACAAGTGTGGAAGAAAAAGACATGCAGTACCGACCTCGAATACATAGGGAGTTAGGGAGGTATGACAATTATGATGATGATCACATATCACAAGTGACGCTTTAAGTTGAACTTTAGGGTGACAATGAAATCTGAAACTATGAGAAAAGAGTAAACGTTTTGTCGATTAGAAAAAAATAACAACAATTAATACACTCGTGCGTGGTATCAGTCCACAGTTGGACATGGACAAACTGGCTTCGACAATTATAACAAAAACAAAAAAATCGCGCTTACGTATTTCTTTACAAACAAGCGTACGTCACGCGTGTATCGTCAAACTAAATCATAGAATCAGTCGGCGTGCCGCCGTTGCGAAGGGTGGACCACGCTCACCACGCTGCAGCCGTCACAGCTAAACTTTATTTTATTTTACGTAAGCGTGAATTAATAATGAAGCACCGTTTGGTTTGCAGCTTACACCTGTCGGGTGAAGGTATCTAGGGGATACCCAGCGGTATCCTGCTAGGGTATGAGAACTCTCGACTGTCTTGTGGGTTAGTGGCCGCTACTACGACCGGTGAGCGCGGGGTCCTGGGTTCAATAAATACATCACGAGCATATTGGGATTTTAAATTGACAGCCGTTACGGGTAGTCAGAAGACCGTGTGACAACCAGACTGGACAATGGGTAGTATTACCAGTGACTGGATTGGAGGGCTCTGATAAGCAGTTGTCCTATCTAAAATATTGGTGTTCAAACACTCCGGTAACTCTGATAGCCGAGATATTTATGATGATAAAGTTAGTATGTACCGATCGATAGCATAATGACATTATTATCTAGGAAGTCCGGGAACCATCGAACTTTCCAATAAATAGTGAATTACTACAACAGGGGGGATGAGGTATTAGTCTGAAACTCTGAAGGCGCCACCCTCTCATTAAAAATTCATGAAACTTGTTGCATTCTCAGCCTATTTTTATCTGCCATGAAACGCTAGGTTATTAGGCGTCTATTTACTTACTTCGGACTTCAACACGTTTTTGTAAACAAATTATAATGATCAACTGTGACGTGGGCTTTAACGGAAATCTGAATTGGTTATCGAAAGCAGTATATTATGTTAAAAACATTGATGCAATTTAACATTTTTTTTTCTTTATTTTTATATTAAATTTTTATCTTACTACAAACATGAATGGATGTGTGTTTGTTGTTCAATCATGTTAGAATGACTAAACCGATCGATGAATTTTTTTTCACTCAGTGACATCATCATTTCGTGCAACAGCTAGTAATTATATAAGATTTTCTTAACAATAATATAATTGAGAGTAAATTACACGTGGCACAAGCTTTCAAACAGTTTCGTGTTACCACGTTACTTGCAACAGGATTGGACATAAGCCGCCTTATTACAAAACGTAGTTAAACCTGGTTTAACTTAGACTTGGTTTATCTCGCATGCTGTCACTTTCTTTTGAATATTATTGAAGTGAGACGTCATGCGAGATAAACCAAGTCTAAGTTAAACCAGGTTTAACTACGTTTTGTAATAAGGCGGAAGATGTTCGGCAACTTATCTAAGCACCATATAAGTTCAACTTGTCCGTCACTCATGTAACTTGATGCATTGTCAGCCTATTGTTTCTGTGTACCTATTGTATGTTGCCTCAACTTAATATACAATACTAGCTTTTGCCAGCGGCTTCGCCCGCGTGAAAATGATGATTTTCCAAACAAACTTTCACCCCCTATTTAACTCCCTTACGGGTTGAATTTCAAAAAATCCTTCCTTATTCCTTGTCTGCGTTATAAAGGGAACCTCTGTGCAAAATTTCAGCTTTCTAAGTCCAAGGGTTTGGGCTGGGCGTTGATGAGTCTGTCAGTATTTATATATATAGAAGATAGCCTGGAATACACATGCTACTAAAAAGTAAGCTTGTTGGCTACTAGGTAGTATACTCATTTCTAACATGCTTTCCGACAGTGTAGGTACATTTGCTCTAAAGTACAGACCTCAAAAGTATTTCATCGAATACGAGTACTAAAAGGGAGGCCTCTTAGCCAACTTATACAAACACCAACTCGTTTTTTAAGTCAAGTTCACTGTGTGCATCTCAAAACAAAATAGGATTTCTACATTTTCTTGACACTCTTCATAAAAAAAGTTAAATTCTAAAACAACAGTGTTCATCACTTCTACTAGCGCCCCCCTCCCCCCCTTTGCGGCGTCCAATCAAACGGCGTTATTACAAAAGCGATAAAACATTCTGTTCGCCAGCCAACAGTTCCAATGACGACTGTCAACTCGAAAAAACGCAATATAGACTTCGATAAAAATAAACAATTGTTTAAGACATATTCTGCAAGGTTTAAAAAAGTTATAACGTTAACACAAGCATCACGAAATAACTACTTTATTAAGACGTCCAAAAATAAATCTAAAGCGGTATGGAGCGTAATTAACAATTGTAAAACCTGCTTTCCTAAAGAACCAATAACACAAATTCAAACAGGGACACAGAAAATAACGAACCCATTAAATATAGCTCAAGCATTTAACAAGTTTTATATTAATCAAGTCATCGAACCAGAAAATAAAACTAAACCAGAAATTAACTTACACTTAAATACTTCAAACTCTTTGTTTATGGAGCCGACCATACCTCAAGACATAGTTAATCACATTACCTCACTTCGAAATACAAATAGTGTTGGTTATGACGAAGTATGCACTAAAGTTATCAAAGAAGTGTCTCATTACATAGCTCCACATCTTAGTCACTTAATTAACATGAGTATTTCAAGCGGAATCTTCCCTGAAAAATTAAAAACGTCAATAATTATACCATTGCACAAAAAAAAATGACAGACAAATTATGTCAAATTATAGGCCTGTTGCGCTGATACCCATATTTTCAAAAATATTTGAGAAAGTCATTTATAAGTCCTTGTACAACTACATAGAGAAATCAAACATACTGGTAAATGAACAAAAAGGATTTCGCAAGCAGAAGACAATAAATATGGCCATACATGACCTTCTTCTTCCTATTATGTCAAATATAGATAACAGAAATCCTGTATGCGCTATCTATATGGACCTGACTAAGGCTTTTGATTATGTGGATTATCCTATACTTTTACACAAACTTGAAAAATATGGTATCAGGGGAAATATACTTGACCTTATTCGATCGTACTTAACGGACAGGCAGCAATTTGTAGAAATCACACAAATATCCTTAAATACTGGCTACGAGAAAAAATATCGTTCAGAAAGCGAGACCATTAAATACGGCGTTCCTCAGGGTAGCGTGCTGGGACCGCCCCTTTTTTTACTATACATAAACGACCTTCCGAGGCAAATAAAACACCCCATGGTACTATTCGCCGATGATAGCACCGTAATTATTAAGTGTGATGATCCCAATAATTACGAAAACGAAATAAACATGACATTAAATAGAATAATAACATGGTTTGAGAACAATAATCTAACTATAAACTTAGAAAAAACTAAAATTATGCACTTTTATCAAAGAATACCAAATAAAATTCATGACATTAGCTATTTAGGGACAAAAATAGAATCAACTACTGCTACAAAATTTCTTGGAATTAATATAGATAACAATTTGACCTGGAAACCCCAGACTGACGAAATATGTAAAAAACTAAATAGATTTACTTATGCTCTCTATAAACTATCAAAAATAGTGAGCCTAGAATCCTTACTAACAGCCTATCACGGCTATGTTGCGTCAACACTCAGATATGGCGTAATATACTGGGGCAATTCAGTTAATAGAGAACTCATATTTAGAGCCCAAAAAAGGTGTGTTAGAGCTATGTGTGGCCTAAAAAGCACAGACAGTTGTCGTCCTTTCTTCATACGTTTAAAAATACTGACCTTGCCATCGCTGTACATATACGAAACAAATGTATTCGTCAAATCGAACATTTCACTTTATAAAATTGCTACTAAAAGTTACTACAGAAAGTTACGCGATAGAAATAAGTTAGAACTCGAAATGACCTATGGCAAAACTGCACTAATGAATAAAAGCCCCTTCTGTATGGGCAAAAAAATATTTAACAAACTACCTGAAAAAATAAAAGCGTTAAATCTGGAAAATTTCAAAAAACAATTATTAAAAATATTGATAAATAAATGCTATTACTCACTACAGGAATATCTGGACGATAATTCTATAATTTCTGCTTTAGAAAATTGTACCTAAATCACCTAACTATTTTGACTATTTAGAATTTTATTTTGACATTAGCATTATTATGGACTGCAAGTAACTATATCTCTTTGACATTTATTGAAATTGATTATATCTCCAATTAATATTGACATGCATGTACCTATTTCTGAATATTGATTTTATTACTTATGTGAAAGTTTAAATAATTTTATATAATTCTACCACTCGAAGATTATCTCAAAAGCTAAATTGTTATTAAACTAACACTACAGGAATATCTGGACGATAATTCTATAATTTCTGCTTTAGAAAATTGTACCTAAATCACCTAGCCTATTTTGACTATTTAGAATTTTATTTGACATTACGATTAGGATTAATACGGACTGCAAGTAACTTTATCTCTTTGACATTTATTGAAATTGATTATATCCCCAATTAATATTGACATGCATGTACCTAACTATTACTGAATACTTATTGATTTATTTTTTTTATTAATGTGAAAATTTACATAATTTTATATAATTCTACCACTCGAAGATATCACAAAAGTTAAATTATTGTTGTTATAGTAAGAAAGACAATGTTAATCAAATATATTTGTACGCCTATAGGCAAAACATAGAGGATCTACCTATCTGTAACATCATTATTGTAATTTGACCTATGTTTACAAATAAAGCATTCTGATTCTGATTCTGATTCTGATTCTGATTCTGATTCTGATAGTCTCCATTGTACTGTGTCCACCACGGAAAAAATCTCGCACCGCGAAAAGTGAAAAAGGCACTTTGCAATAACGAATTTGAAATCCAATAACCCTGATCTAGTTGCGGCATTCTTTCGCTAGTAATGAAAGTTGAGGAAAAAAAATGAGAGTCGTGCCCACCGGCGGCCGTGTATCGAGAGATTTGAATGTGGTATGTGCTAATTATTGTAGGTTCTTGCTGTAGTTTGAATGGCTTTACTATAAAGCCATCAGCTTTAAAGTAAAGCCATTAAGGTTCGGTCGATCCGGGAACGAGGAGTTGGTTACCGGACACCGTCTGCCGTACGTCAGTATAATTATAATCTGTCAGAGTGTATATGTTGCAAGTAACATAGTTCGTAGCTACAGCCTTTCTCTGTAGTAGACCACGGACTGAGTGAACAGTGAGCGATACAAAACACAGTGAACAATGAAAGAAGAAATCTTAAAACTATCTCAATACAGAGGATATCGGAAGAAAATTTTCTAATATTTTCATTAATTTTGTGGCTCTATCTTAGAAGAAATACAAGTAGATGGTAGTTTTAACAAATGAACTTTAGCATAAAACAGACGTAGCTTTAGTAATTTTAAAGTAAAATATACAAATAGTAAGGCACAAGTTAGCGAGTCGATTTCCTTCCTATACACGTCCAATGGTTGGTGATAATAAATTATTTAGCGTCAATTACTGCTCGCAATTGTATACACCGTGTGGTTAAGGTTAATCAACCTCAAATAAAGAACCTGCACTTGGATTTGAACAGATCACCAGCGTGGTGTACACGGACCCTTCACGTAGCTGTCAACCAAGCATTCTGTACATCAACTATTGCTGGGCAAAACTTTTTATTGGGTTGAAAAATCATGAATCAATGTATAACACTCAAAACATTGTAATCTACTGAATATTGTACAGGGGTCAGGGAGGTAAAGAAGGTCGGCCAAATCGTACCTGACGATTATATGAAAAATACCCTTATTTTTAAGGTCTTAAAAAACGCAAGAAATAACTCTCTAAGTAGCCACAAAAAAAAGTTATCCATTTATTTGTGTTCTTGTAACTGTTTCGAAATAATTAAAATAATAGTTTCAGAACGCACTGGAACGCACCTAATTACGATTCATTTCGCGGATGAAAGGACTTGGTATTCAAAGACTAATTATTCACGTTTTTTCTGAATAGTTGTTCATCCTAATTCAATTCAATTAGTACGCAGGCATCAATTTCAACTACTATGCTTATTATTATGTACTGGATTCTTGTCATAAAAATAATTATGTAGGTTCATAGTAAGCTTAGCGACTCAAACGGCAACGTTTTTCACTTAGCGTTTTGTTCACGTACAACGGAACGTCATTTGTGATCGACAAGTTACATAATCTGTGGTCATCGATCCGCTTAGGCTTTTTTGAAGTCGTTCTTAGAAGACTTCACGTGTGATGATAATTATTATGCCATCCTTGTTTTTTACACTATACGCTATGAAAGTTAGAGCAATAGGTGTAGTTTTCATTGAATTGTCGGTCAAAATCTGCCGTCGAAACGGATCAGACTCCACGAGACGGCTTGACAGAAGGCTCTTTTTGTGACATCGAACTCTAGGAGACTCATGGACAGACAAGAAGTGCGTTTTGAGATATGTCCCATTTTTTGGGTAATTATCTGAGAGAAATCGAAATAAATGGGAACGAGATCGCTAATAAGCCTCTTCGCTTATCACTAACTACACTTTTCGGCTACTTCGCAGTCGGGTTAAAGGTAGTTGTTGATTCTAACCTCAAAAGTATTGTTGACGTTATTATAAAAAATCGTGGCTATTTAGATACGATTTTTCAACAGGATGGTGTTTACAACATAAAAACAAACCAATTAAACTATAGCTTGTTTTGGGACATGAAAAATAAAAGTCGGGTCCAGCTCCTATAGAAATTTGGCCATTGTTCTTTATAAAATGAAACAAAAAACTGCTCGAATAAGTTCGATCTATTCTACTTAATGTAACAAAGTATAAAAATACCGATAATATAGTCAGGCACCTATAATTAAAAATTATAGCGCCAGAATCGTATTTCGAAAAGCTAACGAAACGTCCGCAACTCCGCACTAAGCTGCGTTATTCACATTCACAGCGGCGAACATTCACAGCTTCTATTCGAATACGAGTAGTTAACGATAGATCCCTACGTCAAAGATAGAGGCTACAGGAGCCAATTTTAACAGGCTCTATTTTATTTTAGATAGGCACCTGCTTCATTGCGCGCGACGAGCGATTTAATATCTCTTAAGAAATGCTACTGCTTGCTCGCTCAAGAAATGTTCAAAAAATTGTTGATCTCGTGTCCGGATAAGAGATACGAAAATTAATAGCTGGTTGGTCATACCGGTGGGAACTAGCTGAGAACTCTGTCAGACATTATTTGCAAGCTTTTCGCTGGGCGCTGGCAGTGGGACCAAGCCTTACGCCTACATCCTATACATTTCTTGACGCGTCGAATTTGACCGATGCAGAGCAATGCCTATTTTCGTCGAACAGGGGTTCATTAGGCGCCTCGCACGTTGTTTCGGCTTTCCGATAAATCCTTTGTAGATAGCATTTGCAATTATCATGTTGACCATTAACGGGCGTGCATCATGAAATACAGGGACGGATGATACAATCTTCGTGTTTTGGAATGTTTACATAACTTTTAGTTTTAAATCAATGTGATAATATGTAGGTACCTATGTACCTGCTTATGTGTGATAGGTCTACGTTAGCTTTTTGACAAGATTAGTCCGGTCAATTTAGACATCCGAGGTTATTTCCCATCCAGCTGAAAATCCGCCTACTTTTCACATTTCATTTATAATGAAGTTTTGAACAACTACACCAATTTTCAGCTGGATGGGAATTAATGTAACCTTACCCCTATTTTTTGGTCTAATTTGACCAGACTAAGATGATTCTCTTCCAAACATTTTGAAAGCTCATTCAAACAATTGTAGGTTTACATTTAAAACGTTGCTCAAGTTTATTTACAATTGAATTCACAATCACACTATGTTGAGGTATACAATGTGTTTGCATAATCATAATTATGTTACGCACAATTCTATGGGGTTCAAAGCAGTGTTGTGTCTATGCAAAGCACTAATTAATGTCTGTTAATGTAACGAATATTAATACAATGTCTATATTCGGGACAATAACTTGTAATCAGAATACATTAACGACTTGACTAGGATGCTGTGTGCGTGTGCATGCACCTATTGTTTCTAATAACCTTCTCATCTTTCCAGCTAAAAAATCCATGCCATCGGCATCGGAAGTGTCGATGGGTGGGCGTTTTTGGGGGACTGTCTTTTAAAAATGTAAATACAGTGAAACCTGGTTAAATGTGTCTCAGATATTCAATTTGTTTCATGGGACCCCAGTATGAGTTCCAGTTATAGAGATTTCTCACTTATCCATGTCCCAGTTAGCCAAATTTCACTGTAGTAAAGTAAAGTAAAGTAAATTTTGACCTTCGAAAAGTGCTGATTATCAGCCTAGTTTGAATAAATGAATTTTGATTTTGATTTTTAACCAGATTTAATTCACGGGTTTCACCTCACGGTTACCCAACAATTCCACCTTATTATATCCTCACTGTTTTATGGTGTATATTTCGATAAATTCGTCAGTTTCCGACCAACTGCTTTTCGAAATGTGTACAACATACATGAGTATCCGAGCACCTATTGTTTCAGATAGTCATATTGACACTGATATTTGAATTTTTTACGTATTGTTGGAACAGTCCAACTGTCAATTTATTCCAATTATTTTGTCTATAGGTATTCCAGCTCTACGCTGTATAAGTGGATTAGTCGTCACAACTGTGTCCTCAAGTCAGTGCCTGGCTGAAGGGTAGGTAGCGAGCAGGGTGCAGGGTGTACTACACAATCGGATCGGATTCCGGTGCCGAACGAATAGAAAACGACCAAGATCAATTAAAACAGCCTCGCCGTATACGTACAGTCGCGAACGAAAGTTGTCTACTCTAATTAATATTGTGTTACATGAAATATCGATAACACGACAACATTTCATTGAGTTGTTTTGTCGGGACAGAGGAGTTGTGGTTTCTGTTATTTAAATAAGATGTAAAAAAAGTAAATACATATTGATTACAAACAATTTGATTAGTTACGTATTTATGCAGAGTATTTTCAATGCCCAATATGTTTCCATTATGATGAAATTAAACGGTTTATTACAGACGCTCATCACTTAGTAATTGTTAATTATCAATACAAATATCGATTCGAACTTAACAGTTATTTACGTAAAGCAAATACCAAATTATTGGTTATTCACGAAGGAACACTCATGTGCATTTGTGCAGCAGTGCATTACGGGTTCAAGTACTCCCTGCATCGCATTCGCGTTTACTGCCCACTGCTTCAGCTAATTTATTAATAACACCACTTAAGAGCAGTTGACAGCCCTGTGAAGCATTTTTTGTTCTGTTCTATTTGTTTTAAATGAGACGACACTTTCCCCGCGCTAACACTTAATACGGCGACTGTACACGGGGCGCGGAATTAAAAGCTAAACTTCGTTACGTCCAGTTTTGTCGTTTGCAATTGGAAGAAACTTGTTACTTCGTCTGTATCATTTCAATTCAAAAACGGATCACACGCTTTGATTGGTTGCCCGGGTTATGAGGAAAGAATCACGGCTGCCGTGATTGTTCCCAATTACCTGGAGCTCGCCTACTGCCTACCATGTTATATGTGTTCCCTGGGAACGAAGACGGGAACTATCTTACTCTTTTCGGATTGCAATTTGGGGAGCGAGAAAGTTCCTAGTATAAAGTTATAGGTACCTACTCTTATTCACGTATACGGAGATTTAGTAAAACCATGTCTTACGAAATGCGTATCAATGTAAACTATGCTAACAAGCAAGAAACGTAATTTTCTAAACCCACAAACGTACTCAAAACCATCACTGTCCAGCCAGAATTTAGAATGTTCTAACCATACGGCATACTAACACAAAAGCCCTCAAATCGGCAACCGCTTTATTCTTTGGATAGAAAAATAAAACAAATCCGGCAACTGACTGAAAATGCCTGAAAGTAAAAAAATATTCGAAAGCTTCGTTTACTCGTTTTTTTATTGAGTGTTGCTATCTTTTTAATCTGTTATTACCGTACGTGGTGTGAAGTACTATCCACACCTGTGCTCTGTACTTGATACCGTTTGCCGCTGCGAACACACAAACACCGACAAAAGACTACACAAAACGATGCTTCAACTTTTGAACAGATTATAAAATGAACAAAGCACAAGTTGTACTATGTGAACTATGTCCCCAATAATACTTTCGTGTCTTTCATTAAATATACACAGAGTACACAACACAAGTTAAATAGTGTAACGCGTACGTACACGTTTGCGTTTGTCCCAGTCATTAACATTTATCCGGACGCTACACAAATAGGTGGAAAACTAACAAACTTTGTTGAATAACGCCGTAACTGCGTAACTTTATTAAATAAAATATCGCGCGGTACTAAGTGTGCCCGCCCAAGGCGTTCAACTTACACAAAACTATTACATATTTTAGTGGTAAGCGGTGTATCTAATCATTTATTCAGGAACACATTCCCAAGTCACGGTTGGCTCCTACCTATTGACTGTATATAATGCATGTCATGTAAAACACTGCTCGGAAAATGGTAAAGGTGAATGTAGTAACATTCTAACAAGCCGTGGTGGCGAAACTACCACCTGATTTTCATTTTCAATACTTTTACAGGAAAATTCCTGAGCTAACGTGTTTATTTTCCGCTTTGAATCTGCACGCTCGATTAAAACTTAGAATACACTTTTCTCATTCCTAATTCTAAACTAAGCAAATTAGGATTCCATTATCTAATTTCGTTACAAAAGACTACACATTTGCACAGCCTTTTCAGAGTATTAACATTATTTATTCTGTGTTTTACTGGAAGGCCGATAGTGTCGCTTCTTTATTGATAAAATAAGTTTGGAGTCGTTTCTAGCGAGTCTCGCTCTGTGGTTGTGGGAACATTACGGAGTAGGATGTTTACTTACATTGTGAAAGTTGAATCATGGCATTAGTAAATGAACAGACGTTTATGCTATCACAACATTTCTGTGAAAAAACTGTTCTTATGATTTGAGGCAAAAAAAAATGTTTATCATCATTTTCCTTACATTTTCAGTGAAGTGACAAACATAAATCCGAAGTCTTAAGGCACTGATATATAGATATTAAGAATTCCAAATATTGTATTTACCGTTATTGGTTTCTGAAACTACTAAAACCTGTTTTACAGAGAGACATTTTCTTTGAAACTCCGAATATTTTCTTCAACAGATACTTAACACATTTTCCAACGTCAATTTTGGCTGAAAGGAAAACGCCCAACTTTGTATGGAAGTTGGGCTGTTCTTGCATATCTACTGAATTATTAGTAAAATATAGGAAATGTAGGTAATAAAAAATCATAATTATATTCGATGGCAGTTTCTTTTAATCTTCCCATAATTTTAATGTCGCGCTACGATCTCCAGCTACAACGAGTAAACAGGGTGGAAGGAAAACGAAGCACAAATGGTAGCCACGTGTTTAGTACTTCATACCGAACCATCGACACAATCGCACGAGACACACAATCACAGTAAAATGTATAAAACAAAAAAAGATTTTTGCAGAAAAACACTTAACTGCAACCTACTATTAATCGCATTCTCCTTTCCACGAGTAACCAACAATTGATTCAGTAACGTTAACTCACAAACCAAAATGATGATATATTTCCCAATAAAAGCATTATTCACGTTCGTATCTTAATAAACGGTACAAATGAACGTATAAATAAACATTATTAGTATCATTGTCCGCTTAGAGAGACGGGTGGCAAATTTATTCATTGCATTATTGAGCAACTGGGAGAGGATCGTGCACAGCATCCAGTTAAAGATATATTTACAGCAAGTTCGTGCATATTTTATATCATTTAACTTACTATTTAGTTTCAGATATTTCCTCATAATTTGAACACTATATTTTGAAGAAGTGTTGCATGCTATAAGGACTGAAATCCCACATTTAGTTCCGCCCAATCAAGTGCAGTAATTAGCTCTGCCACTATTCATAGGTCCGAGCACACAAATAAATCAGCATCCAAACAATGGGCGATGCAACGTACGCGGTACACTCGTACACTCGTACTGACGATGATTTGATGAGTCGCGGCCGGACGACGCGCGACTCGCACGATGACCATCGGCACGGGGCTGATGAGGGAGGCCCAGTGTTTAGGGGGCAGGGGACTGGGAGGGTATCCAACAGCATTATCTTGAAAGGGAAGCGGGGTACGTTAGTCGCTTACTTCGTACATTTTGCATGAACCGCGTCGTATGCGCTGCGAGTGAGAGGGAGCGCGCCGTGCGAGCGGGACGCCCTCTGGATCTACATTTAAAGCGCATTGTAAGCAAACGCATTATTAATGTATAAGTTTTAGTTGTCGGAGAGCAGAGGCACGCCCGCCATCCAGCCAGCCCGCCAGCCCGCCATCCCCCGGTCGTTCATGTAACATGGATAGTGCGTTCATATTTGATTCCTTTTAATTCCAGACGTCTTTCGTCTGTTAAACGGGATGCTGTGTTGCCAGATTTCCTAGTTGATCACCTTGTGTGAGGATGTAGTTTTTTGATTTTGATTATTGTTTCTATATTTGCTGTTATTTATTCTATACGAGCCGTAATGACAAGTTCTACTTCTGACACTTTTTTGAGACTTAGACGATTTTGCAGACACGAAACTGTATTTAAAAATGGTGTCGATTAAAATAATATGCCTTTTTCATATTGTTCCAGACGCAATTTAAAAGTTAAGAGGCAGGTGATGAAATATCACGAGATATACTTAACATTTATTTATAAAGTTGTTCTAATTTAATATGTATTTATAAGGCATGTGTCATGAATAATTGTCTTGTGACAGACAGGTAGACAGACATGTACCTACCATTAGACAGCTCCATTTGTATTCTATAATAAATACCTATGTAATAAAAAAAAAAGCTTGTCAGTATATTCAAAAATGTTGATTAATTTTAATAGTGTGACCCACCGCTGGGCAACGTTCGGCGACACGTTTGATTTGTGAAAACAGGAGGCAAGTGTGAACTTTGTCATCTTGAGACGGATTACGCGCATGCGCCATGTGTCTCCATGAAATATTCACGCAGCCCGCCGATGGAACGGGCTCACGGGCGCTACGCTCCTCCAATTCGACAATTTCCTTCCAAGACGGAAATCTTGAACTGTAGACATGATTTTTATAGCCGTTGTGTACTTATCTTTATTCCTGCTAATAATAAATGTCATGAGTTCTGCGTGCCGCTTCATAAACGAGGATTTACGTAAACAGTTTTGATGTAGCTACCTGTTTTAGTGGTTCGTGCTGATTGCGAATGTAATCTAGTTTTCATTGCCATCGCTATATACCTATACATGTATACTATAGGGCCTATATTCGTGGGTATAGCCTATAGTATAGGCTATAAGTACCCACGAATAAAATAAATGTGACGAATGCTTAGACGTCTGGCGACGTTTATATATGTTCACATATATAAACGTCGCATCGTATATTTGTCTAAAACATTCAAATGTATGGTACCTGAATGACCGTCTGTCTATCACAGGCTATGTAAATGTCCACTTGTCACCTGTACGTATATAAATAACGGACATATTTCTGGATGCATTTATTCTGTTACCGTCTCACGTCTGTCTAATGTCTATACATTTTGCAGACGAAAATCTTCAAAATATCTCATTTATAAACATAAGCAAAGCATTTTAGATTCGAGTGAGTACTAATATACAAATAGTGGCTGTATAAAAGCGGGCTTTGCTGAAAAGAGTGTAAGCCTTTAAGGGATGGAGTGAAGTGAATGAAAGGCGTGGAGAGACCCTTTGCAGACGCACCACGGTAACACTGAACATAACTATCACTACAGCTCCGATATTTTTAGTCGTCGCCCATTGAAATTCTGTGCAACTGTGACATGTCAAAGGACTCTATACCTGCCATGATTTTTTATATTGATCTATTAAAACTAGTTTTAGTTGTAGTGATGTTCCGGGTTGTAGCATTGCAAATACGAATGTGAACATCGAAGCGACATGGTTCAAAAACGCTGTTTTATTTTTGCATATCAAAATTTCGTTAGTTTTTAAAAATTTCACATTTTAAATTCGTTTCAAAATATTTCACCATCATCTGCCCTGTCCACCCTGTTTCCAACTGTTTTGGAGTCGGCTTCCAGTCTAGCTATCTAATCAATAGCTAGATTTAACTAAAATCAACCGTTATAAAAATGTCTTAATCTTATCCTTTAATTATTGGCACACCTAAAATGTTATAGAAACGGCACGAAGGGTGCGAGACCCCTCGATCATATAAATAAAATATGAAAACACGATCACTGTCGGATACTTGATCATACAGCACATTACACGTCTTTTATGAAAGTGACAGGATTTACATCGCAAAATTGAAGTTCTAATGTTCAAAGAAGCGCTGTGTTGTGTATCACCGCACGCCCACAATTAGGGGTTAATCCGCTTCGTATCACAAAAAGACAGCCGAAACCTACCTCAAGCGAACGTCGGAAGCTGCTCGGCTTAGATATCGAGTCACCGCGCTATCGACGTGCACCCTACACGCGGGTTCAAAAGGAAAACATTTTGAAACAAACCCGCACGACTCAAGGCGGCAAAGTCTGCCGCACAAAGGGTTACACTCCACTATTTTCTGGGAAAAAAATGTCGTGCCGTGAGCGCGAACTAACCCGGAGTGCAATTCAAATGACTCGACCCGCACCTACGTACATAAGTTATTAAAAAAAGTATGCCTCAGCTTGTGGGTTTTAATAAAAATAGTCGCGCGTCACTCTTTGTCTGAACATCAGAGGACGCGACATACGTCTATTAGTGTAGCTAACACCTAAGACGTGCAGGTGCGGATTTGGGAGATGGTTTTGTAGACGTTTCCTTAATTAATACCTTGATTAATATTATTGATCCCGTGTTAAATTAGGATATTTTGGGTTTTCAGAAAAGAGCTACAATTCTCACCGTAAAATAATAAGGAGCATGAGATCAACCCCATGCTTCTTATTATTTTATCAATAAAATTATATCTTCTTAACAGAGATAAGTACAGTTCTCTAAAAGCGAAAATGTATCAAATGTATGCGGTAAATCAGCGACCAAAATCAACATAATAATTATATTACATTCACCACTAGAAATGCCAATAATTTAACGTGCGCCGAAACTTAGTGAGAGCATTTGTTGGAGAGCATTAAATGCTCGTCACATAAGTAGTGGTCAATCATTAGAGCATACTATGAACACCTGATATTCTGAACTAATAGGTACCTATATCATGACACTATTATTACAAGTAGGTATTTTAAACGACCGACTGACACAACGTTTAAGTGCGCTGAAAATTGAGCTCCTGAATTCATATTTGCACTTCAATCTTTTGTATTGACTATGTTAAACGTCTCTACGTATATAATATTTTCAGTGTGACAAATAATTTGCATGAAGCGAAGTTAAATATACATTTTCATGGCAGACCGTTTATCAATAATGTATTTGGATGGTGTGGAAGTAAATATTAATGTAAAATAAAAACATATTAAAGAAACTTTACATTCGAAAGTATTGTGAATCTGGGAAGTAAATCTACCGCTTCTGACATTCCTTTCAATAACATGTTTTAGGCATGTTATAAGTAAGTAGCCTTTAGATATTAGCTTTCTTAATGACAAATCTCTGCAGACTTTCACACAACCACTGTACTATTGACTTTCGATGGTGTGTAAATTTAACCGATATTTGTTTCAATGTCATACAGCATTTAAGTAAAATTTTAAGTCTTTTGGGCTTAAGGGTGACAAATCAACATCGAGCTATGCTGCGCTGTACTGCGCTGTGCTATGTTTGGTCAACTCGCTCGTCTAATATTTTAATGAGGATACAAACAAACCATGCTGTGCTGCGCTGTGTGAGGCTACGCTCTGTTTAAAAACGCAGCAGTCTCGAGCGAGGCGCGCTACCCGCCGTGCTGAGCCGCGCTGTGCCGAACTGTGCTATGTTTTTTATGGAGCTCTGCCATGCTGCGCTGTGACTGGACTCTTTTAACGACAAAATAACACATAAAATATCCATATCCGCTTCTTCTTCATCGGATTCAACTATGTCATAATGTTTACGTTTTTTTGAAAATAGGGTCATATTTGACAAGATAAACGACTACACGAGCTGCTGATTACTTTATACTGAGCTAGATTGTTAAAAAACGTAGCTTAAGAAACACAGCACAGCGCAGTACAGCGCAGCATCGTTTAATTTTTAAAAAAACGTAGCTTAAGAAACACAGCACAGCACAGCGCAGTACAGCGCAGCATAGCTCGATGTTGATTTGTCACCCTTAAAGTCTTTAAACTAATTTATTAATAATTATGTGAAATGATTATTTCCAAATTAGTAGAAAAACGGACATTTACCGTCTCCGTCAGTGTTCGAGCCGTGACGTACTCACAGGTAAATAAATACATGAAGTGCGTCCCAACTACGATCCTGTCGTAAGATCGTACCTGCGCGGCTGCGTGCTGCATGTTGCAGTACAGCAGCGTGACAGCAGGGTTCCTCTCGCTCGCACTCCATACATGAATGAATAGCACCGACGCCCTTTTCATCAAAAACTTCTTTGTGACATTGCTACTCCGCGAATTACTAACTACATAATATATGTACGGAACTATCAAACTTGTATGTGGTGATGTTGATAGTGCTGATGAGTATTTTGTAGGGAATGCGTGGAGCTAATTACAAATGTGTAGTAGACTTAATTGGCTGTGGGGGTCTGTGAGACGATGAGACGGTACTTCTAGGTTTCTTTTATAAAAGGACTGTTCAGTGGTTTTGTGGTGATAGAAACTCCACAATAATGTTAGTTTTTTTCGTATAGTCATTCTAAAAAAGTACGTAAGTAACAATTGTAGTAGCTGGCGTTTTGTAGTGCGGTGCCTGTATAAAATACAGAAAACCTTTCACAATTTTTTTTTACTAGGTTTTTTTGTTATTGGATATTAATTTACTAAGTAAAAGATAACGCTGTTTGTGACACAGGATTTGTAACTGAAACTTTCATTAAATAGGGAAAACTTTAAGCATTATAACAATTTATTGATTTTCTCTGCTGATTTTCCTTGCCTACATTTTATTTATGCGTATTAAAGTTTGAAATGGACGAGCCCCAAGACACAGGCCGTCTATGCACAAACTAAAGATACATAATTCAGAGGCGTTCACGTCGCGCATCGTAACCGTGTGCGAAGCTATGAATGGCGTCGGGCATTACAGCTTACTCGCGTGATGTTGCTATGTTGGTATGTCTGACTGCCGTCAAGTGCGACACCGGTGCTCCTCAACTATGTGACGTCGTAACGCGTGACGTCATAGGTAGAGATCGATATTTAACTTTTCAACTAACAGCGTGAAACATCAAAAAAAAGTTTTCAATGAAAGCTTTCAACCAAAATTGGTTTTAACGAGATATAGTTAGTAGTTTCTAGATATAGCACATTTAAAAACCCTCAAATTTAACTTTGTCATGCATACAAACACTATAAACTTGTCACAAAATAAGTATTTCTATTGCCGTTAAAACAACAAATAATACGATGGTACGGAACCCTTCATGTACGAGTACAACTCGCACTTGGCCAACTTTTAAATATAAATTCAGCCGCTTTGCCTCCCCGCTATAGATAATTAGATAGTCACAAGAAACAGCTCTAAACTCTGAAACAATAAGAAACATCGGACCGGAAACACAGACTATATTAAATTTGATGGAAAAATTAAAACGGAAGTCATACACAGCATCCGTATCAAAAGTATTACAAATACGCCTGAGTTCAGGAAAGGAAGTCACAATTCTATTAGACATTCGGTTTCTGTTATAGAAGAAACACAATATAATACCTTCAACTTTATTTCAAACTAAACTTCATATCTCACTTGCAAAGTCGTCACAGGTTGTAATATCCGGTGCTTCTATATCGAAGCAACTGCTACCTATAAATAAAATCGCATTTGTATTTTACTTAAAAAGGAAAGGAAACAACTTTTCCGAGAAAATAGAAATATAATTTGCTCCTTAGTGAGTGCTACCAGTAAACACTTTTCAAGAAAAACGAAAAACATGCACCGAATAGATTGAGCAGAGCAATCTTATTTTCCTAATGAAGTTTTTTTATGATGCAGGTGTTCAATACATTACGATTTCAAATTAAAAGTAGTTATAAATATTTTATTAGCAGTGGTGGCCCAGTGGTGGCGGCCCCGACTTACGAACAGTGAGTCGTGGGTTCGAACCCCGTCAGGCGCATTACTTTGTGTAATTTATTTCATCACCGCTGCTCTCAAAACGGTGAAGGAAAACATCGTGAGGAAACCGGCATGTCTTAGAACCAAAAAATTCGAAGACATGTGACATCTACCAATCCGCACTGGGCCCGCGTGGTGGATTATAGCCCATCCCTCTCCTAGAGAGGAGGCCTGAGTCCCTGCAGTGGGAACATTATAGGCTGATGACAAAGATGACATAAATATTTTGTAAAATACCCATAATAGAGACAACCATGTCCCGATTCTGTAATTTATCTGACATCATCGTTTGATCACACAAATAACAGAACGTAACATCACCTGTCCCTTGAAGGGTTAGGTAGGGTGAACTCATCTAATTCTGTGATTCGCTTAATTCGGTGATATTTGATACTTAGTTAGTACTTTATTTTTATATTTCTACAAATGCCTTTATCACGAAGTTAGATGAGTTCACTATAGAGGTGTAATACAATACAACCTATTAAAAAAATCTGATAACACTTTGCCCCGACGGTTGAAGAAAAACCCCAATAACAATTTTCCCGAGCTGGGAATAGAATCCAGAACGTCGTGCTCAACAGTCGTGCTTGCGATCACTAGATCTAACTTAAAATGGAAAAGGATGCATGCTTCCTTACTAAATAAATGCATGGTACCTACTGGACATCAAAACAAAGATTAGCTATATTAGCGTACAAGAATCCTCTTTAACACCTCTATCAAGTAAAAGTATGAAAAAACCAAGCTTAGATAAAAAAAAGGGTGTAAAAGATCCGCAGTGTGTCCTACAAAAAAGAACCTCGTTTCGTGGCGACCATTGCGGGTCAGGGATAAAGACTAATTAATATGTTTGGACCCTAAATCACCCTTGAAACAGTTAAACATGGACGACCCCGACCCCACTTCCCGGTTCCAGAATATTCGGATTGTTTTAGCGCGAGTTAATAAATAAACAGGTACAGATATATATGTTACTAAAAATACTTTGCGACTCAAATAAATCAACCCCAGAATTTTCAAGGTTAAGGCTCGTTTGCACGAGCGTAATTTCTGAAAATTCGACTTGCCAGAAACTGCATCTAAAACACCTAATCGGTTTTTTGATCATGATGTCATTTCTAAAGATAATAAGTACCGTATGGAGAAAATAAATAGTTTTTATACTACCTAATAGTTATTTAACAAGGATAAAGCAGTCTTTTGTCAGTCCCACAATTGCACATTCACGAAAGGTAACCTTGTTTGTCGACCGCCGAGAGAAGTCCCGGCCCGCGGCCGTCCGACGACGCACTTATCCTCAGAACCCGACTCGCGCTTGACCGTCCCGCGTCCCGCGGCCCACTACTCCGCAAGTATCACAGAAGCGGTGTGAGCACTCAAGATTTGCATACGAAAAGATAACCCAACGGATGTGCCCGTAATGATAATGTTTTTTCATGGGGGGTCATACAATTTGCAGCATTTTTTCATCCGACATAATCTTAACGCGTGCTCTGTATAAATGGAGACAACCTTAAACGTTGTGCCGGCAATGAACCGTGTTACAATGTAATAAAGCTCAAAATGGCGCGCCATAAACCTCCACACATCACTTAAGATATTAATGAGTGCATCCGTAATAGGCGAAACATACATATGAAATTCAAATTTGTAGCGGGCTGGGAGCGAGCTCTTCTACATATTTTAGTAGGCAGCAGAGTGTGAATTTGAATCTTTTGTTAGCGTTTAGTACGTCAGTTTATAAAGGAAAAAATGTTTTATCACAAACGAATATATTTATCAGAGAGCAAGGCGCGAGCGTGAGGGCGAGTGAGGGCGATTGCGGGAGGGCCACGCGACCAATGTCATTACCGCGCGCCTCCACTCCCAAGTCCCAACTCGATTAAGGAATGAAGATTTATAGTTTCTATAGAAAAAGTAATTAGTGAAAACGAAAGAAACGGGGCGTCGGAAAAAGTCATCGGACATAATTCATAACAAACAGAAATAACGGAAAGCCGGTTCGGCGGGGGTAGGCAATGAATAATTCTCTAACTGCGAGCACCCTCCACCCCCTTGGCGGGCAGGGGTGCCGCGAAAAAAGCGCACAGCCCCGGCCCAGTTTTATAGTCACGAAAAAATAGGAGGTAGCCAAAATATCTATATACGGCGCATGCAAAAAGTAGAAAAAAATTACAATCCCGCTCGCATGAATAAGTGAGTGGACCTTCATATAGAAAAAAGTAAGGCAACAAAAATAAAAGTGGCGGAGGGGTGCGCTGCGTCGTGGCCGCGCCGCGCCCGCCGCGTGTACGCAACGTGCCCGCCGCGTGTACGCGCCGTGCCCGTAGTCGCAGCGTGGCCCCACGCGCTAATGTGCTTAGTGTCCGCGCCTAAACACCTGTGACTTAACACTACTTACTCAGTAACTACCACAACACTAAGCTTACTTAGGAATGTGTGCTGATTGTTTGCTCCATGAGAGTATGGAAGACTAACGAACGAGCTTAAATACAAGTTTATACAACTTAAATATAACTCAAGTTCTGATGCACTTAAATTTCGTAATTTATTTAAACGTAGACGAAATTCAATAAAGTTGTTCGTTCAAAGATCCTGCCCCGCCGGAGATGCACCGACAATCGATTTAAGACTCATTAGTTGCCAGAAACCGTTTAAGGTAACATATTGTTATGTTAAATATCGTCACAAAAACGCTGCAAGTGTTTCAGGTTCGAGAAGTCGCGCATGTCGCATACACTCGATGATTCGCGCTCCTTCGCGGCGTACAACTCTAATTCAGGACCTACAGTCAATGACCCCACATTAAAACCGACCGACCTAAAAGGGAGCGAATACAAGTTTTCGAAATTAGCTCGGCCTGTATCGAGCCCTGGCTTTACGCCATGGTATTTAATCACTTTATTAAAGCAATAAACCGAGGCGAGAGGCGAGAACGCCTCGCCAAACAATGCCCACCATGTGATCGCTATAAAAATGTATCGAATCATAATCGAGGCACAATGTCACTTTACATTCTGATATAATTAACTTAATGCGGACATGTTGTATGTATGTGAGGCTCCGCTTGTTCCAATATTTGCGAGCACAATGCTTAATTAAAAACTTCGCTTTAATGATTTATAATGAAGGCGTGAACGCAGAATTGTCACGTGCGGACTTGGAATCAAGAACGACTAGTGTTGCCTTCGGAGTGCGTGTCGCAGCCGCTCCTGTCTGCCACCTATAGCGGGCGGCGTATCGAAGAGGCGCTACTATTGCTATACAATACAGGATTCACATTCCCCCTTCGGACCTATCTTTAGCTATACGAATGGTGTTATTATTTTGTACTGTAGCTACACGCAGGCGTTTAATATTTGAAAATTGTTTGCCATTGGTTTATCGCACCCTCGTGCGACGAAATATTGGCGTCCATGATGCGTCCATGCATTGTGTTTATTCAAGAGAATTAAAACATGCAAGACATTATTTAATTTGAATAGTGAATGATGTGGTTTCTCAAATATGTATTAGCTAATTTAAGGCTGTGCATTTATATAGCAACCAAGTATAGTCGACCAAGAAATTGGTTTACCACTTTTGATGACATCTCCCAGTAACATAATTATTCGCTAAGGATGACAGATTGACAGATTCTGACGTGAAAATAGCACTTGATGTTTTGTACGTGCAAATGATATTCAACCTTAGAGTGGTAAACCAATTTCTTGGTCGACTATACAATGCAATGCCATTGTATGATAAGTATATGTTATCATAGTAAAGCGCTATGAATAGCCAGTGAAGTTGAAAATGATATGACTGAAAATTACTGTTATACTGTCGTGTGGACAGCTGGCCAACCTCTAAAGTGTGGCTACATATTTACCGACAATCATGGTGAAATATGATACAGGATACTTTTATTTATGATTTACTTCATCTCGGAACAGACGCAAAGTCTTAACTCAATATTTAAATCATCATTTCACAACTGCGACTGCCAGTTAGTAAGACTGGCTGTCAGACTTTTCAGGCCGATGTCCGATTGCAGGAAGACCTGTAACGACTATCAAAGATCTACAATTTTGGCAGCCAGGACCAACGGCTTTCCGTGACACGGAGTAAATTCGGTAAGTGATGGGTGGTCAAGGTTACCTATCCACGTATCAAACTAAGCGCGCGTGACTTAATCTGAAGATTGGCGCGAACGGCTGTTATTACTATTTAGCCGCGTTTAAACTCTTACTGCGGAAATATACGAGTATATACGGAATTCAACGTGAATTATCTCAATAGAGAGTCAACTGTTCATGAACAAAGTTGTCATTTCTGATGTCAGTTTTCTTTTAAAAATTTTGGCGAGCCGCAAGTTTTATATGAAATTTATATAAAAATAGGAAATCTCTTTCCTTTTTAGTATTTTGCACAAATCTTTTAAAATTCATATTAGATATTTAGATTGACAGTGCTTTTAGTAGTAATGGATTTAACTTAGTTCTGGTGAATTGATTGATCTTATTGTAATCTATTTTCACGCCAACAACACTAAGTATCGCACTCTAAAGGTGCTGTGATATATACTTAACAATAGGAAGTTCCAAATATATGACGATACTCGTATAACGATTTCAATCTTTATCTTTATATATTATGTATAAAATAGAAGTGTTCTCTCAGTACCTTCACAATGTCCGTATATCAACAAGATAGATAGATGATATACGGATATATATATATATATATATATATATAGCCACATGAGAGCCCATGATAGACGCCAGTAGGATGACGATGATGCGGTCGCCGTAGCCGAAACCGGCTTGGAAGGATTATTATTATTATTATATCAACAAGATGAAACCGCAAGTGATACAACACCGCACTGAGCACACGAGTAATTAACATTGTTAACTGTATTCATTTAATACACTTATAATAGTTTATGAAGAAAAGTAAATAATAAATGGCGTGACGTGATATTTATGTGAAAGCAACCGGCAATCGCCGGGGCCACTCGAGCGTACATGTTTTTTTATAGAAATGAATAGAGCGCATCATCGGCTTTTAACTATCTCACCGCAACATAATATTAAAGTATAATTTCCTATTTAGCAGCTGTTTTCAATTCGATAGCTATAAATAAAACAGACTTCGATTATTCCGATTTAGAAGCACCGTCTATTGCAATTTAAATGCAACAAACAAAGTTTTTAAAAGCTTTACAGAGTGAGTCTACAACGTGAATCTAAAAAAGCTCAGTCACATAGCCATTGTCCACAAAGTTTAGTCAATATCTAAAAATATACGCGCCAGTAGCCAGGGTGAGTTGATTCGAAAATATTTCCCCTTACGTACAAATATGACGGCTATGAATTCGACACAACAAAACACTTTAAGTTACACATTTTACTCACTTTTTCATTTCCCGTATATGCTCACACGTATGAAATATTTGTGAATCAATAAAAATGGCTTTACGATATTAAAGCTGGTCTTATGTGAAACTATGAGTAAAAAAAATTGAAGGGATTCGTACCATCGTAGTAGGGAAGGCCCCTTTAATTTGTATTATTTTTCGTTAAAGCAGCAGCAAACACACATATTTTGTGATAAGTTTGTTTTTCATAGTTTTTGTATGACGCCAATTTTGGTTGAAAGTTTTCACTGCGATCTACAGCACATTTTTTTTTTAGATTCTTCACTCTCTTAGTTTGAAAGTTAGAGGGGACACACACTTTAGGTACCTACTACTACTTTGGAAGTATCTATCTTTCAAACGATTGACTTTGAGAAAAATGTATTTAGGAACCTCAATGTCATTTTTTTAAGATAGAAAAAGTTTTTTTTAGTTTGAGTTCCGTGTACCTTTTATTTTTTTGTATAAAAATCGTAAAGTGGTTCACAGAATACATCTCTCTACCAAGTTTCAATTGTGTAGTCTTTAGTTTCCGAATAAAGTGCTGTGATAAATACGGACGACAGACATGACGAATCTATAAGGGTTCCATTTTTTGCCATTCGGGCACGGAACCGTAATAGATCGTTACATTTGAAAAATATTTCCCTTTTAGAAATAGACTGATATTCACGCGATCGCGGAATTAAATAACAGGAGTCGCACTGAGTGAACCATTGGCGGCGACAGAAACGGCTTTTAAATTTTACATCGAACGTAAATAATAAACGAGTATGAATCACTTCAAAGTAATCCGCGACGACTTAGTCGCAGCAAATAATTAACTCTTTCGATATATGACAGGACAGTGTCAATAATTTTGTAGAAACTGGGGTTCTGTACAATTATAATGACAGGCTTGTAATTAACCATAAAGTTCGGTACAGGCCCCTTGAGGGGCTCGACACGTAAACCTACGCTGGCTCGGTATCGGCCCCTTTAGGGGCCAGCAGTGAAGTCATACGACACCCTAATTATTTATGTAAATATTTATTATTCTGTTTGTCAAATACTATGTGTATGTATTAATTAAGAGAGTTGAATAAAAAGCTTATATGTGAACGCCACTAAATATTCTGTATTTATTGCGCAAGTTTCTTAATTAACCCTTATAAAATAAAAGTACTTAAATACGGTCATCGCCATTTTGACGGCAGTACTGGCCGAGGCTAAAAAGCATAAAATATGTGGTTTTCGGACATTCAAGCTCCACTATTTGAGATCGAATAACTCGTCGTTTAATTTTCTGACGAATTCATCCATAAATCATGTTAAATAAGCAGTGGTAGTGATTAATTTTAACATCTATCATCAAAGTTTTGCGCCAATCGTGTTTGTTTACATTTTTATTTTTCAAATTATATCACATAAACGCGTATAGATTCAATAACAAATATGACAAATACCATTCGAAATATTATACACAACATGACAATGCCCAGATCTTAGCATAATTTACTAATACAGGACCAATAATCACGAAATAATCATCATCATAGCTCAATTTGTATTCAAAATTGACGTCCATGTTCTTTTTCTTTTTTTTTAATAATTAGGTATGATGTGTGAAAGCGATTATTCTAATCGATTCTTTTTTGTAAATTTCGATTAATTCGAGTAATAAAATTAAGGAATTTAAGAAATCGATTGACAGAAATTAAAATAAAATTGTTTTTAGCGTAAAATAGAATAAACATTTATTAGAATATTTTTTTAAGCTTTTATAATAATAATCTGAATAGTTTTATTAAGTACATAGAAAACATTCAAACAGACACAACAATTAAACAGAACAGTTTATCTATGGCTAAATTGGCGCCGATTATTTTTCCCTATCAAAATTTAAATTCGGAATGCACTCGCTTTTCAAATTTCTAATCCCGTATATTTTAAAATTATTAGAATATTTATTGTTTTTTTTTTTAATTATTGGTTGGGTAGAGAATGCCATGGATCTTGATGTATAGTTAGTAAAAGTTTGTTTGGTTTTGATACTTATGTCATTATTATTTAGCCTGGATTGGTTGGTGTGTATTCACTATTTACAAATACTTTTTTTTATCAGCCTGATCTGTCCCACTATTTTTACCTTCTCCGCCAATACATTTAATCGTCAATTTTCATTTCATTTTTGATTCTTAGATGAGCTTGGTTTAGTGGCAACCCCAAAATCTATAGGAAGTTTATACTTTTTAGAAAACTCTACAAATGTTTTATCAGGGCATTAGTCCTACACTTGTCCTATTCTTCTGTCTCATATTTGTTAATGGCTTCACTTAAAATCCACGGCCCGCGGCCTATGATGGGTAACCTGAACTGTGCAGTTGTAAAAAAAGAGATTTTAGAGCGGCCAGTGAACCTTTTTGAAAGAATAAACTAATGTTTCTATAGGATACGGCTTATGACTTGCCGATTGCGATATTAAGGACAGTAAAATTTACTGTCAGTCGTCGTTACCGAGGCAGGTCCAAGAAACGGCGTGACGATTTGGACACGTTCTTGACAGATTGGTCAGAATTAAGTAACTGAGAGAGTTGGAAAGGAATGCAGTAGGCCTTTACCCAGAAGTGGGAAAGATTGGACTAAATAAAAAAGTACGTTCCAACATAACAAGACGCCAGTAGTATCTGAAAGGTATTAAGGTACCCCATTGCCATCAACCGAGCACAAATCTGGACTCCGTGGCTGCTACTGAGAAATTCTTGATAGAAAAACTCAACAACACTTTGCTCAAACCCGGAGTTGTTCCAACTTAATACAAACACCCAACCTTCATAATTCCTCATATAGTTTTGGTGGATCAAACAATGTTTTTACTATGCTTATAAAGAACCTGGGCATCCTATAACCAACCTTCTGATATTAGAAAACCAAGAACGCATTCCTAATTTAAATTAAAAGATTTTAAAATAAAATAACTATTTGATTTATACCAAGGAGTTGTAATTTCGTCTCAACTCTTTTTTCAAACTTGATTTCATTGCGATTATCGATTAGGCTGAATGCAACTTTTTAATCGTTATGATAAAACTGGGGTTTACGGTAAGCACTATCAAGTGTGATGTTCTATTTGTCTATGGTTATATTGCAACATAGTTTTTATGAATATTTTTCACGACTTTGTTCGTGTTTTTTTACGAAATTATGTATGAATAATGGCAAAAGTAAGAACGCAGGTAGAATGTTACTGTCTTTATTTTGTCCTTTAGAGTGTTATTAGCAAATGTGAAACTTGTTTATGTACATTATTTCCAGCGCATCTGGGATACCTATTTTTTGGAAGTGTGTAGTATTATGTATTTTATACATATTTGTCAATAGACTGACGCCGTTTTACCGGCCTCAATACGATACTGGAGACATGAGTCACAAACTTATCATATTAAACAGCTGCCGTGACATGTTTTTCATTCTAAAATCCAATGCTGAAAGTTCACAAAAAATCTTGGATTTCATGACAATTCGCACCACCTCGCGTCGATTCAGCTGATATGTCATGTGTCAAAATCTTGTCGTGCATAGTGGTTAACATGGTACTTAGCACTTGGCGCACGAAGGTGTTGCATTATTGAGTGGCATTCAACACCAATATCAACCTACCTCCTACTTATGTTAACAACGACTTTATATTCGTGCAACGGCAAATTGATCAAATTCCCGTGCTAACGAGCAAAATGTTTGTAATGTTTTTTTGGAATTTTCCAACCGTTTAGTTTGGGAGCTAACTTTATTTTCAGAGGTAGCAATAAAATCCGGGCTTGTCAATCAAACGCACGTGTGAGTAACGCCAATCTCATGTACCAGCGTGGCAGCTTGGCACGTGCGAGCGTCGAGCGGGGACTGTCCACAAATGTTGTCCCAGCAAACAGCCCGCTCCTGGGCATACACTAAAAATCTGGTTTTTTATCCCATGGCTGGTAATTGGATTATAGTGAAGAGATGTTTTCTTGCAAGGTGTATTTAATAAAGACTATTTACGATTACTCTATTTATTTAAAAACGGATTACAATCTTTTACGTATTATTTTACCACAAGTAACATAAAGTACTCCTAGCAAGGCGCAGTGATGACAGGTGGACTAAGGCTGTCACCGAATGGCGCCCGAGAACTGGCAAAACTTTAGGTCGCCTGGCGGTGAGTTGGGCAGACGACATACCTAACCTAGTTACCATCACATCGGGGGAGAAACATGGATGAACCTGGTGCAGGACCGTGGCAATTGGCAAGAAAAGAGATAGAGCGAATTCAGGCAGTCTACATCATCCAAAAGTTCTAAACGAAATATTTCATAAAAGTTATCCAATCAACAATATTTGTATCTTTCCATAAGTATATTTCCAATAACTAATTATTTCCTTTTAGTTCATAGCTCATTAACAAGAAATATCGTTAATAAACAGTTATCATTTAATTGTTCTCGACTCCCATATAATACACACAACAATTACTGTTGTTCTTAGGCGCGTACATGTTTCTTCTGTACATATAAAATGTTGCACACATATTTTTCCCATGCGGGTAAGCTTACGTTTTTCTATTACTTAAGAAAGTATAATTTGCGTTTACAACTAAGTATGGCGAATGGTGTGTTTTCCCGCCATAACGTGTGCCTTTTACATATTATGACATGTCTTAAGTAACTTTTATTGTTACTCGTAAATTAGTTCGCTTTAAATTGCACGTTTGCTTGCAGTTCAGCGTCTAACTGCCACTTACGGTGTCATAAATTGAATTATTCTTGCTTTTGCCGGCTTTTTTTACTCGCCGTATACATATTTAACTTTAATAATTACTTCTATAAATAGCAAAATAAAGTGCACAAAGCAGCACACAATACAGCTTCGAGTTGGAGCTAATCGGACCGATGAAGCGATGACAAATGCATTACCAAACATACGTATACAATTTGTCGCAAGTCGAGGGGTGGCACCAACACTTGACTTACGTAACCACGCCAGGGCTGTCAACAGCAATAAACGCGAACGCCTGTAATTACTATTGTAACAAAAAACTCACAATTCTCCACAATGAAAGAAACGTCGCATATCTACAGCATTAGCGGTAATTTATCGAGCAAAGAACACAACCCTATTAAAATAGTCGTTATATTGCATTCATCACATTTTTTTTGTTCCGTTTCTTACTACTCTTTGTAAAGGTTAATGGTTCGATTCGACTGTAATTCCCCTGTTTAGGGTACCGTTAGAGAAAAAACGTATTTGCGAATCCATTGGTTATCTATATGGCTTTGTAATTGACTTAGCGTGAGCTTTACTTCATTGTGATTGTGTTCGCATAATCTATGTGGTTTGTTTCCGTGAATATATATTTTTATTATTTTTTTTGTAAACTTTACTATGAGGGAATAATATGTTTTTGTTAAGAAGATACTAATGAAAATAAAATGAAACAAGACGGTGACGAACCAAAATGACGACGACGGCAGCATGACTTTTGTCTTTCTGATGATAAACTGGACCTAACACAAAACTATGAACGAGCAGAAATCAAACGTTGGTCGTCCAGTATTGCCACTTGTCACTATTGTCAGTCAGCGAGAGGGATATTTTGGTAAAAGCTCAGTAGCTGTCAAAATCAGAGAGATATCGTGAGTTTCGTAAACCGAGCTACACACTGCGAGCTATCCCTGTCAACAACTTTGCGGCAAGGGTTTGACAGCTCTGTCAATAGTACAACTATAAAAATGAAAAAGGTGACTATTGATGGCGAAGCATTATAAAAAAATGTCAAGATTGAAGCCGAATAACATCTCGCCTATATAGATTGGTTATCCTCCCGTCCGCTAATAAATCTCCAGGAGATTTATAACAAATTAACAATGGCTTTTCAATTGTGTCTATAATAAGGTGTAAGAGCTCTTAAGCAGTGATGTGGCTACTGAGTCACACTGACTAGCTCTCTTGCTTCACGCGTATTCGCGTAGCTTAAACTGCAAAAATTTTAGTTTATGATTTTTAAAACATTTTGAAAACAAAACTTAGAACTTCTAACGAAATATTGCCAAAAATATGTTCCGAGCGTGTATAAAAGTTTTTGTTCGCTATCAACAAATGATAAGGTCACCGAAGCGAGGCCGCGATCGCGTGTTCGCCGCGGAAATGACGAACAAATACAACAGAGCCCTTTTAATTTTCTGCGATCCCTTTGTCAGATACCTTTTATCATCGGCACTGACAGCCCTGACTCGTTATTTAGGCCGGCAAGTTTTCTAAGCATCAATCGCGGCTCATAATAGGGGTGCCACCTTAGTGTTTAACATTTATTTTTTTCATATATTCTTTTTTAAATTTTTTGTTACGGTTTTTTTGCAATTTTTTGTGTTGTGCTGCAAAGGGATTGATTGTATTTTTTAATTAGAGTTAGATGAGCCATTGTTTTATGCTGCTGGTATCTATGTCTACTCCTTTTTAGTAGGTAAGTAAAAATGTAAAATAGATTCTTAGTGTAAACCTATTCAGAAGATAAACCTCCAATGCATAATCTAAAATCATCAATCCAACCTAAAAACTCGAAAATATATCAAAAATTTCCACAAACCAATATTCGGAAAATCGCATTAAAGCCTTAACCCTCACGCGGCGAACAAACACTACACAAAACCGCAAAGCATTGTGAGTAAAAGTGGGACATACTCGAAGTACGAAATCAGAGAGCAAGCAGCAAGCCACGTCATTAAACCCGCCGCGACAGGCAGACACCTCTGAAGAATGCACTCTTAATAAGTCATCAGCTAAGTAGCGCACCCCTGCAGGTGGCGAGCTATGGGTGAGGGGTGCCGGGGGGGGCACGCGGGGGCACGCCTGGGCAGGCGGGGGGCACGAAGCGCGCCGTTCGCACAAAAATGTCACAAAGTATAAAATCTGCATGCAGTAATGGGAGTAGCCTCTGAGAGGCTCGCAGTGTACAAAGATCAAAGGTGCATCGGCTTTTCTGTTTGCCTCCATTCATATTTCTGTGCAATACTATAAAGCGCGACCTCGACAATTTCAGTGGCGAGAAAAGTTTCTTTCGAATTCGGAATGTGTAACTGTAGGCCGTAGGGTTAGCGCCGGCTCTGAACTTTGAACTTCGCCAGATTTCTATTGAATGATGTAACTGGTTATCGTCAGTTCCAAATATGCTTTCATAACAAGAACAGTATTACACTTCCTCAGTTCCTCACACACTTACAAAATGAACCAGTTTTCACACCCAAACAATCACTAGAACTTACCTGAACAAAACAACTATAAACGTTAAATCCACAAATTTTTAACATTAACTTCGTAGGTCGTGTAAACCTACGAAGTGAATGTTAAATTATGTGGTTTGCAGGGACATGCCAGCAATTCACAAAACAAAACTTAGGGGTTCAATAAAAAATGTAAGAAAAATATGAATGGCTGAGAACAGTACAGTAGCGAGGAGCAGTTTATCAAGTGCGGCAAATCCCTCACCTCCCTTACTCTGTGACAGTATTTGTTACGTAGACACCGTGACGTAATATGAGTAGTTGGTGAGATAACGCATTGTTCCCTTTAGTGGGTATTACTTGTGTGCCAGACAGTGTAGTTAGTAGTATGCTCCCCCTCACACTTCAAATATTATTATCTGAGCGCTGCTGTTACACTGGCGAGCACTTGCTGCCCATTTCTGATGTGTCAAATATTGGGAGTGCACCTATTCTATGAAACTTTGACGAGTAAATAAATGTATATTGATTATTTAAATGTATAGGGGAGAGTGTGCTACTAAATAATGTGCTAAAAAATAAATAAATAAATAAATAAATAAATATGTAACTTATTTATATAATCCCTACGTGCAAAGCCAGTTTCGAACCTCAAAAAATTAAATAATTTTACGAATAAGTGTGTATCGGGTAACGCCGGATGAATTGAGTGGGGCAATCTCGGACCTGAAAAATATGACTCTCCATCAAAATCGAAGACTGGAAAACATGCTATAGATGTAAACGCCAAACCCACGAAAATTTAACGAGTGGTGAAAGCACGTCCAGAGGATGCAGCTGTGATTTCTATAATAATTAGACTAGGTTCGTGATTACCCAATTATATAGGTATGTAATTACTCCACATGCATTATAATTATATTATTTTGACCATGTGTTTCCTCAGCACGCTTAAAACAATGCAATACATAAAACTGATTTCCTTTTAACCGTCATAATTACTTATAATTGAATATGATAAATTAAAATAAAAACGCATAACAGTTTTATAATTAAATTAAGTAGAGCTACTTATTAGCCCAATAATATAACATTAATACAAACAGATTTATTAACTTTTATAATAGCATGCAACGATGCACCCTCGAGCGCGGCTAGCACAGTGCACTCAACGGCGGAAAAATATAACTGCACCTCATTTGAGCTCGGTATTAATGTAATTAATTAAATAAACTATCAATAGGGGTAAGTACAAGCGATGACGTACCCAACTAATTGGGAGCAGACGAGCGTCAATCGATACCACATTGAAAGGTAACCAGGAAGGATGAATAGAATTCTTTGATTCGAAATGATTACCAATTCAAAACTTTGGTTCAAGCACTGGGCTTTAATTAGAAGGATTCCATTGAGATGAGGGCTTGGAGTAGAAAAATATTGAATTTGTATCGCGGAAGCGCTTGTGCGAAATAGCTTGTTTGCAATACTTCAGCGAATGTCGCCGCGCTTGACGATGCGAATGCGATATCTGGAGACGAATCAAAGAAACTGCTTAATGCATTTTTTTCTCTTTTCTTCTTTTGTATAGTTTTAGTAATAATAATAATAAATAATAAATAACTTTATTTCCAAAAAATTGCAATTTACATAGAAAATCGTTTTGGTTATTACAAATCAGATTATGACAGTTAGGTTATTGAAATTGCATTAGTCTCCGATTGTACCACTGACACCCAAGCTAAGATTAAACTTGTGTTATGGGTGCCAGGGCTCTCTCCATTAATCTATTTTTCAAGTTACACAAACCAGTACGGAGTTACATTTGTAAAGTATCCATCGTTGAGCATAAACAAAACAAAGTTAAAAGAAAACAATTAAAATAAACTTAAACTTAAAGATTAACAAAAATAAGAATAAAACAGTATAGCCCCTCAGCAGTATTTTGGTTTGTAGTTGGTAATTGAATGTGACTTGTGAATGTGATGTGTGTAAGTGTCGTGTGTATGTATTGTGTGTAAGTTTGTGTTTGGTGTTGTGTATATGTGTCGTGCTTGCGTCGTATGTTTGTGTGGTGTATATGTGAGTGGTCTAAAAGTCGGTAACAATCAGAAAAACTTTCCCAGTAGCTTTTCTATTTCCTCGTATGTACGAGCAGCAAGCCATTGGCTAATTTTCTTTTTGCAATGGAACTTATTTAAACCATAAATATCGCATTGTATGTTAATTGCATTATAAAGTCGACTACCTAATACCCGAAAATGTCTTTCTGCCAGTTTAGTTCTGTAACTAACTGTGGGACAAACAAATTTACATCTCCTCTTTGACAGATGACCAGTACTGAACTCCAGAGAACCATGCCTGCGCATGATGGTGTTTAGCACAAAGAGCTGTCTCACAGTCATGACTTTGCAGTCTTGATACAATGCTGTGGTGCCATACCGGAAATGTTTAAAAGTCATAACTTTAAGGACAGCTCGCTGCGCCCTTTCCAGCCTGATAAAATAACTTTTTGGAGCACCCCCCCAAGACGTAATACCAAATGTGAGTACTGACTGACAGAGTGAGAAATAGACCATCCGAAGTGTACTTATGTCTGCACTATAAAATAAATAAATAAAATAAAATGTTTATTGTCTCAAAAGTTACATAATATGCATGAGTTGAGACAGCCCCAGTAAGTAATTGAAAATACTTGTGTTGGGGCTGACTCGCTACTTCCCTTATTTGACACAGTATTGAGACTAAATTAATTACGACTAAATTAATATTATAAAAGAATACAAAATAAAACAAAACCCAGCCGATAAGCAAAGCTGGTGAAAAAATATGATTCTTAGATTCTATGAACTTATACTATGCATGTTATGCTATGTTCCGTGTGGTGTCGGACGTAAAGAATAGCACCATCCCATATCTTCCCGTGGGTGTCGTAAGAGGCGACTAAGGGACTTACCAGAGAATGGGCAGCAGCGTTCTCTGTGTCTTTGTCAACCATACTGCGATCGCCAACCCGCCTGCCAAGCGTGGCGATTATGGCAAACCCCCCCCAAAAATGATGAGCGTTAAACCAAACAGGCCCCTAGTACCCGGCAGCCCGTCTACCCTCGGCTACGGTAGCGGTCGAGGCAACGGCGTGGCAAGGGGTGCTAAGAATCTCCGGACGGGATCCGGCTACCAAACATACCGACGACTGGACCTGGTAACATACAATACGCGCACACTCCGGGGCGACGAGAAGCTGGCGGAACTCGAGGAAGAATTAAGCAGGCTGCGATGGAGTATTGTCGGATTATCTGAAGTCCGAAGAGAGGGAGAGGACACGATAATCCTGAAATCCGGCAACCTGCTCTACTTCCGAGAGGGAGACCGGCAGTCACAGGGTGGTGTTGGGTTTATCGTCCACAAGTCTCTCGTGAATAACGTGGTGAAGATCGAGAGTGTGTCGAACAGGGTGGCGTACCTTATACTCAGAATATCTGCAAGATATTCGCTGAAGGTCATACAGGTCTACGCGCCGACCTCGGCATACCCCGACGATGAAGTAGAAACCATGTATGAGGATATTTCTAAAGCCATGCATGGTTTCAGAACTTACTTCACCGTTGTCATGGGGGACTTCAACGCGAAACTGGGCAAACGAAGCGAGGATGAGCTGCAAGTGGGGCAATTTGGGATTGGACTTCGGAACCACCGGGGTCACCAACTGGCCAGTTTTATGGAGAAGGAGGGCCTCTTTATGATGAACTCCTTCTTCAAAAAACGTGAGCACAGGAAGTGGACCTGGCAGAGCCCCGATGGTGCGACTAAAAATGAGATTGACTTCATCATGTCTACCAACAAGCAAATGTTCAATGATGTCTCTGTGATCAATTCGGTGAAAACCGGAAGCGATCACCGCATGGTAAGAGGCACATTGAACATCAATATAAAGCTAGAAAGGTCGCGACTGATGAAGTCTACGCTCCGTCCAGCACAGATCCAAATCCAAAACCCCGAGAGCTTTCAACTTGAACTTCAGAATCGCTTCGAATGTCTAGGAAGCTCAGTGGACGATTACAACGACGGGTTCGTGGAAACTGTCCATACGACTGGGTCTAAATATTTTAAGATACGTCGTACAAACAAGATCAAGAAACTCTCAGATCACACTCTCAGGCTCATGAAGGAGCGGCGTGAGATGATTCTGCAGTCTTCAGACGAAGCTCGGCAATACCGGCAGCTCAATAGACAGATCTCCAAATCCTTGAAGAGCGACCTCCGCCGCTTTAATACCGAGCGTATTAAAGACGCAATTGAAAGGAACAAAGGCTCCAAGGTATTTGCAAGAGATCTGGCTATTGGGCAAAGCCAGCTCACGAAACTGAAGACCGACGATGGCAGGATCGTCTCCGCCAAACCGGAAATTCTGAGGGAGATCGAGAGTTTTTATGGGCAGCTGTACACGTCAACTAATCAACCCGTCGAAAATCTAGCGAAAGACCCCAGAGCTAGATTGACCCGACACTATACCGAAGACATCCCGGATGTCAGCCTGTACGAGATTAGGATGGCTCTGAAACAGCTTAAAAACAACAAGGCGCCGGGTGATGACGGAATTACGGCCGAACTTCTGAAGGCGGGTGGAAAACCGGTCCTTAAGGCCCTACAGAAGCTGTTTGATTCCGTCATACTCGAGGGGAAAACGCCACAGGCTTGGTGCAGGGGTGTGGTGGTGCTCTTCTTCAAAAAGGGTGACAATGCCCGGTTGAAGAACTATAGGCCCATCTCACTTCTAAGCCATGTCTACAAGTTGTTTTCAAGAGTCATCACGAATCGTCTCGCACGCAGGTTTGACGATTTCCAACCTCCCGAACAAGCCGGATTCCGAAAAGGCTTCAGTACCGTAGACCACATACATACGCTGCGGCAGGTTATACAGAAGACCGAAGAGTATAACCTGCCACTCTGTTTAGCGTTTGTGGACTACGAGAAAGCCTTCGATTCGATCGAGACTTGGGCTGTGCTGCAGTCTCTCCAACGGTGCCAAATCGACTACCGGTACATCGAGGTGTTGAAGTGTTTGTACAAAAACGCCACCATGTCAGTCCGACTTCAGGACCAGACCTCGGAACCTATCCTTCTGCAGCGCGGTGTGAGACAGGGAGACGTCATATCTCCGAAACTGTTCACCGCTGCATTGGAGGATATCTTCAAGGTTCTGGATTGGAGAGGACTTGGCATCAACGTCAACGGCGAGTACATCACTCACCTTCGGTTTGCCGACGATATAGTGGTCATGGCTGAGACCATGGAAGACCTCAGTGCAATGCTCGATGACCTCAGTAGGGCTTCCGAAAGAGTGGGTCTTAAAATGAACATGGACAAAACCAAGGTTATGTTGAATGTTCATGTAACACCCACTCCTATCAAGATCGGAGACTCTACGCTCGAAGTTGTGGACGATTATGTCTACCTGGGACAAACGGTCCAGTTGGGTAGATCTAACTTCGAGAAAGAGGTCAATCGTCGAATCCGACTCGGCTGGGCAGCGTTCGGGAAGTTGCGCGGTATCTTCTCGTCCAACTTACCCCAGTGTCTCAAGACGAAAGTCTATGACCAATGTGTGTTGCCAGTGATTACATACGGGACCGAAACGTGGTCGCTCACAATGGGCCTCATCAGAAAGCTCAAAGTCACCCAAAGGGCAATGGAGAGGGCTATGCTCGGAGTTTCCTTGCGTGATCGAATCAGAAATGAGGACATCCGCTTGAGAACCAAGGTTACCGACGTAGCCCGAAGAATCGCCAGACTTAAGTGGCAATGGGCAGGGCACATTGCTCGCAGAACGGATGGCCGATGGGGCCGAAAAGTTCTGGAATGGCGACCGCGAGCCGGAAGACGTTGCGCTGGAAGGCCTCCCACTAGGTGGACCGATGACCTGGTCAAGGTTGCAGGAAACCGCTGGATGAGAGACGCACGGGACCGGTCAATGTGGCGACGCCTGGGGGAGGCCTATGTTCAGCAGTGGACGTCTTTTGGCTGAAATGATGATGATGATGATACTATGCATGCGTGTTTGTTAGTGTGTGTGTGTGTGTGTGTGTGTGATTGAGTGTGTGCGTGTTACTGAGTGTATAATTATGTATGTATGTGTCATTAGCAAATTCTTACTAGAATGTGCTCAGTTTCCTCATACGTTAAAGTTTTTAGCCATTCAGTTATAACTTTCTTACATTCATATAAAACTTTAGGATGGAATTGAAGCTTAGCATTTATCTTGTTGTAAATATATGCAGATTGGGTTACATACTGACGTCTCGCAAAAACCGAACGAACCATTTCGGAGTGAGCCACAATATCCCTCCGTCTTCTGTCCTGGTTAGCAGAATTAAATGGAATTGATTTATGTAAAAATAAGGTAACATTCAATAAATAAAGTTGTCTTACCGATAACAATCCACTTGTTCTGTATAAGTTAATCGTGGGGTACCTATATGGTTTGAAGTACATCACTTTAATAAGGGACCGTTGGGCTCTCTCCAACTCAATAAATTTAGTTTTTATGGCACCTCCCCAGACTGGTATGCAGTATGTTATTACCGATTGAGCTAACGCAATATAAACATTATTCAGTGTTATTGGAGACATCACATGGCGTAGTGTCTTAAAAATCCATATTAATTTCCTTACCCGTGACATAGTAGCAGTAATCTGAGAGTGCCATGATAAACATTCGTCAATAATTACGCCCAAGTATCTTGTAGAAGGAACTTTTTTTATAATTTGACAGTTGCAATTTTGTGTATAGCGGTCTGCACACCCATGTATCCCAATCTCAAAATGAGCACCCGGTTTAGATCTTTGACTAGGGGAGAAGCAAATATAGTTTGTTTTAGATATGTTAAGGGTCAACAAGTTAACCCTTAGCCAGTCAACTATAACAGTGAGACCACGTTCAGCATTTTGGCGTACTGATTCCCAGGTTTCTCCGTAGTAGACAACAGCAGTATCGTCCGCATACGAGAAGATCTTCCCCCCGCTGTTCAGTAGGTTACACAGTTCGTTTATGTACACCAAGAACAGCGTAGGGCCAAGCACACTACCCTGCGGCACACCAAAAACAACATTTTCTTCTACACTATGTAGGTTACCTATTTTTACTTGTTGTGTTCTACCGTGGAGATAGCTGTCAAAAAGACGAAGGGCTGTACCTCTTATACCTATCGCCTCTAGCCTCTGCACAAGGATGGAGACCGAAACGGTATCAAAAGCTTTCTTTAGATCCAGGAATACGGTAATGCATTTGTATCCTTTGTCTACCCTACCTACAATTTCCGTCGTCAGTGCTGTAATAGCGAGCTGTGTGGAGCGTCCTTGTCTAAAACCATATTGAGAGTCAGACAGAATGTTGTATTTATTTAAGTAGTTAATAAGTCGCTTATTTAATATTTTTTCTATAATTTTGGAAATTGCAGGTAGGACAGATATGGGTCGGTAAGTGTTAACATCGCTAGTGTCTCCCCCCTTGTGCACGGGCGTAATTATGGAGCGTTTAAGTGGTTTCGGAAATATTCCCGATACGAAACATAGATTGGCCAGTTGACATATAAGGGGAACTACGAAATCCCTAGATAATTTGAGGAAACTTATCGGAATATCGTCCCATCCGGATGCACTTCCCGAATCAAGAGCCATGAGAATGCAGTCCACTTCTGCTGGATCAGTCTCTAACAACACAAAAGAGGAGGTCTGTGACCGTGAATTAGAACTCGTGACTAAATTAGAATGAAGCCCGGTCGAAGGTATTATTTCTTCTGCTAGTGTTTTTCCAATTGTGACGAAAAATTGGTTAACACGGTTTAAAGAGTCAAGAGGATGTGGTGTGATTTGAAGAAGACGTGCGTTAGATGATTTTGGTTTTTTGAAATGAGTTATGTTATTAATACTTTGCCAAAGCTTTTTTGGGTTTTTTATAGAACATGCAATTTGTTTTTTATGATATTCTCTTTTCAATTTCTTAATCAGGTTGGAGCAAAAAGTACGATAGCGCTTGTAGGTTACTCTAATTATAATATTACACGGATCCTCTCTCACTTGCAACTGCATTCTATTTCTTAGCCTGATACATCTCAGGGCCCCTGCAGATATCCAAGGCTTTAAGGTACGTTTCGAGCTGGTGACTAATTTAATGCTAGTGTTAAGAAGGAGAGATGTTCTTATCACATCAATCATCCTATCAGCAAAGGTATTTGGGTCGTTGTATGAGTTGAAAAGAGACATGTCTGCCCTTACTAGGAATTTATGAGCTTTTTCAAATAGTAAAAGATACACTTTTATTATTGGATGGAGCTTGATATGTGTGGGATATGCCCAATAGTACCGTTAAGTGGTCAGTTATAGAAGTGTTCAGAATGGCCACAAATGCAGAGTTTTTAGTTTTATCCAGCTTTAAGAGCACGTGATCAAGACAGTTCTCCTCCCTGGTAGGCAGGCAGTGTCCCGGAAGAAAGCCATGAGTAGACGACATATTTAAGTAAGACAGCCTATTTGCCCGCAGTTTTGCTGATTCTGTTGGTTTTTCAATTAGGTTTATATTTATGTCCCCAGTAATGATGATGTTATTGTGTGACTGAATAGTTTGAAGATGTTGATCTAGAGAGTTAATAAAGTTATCTGCGGACACATTAGATGGGGACCGGTAAATTCCAATAATAGTGAAGTTAGAAATGGTTATTTGCAAAGCGGAAGCATGCACAAGGTTTATTTCATTTACCTGTGGTAAATGACAGTTTTTAATGTAAGCTACAACTCCATCATTTTGATTAATGTGTCTAGTCGTAAGAAATGAAGTATAATTATTAAACACTGGTATCGGTCTGTTCGAATTAAGTCTGCACTCCGTGAGGATTAAAATATCAACATCAATTTCGATTTGAGACAATGTTAACACAAAGTCGTCAAAATTGCTATAAATGCTTCTTATGTTTTGAGTCAAAACGGTCAAGTCATTGTTATATTGTTGCAGAAAAGTAGATAAGTGTTCAACTTCTAAAGTAACAGAACTAGCAATTTCAGTATTGTCCAATTCCTGAAAATTTGATATGTTACTATCCATTATTGAAAAACGGGAATGAATGGTATTTCTCCGAATTTACATGGTTGTAGAGTTTTACTGCGGTATATACGTGCAAATAGCTGTACTTGCTTTTATGTATGAGATTATGTATAAAGACTAATGTTATTTTAAAAATTGTGTTGTGTGAGTGGTGAAAGATTAGTATTATAGTGTATAATTCTGTAATGAATAGATGAGTAAGATGCGTGTAGTTGTGATATTCTGTAAGAATTTTGTGTTGTGTTGTTGTTGTGAAGAAACCATAAATAAGACTTCTAGTATACAATGTTATTAACGGTACCAAAAATATTACAAAACAAATTACAAGACGTATTAGTCATACACTCTTTAGCAAATGGTGTATCTGTGTTTCATTCTTGATGACAATAGCACGAGAGTTTTCGTCCTTTTTCACCAAGATGCGACCATGTGATGTCCAGCAGAATTTATATTGCTTGGATTTTGACAAATCCCTGGCTAAAAAGAACAGGCGCGCGCCTTTTGACGTCAATTGCTCAGATAAAAACACAGGAGCCTCTGGGTTGTTTGTTGTTAGTCCAAGATGTTTTGCTTGAAGTTTGGTCCTGTTCTTGTTATTATAAGACTTTGAACTCTTAAGTAAGTTGGTTTTTAAAATAGTGGAACCTAGATCCACAATTATGGGGGTGTTTGAAACCCCTTCCTTCTTAACTGGTAGTCTGTAGATGTCCTTGACATCACGACGGTCCATATCAACATTTAGATGTTTACTGAGGTGCAGCACCATGTTTGTCAAGTCATCACTGCTTTCTTTAGGCATCTTGGGGACGTTTTTTAGCTCGATACATGTTTTCCTAGTACTCCTCTGCAGGTCTTCAAGCTTATCTTCCAGCACAACGATATACTCGTGGTCCTTTTTTTTTTGCAATTCAAGCAATTCTATTTTCTTACGAAACTCCTCATTTTGATTTGTTAGATATGCCATAGAACTCTCAATATTATTGTTAGTTTGTTGAATTTCTTTGAGATTAGTAGAAATTGCTTTAAGTTCACTTTGTTGAGTTTTCGTGAAGGTCGTAAACAACTGTTTCATTTCGTCCTTGAATGTAAGAAATTCCCCAGGAAGATCCTCATCTCTCATTCTTTTAATACACGTGGAGAGGAAATTAGGGGGTGTGCTGTTCATCATTTCATTAATGTTTGAGTCAGAGAACGACTTATCCATTGCGATCCGAAAGTACTAGGCCGCTATGTTAACCAGGAGCCAGCCCGTTGCGAATACCGCTTCACTAATGGTCTATGTCACTATCTGCCAATCACAGCTGATAGGCGGCGCGCGCGCAGGTCAAGCGGTCAATGACACTTGAGGGGGCGGTACTTGTCCTTGAAGGAGGCGGTGCTTGACCTTGAGTAGTTGACGTCCTTGCCAAAACAGCCAATTAATATGCAAGGGCGTGACTCATATAGTAAACAATACCGCTCGAGTGTGCTGATTAGTTGTCCGTTGTCTGAGGTACCAGGGCAGCAGAATTAATGTAATGAGTGTGTCGCCACGTTACTCACGTGTTATGGTATGTCAAACAGATGCCGGAAACACCTCTTTCGCTTCATGCAGTCCTATTATTTCACTGAATTTAATTTGAATTGAAATTTGATTTAATTTATTTTTAAAACTCTATAGCAGTTCGTATGAGCGTCTATACCATTTGGCGGTCCGAGGGGAAGAGGATGGCGCAGTCTTTTGAAAATCGCTATGAGTTTTCTCACTCTGCCAGAAGTTCTATCAATTTGCTCCTTCCAAGACATCAGGTTATCTATTATGATACCAAGGTACCTGATCTGCGTTGTTCTGACTAGAGGAGGGCAGAGGCATTGGTCAACTTGCTCATTGCAAGTGTGGGCCCTAATAATAAATGCGTCATCTGGCTGGGTACGGGATGTTATTGAAAACGGAATGTATTTCGTTTTGTCAATATTAAGAGAAAGAATATTGGCTCCTAAGCAAGACATCACGATACCCATTGCAAACTCCGCTCTCTCTTGAACTTCTTTCCAGTTCAGCCCATGCACGAGCAGAGCGGTATCGTCTGCGTAGGTATATATGTTAGTATATGGGATGGATATATTACATAGACTGTTTACATATATAAGAAAAAGGGTAGGCCCCAAAATTGAGCCTTGGGGGACTCCGAAAGATAGTGAGTGTTCGTCGCTGACATATGCGCCTATCTTGACACACTGTGTCCTCTCAGATAGGTAGCTCTTAAAGATAGCCAGTGCTGGACCCCTCACTCCTATCCTCTCTAATTTAGACAACAGGATAGGGACAGAGACAGTGTCAAATGCCTTGGATAAGTCTAGGAAAATACCCAGACACTTAGACCTTACATCCAGAATATTAACAGCACTATCAACAAAGGCAGCAACAGCGTCCTCACAAGATTTCTTTCTACGAAAACCGTATTGGTTATTTGACAAAATGCCATGTGCATCCATAAAATTAACGAGACGACTGTTTAAAACCTTTTCTAAAATTTTTGAAAGCGCTGGTAGGACAGATATAGGTCTATAATTATTTACACTGTCTCTGTCTCCACCCTTGTGAATAGGATGCACTATAGCTTTCTTTAAGGACCTTGGAAATACTCCATTGGAGATACATAAGTCACAAATGTGTGCAATAGCCGGTACGAGGAATTGGCGATTCGCTTTTATGATTCTAGTTGGAATTCCGTCCCATCCCGCGGCAGAGTCAGTACGGAGACTCACTATGATTCTTTCAACTTCGTCGAAATCCGGGGTAAGAAGCGCAAGAGAATTCGTCTGTACATCATCCCTGAGGAATGGAACATGTGTATCGCAAGTACTTCTATTTAGGTGTCGTTCCGCAAGATTTTTGCCAACATTTGCGAAGAAATCATTAACTGCATTAATCGAGGACTTTTCATCGGGTCCAGTCAGGGTCAACAATTCTGTGGGCGGAGGTTTAGAGGTCTGCTTATTAATAACATCATTTATTACTTGCCAGGTTGCCTTAGGATTGTTTTTAGCTTTAGTAAACTCATTCTTCTCATAATTAGTTTTTAGTCGGTTTAATAACTTGTTACAGAAATTACGATAACGGAGGTATGTGATTTTCAGCGTGTAATTTTCTGGTGATTTTTTATGTTTCCTGTGCATATTATCCCTGTTTCGAATGCATTTAAGTAGCCCCTGAGTGATCCAGGGCTTTATTGTTACAATTTTTGAGGGCACAAGTCTATTTTTAGTATTTGTTTGTACTATTGAGGTAATGGTTTTTATAAGAAGATCAGTAGCTTCATTCGGATCTTTGGACAATAAGACAGGACTAAAATCCGTGTTGGATATATCTGACAGTACCTTAGGATGATCGATTGTTGCAACTAATCTGGATCTTTTAGGTGTTCTCTGATTAGTTTTTAAACATACTAATATTGGTGCATGATCGGTAATGTGTGTATCCAAAATACAGGAAACCACTGAACTATTAACTTTTATCATCGTGTGATCCAGGCAATTGTTTTCCCTAGTGGGAGATGTGTATGCAGGTAGCAGTCCATGCGATGCAGTTAGGTTCATATATTCACTGTAATGTGGATCATTATTATTTAGGCTTATATTTATGTTAATATCTCCCACTAGAATCACATTTTTATACGTAGATACTGAAGTTAAGACGTTATTTAGGCCACATAAAAAGGAATCTGTATGTCTAAAGGATGGTGGTCGATATACTGCTACAATTACTGTTTCGGAATTTAATTTACTAACAAGGCAGTTTGCTTCCATGAATAAAGGCTCCGTGACGTAATGTTTCAGCTCCGAGCGTATGTATATCACTAAGCCGTCATTCTGGTTAATAATGTTACTTGTAGAATAACCCGAATATCCTTGGATTTGGGGAATAAATGAAGTTTTACTTAACCAACACTCAGAGAAAATTATTACGTCACACCTCGTTTGTAATGTGGATAACAAGACTAGAACGTTATTAAAGTTTTTATTAATGCTGCGTATATTAAAATGTAGGATTTTAATTCCTTCCTTGTGGCTACTTATAAGTTGAAAGCATCTGTGTGGCGAGCAGTTATAAACTTCATTTGACCCGTATGAATCCAGATGATTTATAATTTCATTAAAATCATTCATTTTTATTTATAAATACAAGCACCCCATAAAGTATTACATTTGGACTTGGTCTATAATCACGGAACCGGTATGTTTGACATCTAAAAAGGATAAAAGTAACACGTCCATCCCACACTTCCAATAATATATTATTTAAAAGATTAATTGTCACTGGGCAAGTTTTATGTTTGTATAGCGATGTGTGATTTGTGTGTGTTGTTGTGTGTTTGTTTTGTTGCAGGAGGGCATACTCTAAAATATTAAGATTGTGAATAACAGAATTCAAAGTAGTAAGACAAATATGTAACAAAAAGAAAACCAAAAAACAGACTATCATAACTAAAGAAAGATTACTGTGTACGTGCATGCAATAACTCATGAAAACATTTTTCTGAGTTAATACGTATTGACTTGTCACCTTCTTTCTTTCGAAGAAACACTTTTCCATTAGCCGACCAACAATATTCAAACTCCTGAGCTTTTGCAAATTTTCGGGCTTCGTAAAAGAGTTGCCTTGACCTCGCCGGTAGGCGCTCAGCAATATATATAGGTACACGCTCACCTTTCAAGCCAATATGCCCACTGTTTAGCTTCTCTGCAACATGCTTTCCCTTATTAAAGTTACGGGCGGCAAGAAGGATATTATTTTTCGCTGTAACTGAGTGGAATTCCGCGACTATTTGTTTAGAGGGGCCGTGTTTACCCTGTACTCTGTAAATGTCTCGTATATGTGACGGTTCTACGGTTATTTGTAAGGGTTTACAGACATCAATAACCGTTTTGACCAGATCGTTGCAATTCTCTTGTTCCCTGGGAGGAATATTCCGCAGCTCAATAACAGCCGATCGTCGGTGTTCCAGCAAATCCTGTATTTGCTTCTCCAGACTATCTATATGTTTTCTCTGCTCATACCTTTCAGATTCAAGCTTTTTCATTTTTGTATTAATTTCCTCATATTTTTCGTTAATCAATCCTGCTGATTCTTCAATTTCCAATTTAATACTCTGCAATTTTTCATTCTGTGACCGTAATTCTGCTAGTTCCTTTGTTAGCTTAGTGATTCAGACGGAGGGGTAATTCTGCAGTTCGCCGTTTAATATCCAGTAATAATACGTACGTACATTTATTAAAACGTTCTGTAAGTTTTCTACAATTTTAATTATTTGAACCTTTCAATGAAGCAATCTTCAAATATGGAATATCGGATAATGAAGTAGCACCGTGACCGATATTAATAAATCAATTTCGAGCAGAACAAACAAAAAAACCATGAGTTAACCAAATAATAGGTAGTCCACCACCCCCTCATGGATAATGGAAAATAAATAATAAATATATTTTTTAATTAAGCCACTAATAGACAATATGGCCGCGCCGCCTTATTCATTACTTATAATGTATTAATTACTCGTATAATTAGTGTATAGTTTGATTACAGCTAAATAATTTATTAGTGTAATTTGGGCGGCTATAAAGAAAGTTTGATGGGCTCTGACGTCATTCGATTAAATTCGGAAGGATAAACGTCAAATTCACGTGATGTTTGAAAAAGTTTCGTTGAACATTATAGGCGAAAAATTTGTGGTCTATGGTTGTAGGAGCAGTGTCTCGTGCCCGAACGGTTTTGGTGAAAATCTGTTTGGTCAGTATGGGCTGGAGTTTAATTAATGTGGTTGTACTGGCATGTAGTGCTCTGTGTCATACATGGTCGCCGTCTGGAGAACCGTCACCTGTACGGTGTGCCCACCGAGCTGTACCTACATAGAACATCAAACATTTATCGGGGCAATACTTTTTTTAATTGGTTACCGACGTACCGTCTCCCCAGGTCCCGAGGGAGGTAGTAAAAATATATAGTATTATTTTGAACATTCGACAGGCGGCAGTAACGTTCCCTCTCGCTCCAATTTCTTGTTCCTTTTTCTTTTAATTCCGCATATTTTTATTTGCTATGATAAATTGTAACTGCGGCGAGGGGTGAACACTGGTGGCGGGGAGGGGGGGGGGGGGGGGGGGGATTGACCCCCGTTCGCTTTTGTTTCGGTAATTTTTTATGTCTGGTGTGCTTAATTGCGTGGCGCTAGGCGGAAGCGCATTGTGCGATGTGGGTCAGTGAGAGAGGCGGATAGTGGCGCAGACCTCCGCGTGACCCGCCACGCGCCACGCGCCACCTTGCTACTTCATTATCGAACATTGATGTCTTCGAACTCTTTGTTGAGTATTATCACTCAAATATTTGCAATCTCAAATTTTTGGCAAGCGCTCCGAATTCTTCAAATTCCCTACCAATTTATTGTTCTACTAATTGTGTGGAAGCCGTCACATGCGATTCCGGGTATTCCGCTCAAGCGCGTAAATATTTTATTAGTACAACAATGTTCATAACTACCTATACGGAATAGATGCGCATGCGTTCATTATTAGTGTTACGTGTCCAAAGTAAACATTATAATGGCGGGCAGGATATTATGGTCGTGTAACAAAACTATATGTGGTGAATGGGCCATGTGATACCGCCACGCGATCGCGGATATGATAAAGTGACGCCTCGACACATTGTAATGCTTTACTTACCTATTGTTTAGTTAGTAACCAACTGCTTAACTGTCTTCACCTTTTTAACTCATTCATATCAAACTGGCTGTCTGTACAGTGACTTGTCTGGGTGACTAACTCTGTCTTTCTGCTCTCTGAGTTTATCATTTTTATAAGATCCTAAAGAGCAGAGTTAGAATGTCAAATCAGTTATCATTATTTTAAGGAGGAATCGGGCCGAATACTCTGCTATCATCAGTTTTGCAACAAAAACTTACTAAGTATACCTAAGTACTGATTCCAAAATTGTTCTAGTAAAGTAATAGGACATCAGAAAGCCATAGTATAATATTTCCCAATTAGGTACAACATGAGTGACGCCGCAGGCAACAGTTTGTTTGAAATAAATGGTTTGAGATTGCTAGGGTTAGGCTGACCCCCTCTGCTGGGAGCGGTCACATTATTGAGTTAAACCCAAAGCACGGAAAACGCCATGTCCGTCATATGATATTGATGATGATATCGACACACTGTTTAGACCGCAGATGACGTCATTAACGCCCGCAGATTGTAATGAGCACAATAAAATTCACGATAGACTTCGCGAAATTTTAATTAAATTGACAGTGGGTCATAGGATCACTATCATAGGTCATCTATAGATAATACACGTTAATATGGGTCGCGAATTTTAGAGTTGATGAGGTTAGAAGCATAATTACTTTGCAACTCATTTGAAACAGCGATAATGAATTAAGAGGAGGGCTCTGGTTGCGTGGGTCCCTGGTCCAAGTACAGGAAAAATTTCAACAATTACAACAAGAAAAACCAAGCTCATTTCCCTTGTTGCCAAAAAAGTTTGTGCAAAGCATTATGTGTGACTTTATTTTCTGCCTGCTGGATACACATGATGATGACCAAGTTAAAACGCTAAAATAAAAGAGTGGCGACACTGCCTAGCTCCGTATGGGCTACGGGAGGCGCGGAACAAGAGCTGCCATGCTAGTCGCTACAAGAGCTGCCATGCTAGTCGCTACAAGAGCTGCCATGCTAGTCGCTACAAGAGCTGCCATGCTAGTCGCTACAAGAGCTGCCATGCTAGTCGCTACAAGAGCTGCCATGCTAGTCGCTACAAGAGCTGCCATGCTAGTCGCTACAAGAGCTGCCATGCTAGTCGCTACAAGAGCTGCCATGCTAGTCGCTACAAGAGCTGCCATGCTAGTCGCTACAAGAGCTGCCATGCTAGTCGCTACAAGAGCTGCCATGCTAGTCGCTACAAGAGCTGCCATGCTAGTCGCTACAAGAGCTGCCATGCTAGTCGCTACAAGAGCTGCCATGCTAGTCGCTACAAGAGCTGCCATGCTAGTCGCTACAAGAGCTGCCATGCTAGTCGCTACAAGAGCTGCCATGCTAGTCGCTACAAGAGCTGCCATGCTAGTCGCTACAAGAGCTGCCATGCTAGTCGCTACAAGAGCTGCCATGCTAGTCGCTACAAGAGCTGCCATGCTAGTCGCTACAAGAGCTGCCATGCTAGTCGCTACAAGAGCTGCCATGCTAGTCGCTACAAGAGCTGCCATGCTAGTCGCTACAAGAGCTGCCATGCTAGTCGCTACAAGAGCTGCCATGCTAGTCGCTACAAGAGCTGCCATGCTAGTCGCTACAAGAGCTGCCATGCTAGTCGCTACAAGAGCTGCCATGCTAGTCGCTACAAGAGCTGCCATGCTAGTCGCTACAAGAGCTGCCATGCTAGTCGCTACAAGAGCTGCCATGCTAGTCGCTACAAGAGCTGCCATGCTAGTCGCTACAAGGACTTGGGAGAGAGAACATAATATTAGGTACCCCTATTATCTTCGTCGGGTTACGCAGAGGTTACCCTCAGGTAAACAATTTTTTACTCAGACAACTTAATCTTATTTCAGTACATGTTGTGTTATTACTTTATTAGTGCTAGACTCTGTCAGCAAATATCTGAGAACAGACAAAAAGTTTTAACGGTCTTGGCTGGAAGATATCAACCATGTCACGCCACACACAAAAAACCTTTCAGTTTCAACGAAACAGTTCCGGAGTACTGGTGCAGCCAGGTATTCTACACTTTGTCCGACGCTTTATACTTTACTGCCTTCAAACCGTTCGTCAAACTAGTGCCTATGACGAGCAGGAGGCAGTTTGTTTACTAGAAGCAACATCAGCCTGTATTGTTCCCACAGCTGGGCAGTTCTCTGCTCTGTAGGAGTCGCCTTGCGCCCACTCCTCTCACAGATGTCACGGCTTTGAATTTTTAATCTTATTGGGGTATGCCATGTCCTCGTGATGTTTTCCTATACCATTTCTGTTATTTCATGAAGTGCATTAGTATATGTTTATTAATTAGTTGAATAGTCGTTAATGATGAATATATCGTCTAAGCCGCTGCTGGCAGGTCGCGGGGCGCAGGCGCTGGGCCACCGGCGCGCCGCTCGCCGTAACCCCATTAAAACTGCTTCGGGCCCCGCTTGCGTCCCTCTTCATGAAATATTAAAAATTCAATTGCGCTTCTCTTTATTTTAACCCCCACCCCTGCGACGCCCGCCACGCGTTCCCGTACAATATAAAATGAAATATGTATCCGAAAAAATAACGTTCACCTATTATTTATAATTTGTGTTACACGTTACCGCGCTCAACTCACCCCCCCCTCCCCCTACCCCGCCACCCTGTAACACCCCTCAACCTTGTCTTTTGATAATCGCATGCGAATAGCTTTTAAGGCAGATCTGCAAAAAAAAAATTAAATTCGGAAATTGTGGGTCAACCACAACATTGGCAGCGCTGCGTAGGCCTCCCACCATACCGACGACATCGTTGTATGGATGCAAACGGCAAGTTGCCGTTCGTTATGGCGTTCAATGGGGGAAGTCCTTTGTCCAGAAGTGGACGTCTTATGGCTGATGATGACTGATTCGAATAAAGTACTCAATAATTTATTACAACCAACACTCCATAAGGATAACTTGAGACTTTATAAACCTAAAACTTATTTCATAATTCAAAAAAATTAAACCGTTTGATGGCGTACCCAAGTTTAAATGTATAAAAACATTTTGACGCAATAAAAACGTCGAGTTTGTATGTTCAGAGGCAACGCTTAGTTCTACGTGTCGACTATTAAAAAGTTTCCACGTCAAAGTTTGCCGTTTTGAACTGCGAACAAATTAAAAAAAAACTCCCATACGTGAGAGTTAATAAGCAACGCATTTGTATCGAAATTTGTATAACCGCCGCAGTATTATTTTACTAACTTTACTAGATAGTAAAGTTTGCAGGCGCTTTAACTATTTGTTCATAAACAGATGTTCATTTGTTAAACGAACTAACTGAATACAAACATGCTTTAATCGGTATTCCCAGCGAGTTGGTTTACTAGTTTTTCATGTAAGAATGTAAAAAATGAAAAGGTAGAGAGCAGAAACAGAAATGCCTTTGATCCGCCGATTGCCCGGTTTTTTGATTTCTATTCATTTTTCCGCACCTCAAGAAAGTTTTTTTTTTTAATTTTCTCATTTAGATACAAACAGTTTTAGTTATTCTCAGCAGTTCTCAGTGAATTCCTCGTCGGTTACAACGACAAAGTTAGCCCGCTCGTATCAAAACGTACTATTAGCAACAAAAATGTTAATAGTTGTTCTTTTTACGCAGAAATGAAACATTTCAGCGAAAAGGAATTGTTCTTATTTGATGGGATATCGCGCGAATTGTGTGTGGCTGCACAGTGCACTCGGTGGTTCTCAACGTAGCACAGTGCACAGTGGCGCGCGCGGCCGCAACAAAGGTGACGCCTGCCCTATCTATACTTGCCGCAGCCACTCGGTGCGAGACACTTTTATGCGCGAAGGTCCATTATTGTTACTACTAATATCGCCACACTCCATTATTTTCAGATAGTTTTCGAATACTGCCTTTATATTTTCCGTATTTCTAAGTTTTTTATTAACTGAAATGCTGTTACAGAAAAGGTTACTTAAATAAATTGACGATCAGATTGAGAGATTTGAATATTTTTATTTATTATACATGCTATAAAAAAAAAAAAATTGTTACTTTGTATAAGGTCTATTTGTAGTTTGTATATAATTTACATAGTAACTAATTATTTTGAACATTAAATAAAATAAATAATTATATGAAACTAAAATGATTAAAAAATAGAAGTCCATGTTATTCGGGAACATTGCCGTTAAAAAGAAAATGTGTCCACATTATATTATAAGAGTATATTTAGATGTTTTGGTGATGTAGAGAGGATGCGTGAAAGGCGACTAACAACTGGAAGGATGTAAGGGTGTGGCGTGTTGTGGTTTCTGGCTACCACCAGAACTAAAAATAATATATGTAATAAAAACAAAAATAAAACCATTGAATTGGTTTTATTTTTGTTTTTATCTTATGTGGCTTTTTCCATCAGGAATTTCTGAGTAGCGGCAACAGGCTCTGAATTTATCCACACTTCCGTCAATATAGCAGAATGTAGCATAAGAATAACATAGAAATATGAAAGCAAGTACATTTCAAAGCGCGGACCATAACGGAGAGCCAACTTTCGAGCCGAACTTCGCCCGATCCGGAATCGACGTTCTCTTTTTCAAGTTTTTTCGACGCGGTACGCTCCCGTGTTTTGTTTTACCCCGTTTGTCATTGTCGTTTGTGTGAGTAATGTGTTAATAGGTACCCCCTCAGCCCGCGCTTTTTACTGCTTTTAACTTAAAGCGTTTGTTTGTGCGACTACGGAACTCAAAATGGCCGCTAGACCTCTCATTTCACTGCGTTGTACCGTGTACGTGAAGTGCGATACTAAACTGATACGTGCTATATTTTGGTGGTATTATTGTGATTTCGCCATTAATTTTTTCAAATGTTGTGTAAAATATTTCTTATTTTTGAATTTTTGGGGGGTGACTAACACAATTTTTCAGTGTTATAATGTACATTGTACTGCATTGCCAAAATTGCCTAGTGATTGTCAGATCACTTATTTTGTTTGACAAAAACCTCCCCACTACGTATGATAATAACAATGTTAATACAAGAAAATTGCTTCGTCGCTCCATCGTCAAACTTAATTAAAATAGTAACTTGTTTCCGAAGAAGCTTGCTAAGAAGAAAACTTCATACGATGTTTGAGCGAGAACAATCATCAGTCATCAACAGCCTATTAATGTTCCCACTGCTGGGACACAGGCCTCCTCTCTTTTGAGAGGGAATGGGCTATAATCTACCACGCGGGCCCAGTGCGGATTGGTAGATGTCACATGTCTTCGAATTTTTGGTTCTAAGACATGCCAGTTTCCTCACGATGTTTTCCTTCACCGTTTTGAGAGCAGCGGTGATGAAATAAATCACACAAAGTAATGTGCCTACCTGGGTTCGAACCCACGACCTACTGTTCGTAAGTCGGGGCCGCCACCACTGGGCCACCGCTGCTCTCCAATAATAAAATATAGAACAATAATATAAGATAAATAGGGGAAAATGCCATATTTTACACCTCCGCCTCCGTGCGCAACGGGTTAACTCAATGCACGTAAAATTATGTGCGAATCGTGCACTTTCAAATAGCATTGTAAATAATTGATTTACCCAACAATCGTTTGAACTGAGACAGATGATATAACTACTTAACTACTTACAATATAATGTATTCCAAGTAAAGGCAACAATCAACGCATGAAACGCTCATTGTATTAACTCCATGTGTAGGTAAGTCAGCACACACACACACACAAACACAAAAATACTCACACTCATTGTTTTACTGCTACGAAATCGTTTGGAATTCTAAACAGGCCGGATTTTATGGTGCCAAACTTACCTGAAAAAGAAGAAAAAGAAATAGTAAGTATTACAATCAGTAATAAGGAAAGCAGTACAAGCGATTGGTTATTTATAAATGTACACGAACAATGAGGAGCGGTAATGTGGACGGTCCAGTAACCTGCTGTAATGCAGCACACGTGAAACATTTTATATTAATTATTTGTTGTTTTTCAGTCGTATTGAAGTTGCTTTTGTAGTTGTAAACAATGAGAGAAACCCTTTCGGTTCAGCGGTTAGTAAGGAAGGAGGTAGACATAAGTACAGTGAGCTCCAAAAACACATTCGGAATCGCGTTGAGGAATGCCACTAGAGCTCCGCGCGGTCCAGAGGCTGAGAGCAGGCATGGCGGCTCGCGGCGGGCGGATCTACGGCGTCGAAGCATCATTTTGCTAAATACCTTACATATTCCGATCTCGTGCGATCTGCGGGAGGATTTTCGAGATTTTCAGTTAGTCCGTTGAGCCGGGGGCCTTGTTAAGAATCCATCGGTTGAAATTCGAATTGAGGCTGGTTACCTCAGATAAAGGCATTTCATCCGGTAGTCAAATCTCACTCATGTACTCGTCGTGGTGTTAATTGGCTGTTCGGCATTACAGCTCTCTAATTGAGTTTAGGCCAATTACGTACTGGACGAGACTTATGTCGACTACTGACGACTTTCAGCTGGAAGATAGTGATGACACGGTACATAAATGGTGACATGTGGGTGCACTATTTGGTACAGCTCTACCGAACCCTTCGGAGATCACCGGCTTTATTTTGTGATTTGAAGAAATCTGATGACATTAAGAGCATAGTGATTTTAAAGTTAAACTAATATTGCAGAGAATGTGCCCTGAATTGGCAATTTTTTTATATTTCCAGGTTAGAAGAATTAATAATTTACAAGAAAGCCAAAGAACTGTATTAACCACTTCTTACTAAAGAAATGAACAAATAAATATTGTTAATCAAGAACTTTGAAATACTCAATTTAAGACACCAGAAGTAGGTACTAAACATAGGAAGTTTATTGTAATGCACAATATAATCATGGCAGCGTGAAAAATGGGACGTTAACCAGTTGTTTCGAAAATATTCGTATTTCTTTATCGACCATTTGACAGTGGAAATGTCTCATTACGACAATTTATAACTATAACGGTGTGAGTACTTGTGGGAGGAGGGGGGGGGGGCAGGTTATAAATATTCATGTGCGGTACATTCCTTTAATATCTCTACCTATATTTTCTTCCGTGGAGCTTGAAAAAACTGTGTGAAAATGATGATGTCTTATTTTGAATAGTGCACATTTGTCATCATTCTCTAAGATAACGAAAATTTATTTATGTTATTATTTTGGGACAGTTATAACTAATTTATTATAAGTAATGGAAATGTTGAAGAATTAAATAAATCTATAAATAATGTTATGATTTTTTATCGAGACTAAAAGGCTAATCCTTCATCTGTCAACGGCAAAAACAATGAATAAAAAAATAAAAAAGAAGTAGTGACACCAAATAGCACCTAACAAAACACCCTTCGGAACGCCAAGCAGAAAAAAAGAGTCAAAAACATTGAAAAAAAGAACTAAAAAGAAAAATATCGAAAGGGAACCACGTAGTCTTCCGCAGAGCGTCGACCACAGAACAAAAGGCGACAGCCAGCTTTTATATTTGGACAATGGCCTCTTGATATCCTCACAGCGTAACTGACGCTGTTAGGGCGGCTACGCACGCCCGACGGAAATGACGCGTCTGTCACAATCTTGTTACGCACAGCCGAATGTGCGCGGCTGACGCTCGACGCTCGTGCGTGCGCCGCCTAAGCCTGGTGGCTGATGTAGCCAGAGGATACGGAGGCTTCGCGACTGGTACTCAATTGGGATTGTTATCACGATGCTTTGCATTTTTTTCAGATGAAGATCGGTTGGGAGTTTTGTGTTAAGTAAATGAGGTTTTTTGCTTTCGTTTTTTTTTAGTTAAGCGTACCTATATTAGATATCCTGCTGGTAAAAGTGGTAATTCAGATCAGATTAAAGATTATTATATAGATTTGTAAGTTTACTTATCAATTTAAGACCATAATGTTGGAATGTTTGCAGTTCTGTAAGAAAACAGAGTGAAAGTAATTGTTTGTGCAGCTGTATTCATATGTGAAACCCTAAAAATTACCTTATTGATACTGTTAAAAAATAAAGTCGATAAAGCTTAACGACCTCATAAATCCGAAAGTTAATATCTAGTAGTTTTTAATAAGTCCTCACATAATATTTCAGCGACGTAAGAGCCTTCTAAAGTTACTAGAACACTGGAGTGAAACTTGGAAGCGCTACATACTGACGACAGGCGCCACTTGAAACATTAATTACTTAGTTTGTGTATTATCAAATAAATCAATAACTGATAATTATCAGAACTTTAAGTTGTGGGGAAGATTAAACAAGTGCAACAGCAATTAAATGTTTTCGTAGTACTTCTACATTATCAAACTTTCCCGGTAATTGTTTTCGAATCGAACATATTGTTAAAACAAACTAAAAAGCACTTTATTGAACATGTTAATAAGTTATATATCCTTATTAAGTAACCATATTAAATATTAAGAATGTTCAGTCATAACGCCTCCTATCTCTAAAGGGTTAGTCAGAAGTTTACATATTAGCAATTATTGCTAATTATGTTATTACCTACATAGTTATAGGGGGCGACCCTATTGCCTCAATCGGGCACAAACCCCGACTTCCCGCTGGTACTGTCATTTTTTTTATAGGAACACCATAAAGCACTTTTCCTGATTTGGGTTTCGTACCCAGGTCCTAGACCTCAGCACCAGTTCGTACAATATCTAATCCAGCGAGGCAGCCGACATTGTCTATACATCTATACTAATATTATAAAGAGGTAAAGTTAGTGTGTTTGTATATTTGTTAAATTGTAAGGGGTAATCTCGGGATCTACTGAACCGATTTTAAAAACTCTTTCACCAATAGAAAGCCACATTATTGCTGAGTGTCATAGGCTACTTTTTATCCCTGTATTCCCACGGGAACGGGATCTACGCGGGTGAAACCGCGGGACGTCCGCTAGTTCTAAAATAAAGCCAATTCTTCAACCGACTGCCCCCGATGATGGACACATAGTGTCGCTTATAACCAAAGTTTGGAACGCAATCAGCTACCCTAATGATATGAAAATGAAGGAAAACCCAATTTGAATATAAACTAGCCATACGTTAGTGGTAACCTTATTTAGTGACATCACTAAAGATAACGACTATAAAACAGTACAAAAAGAGTTTGTAAGGGAGCTCGTATAAACAACGGTGAGCATGACAGCGCCCATGCATAGAGTATAACCGCGGTGCATTATTTCCACACGTAATACTAAAATTGTCTAAGCTCAGCGCCGCTGCCTAAACCGGCTCACACAGAGACAACACGCACACAGCGGCCTGCCCCCATGCCACTTGTATACAGCGGGATCGACTACACACAGCGAATTATAAACGACGAAAAATCTTACAGCTTTTCATTACGCAGGACGAGGAGTGCCCTCTCTCAAGAAAAGCTGAAGAGCTTTCGTTTGCGCGTTCATCTTTAACGAGGTGAGAAACTATTTTACATTGATCTTCTTAGCTTTGTAAGACTTTAAACTCAGTGTGAAAGTAATGCGTATAAATTTGTCAATATTCTCGCAAATCTCTATAAAAATGAGCCCTATTGGCCTAATATTTTTCAGCGAAACGGGAGATACTCCAGCGGCTTTATTACTACTATTTTCTACAGCGGCTAACTATTTCGCACCTCAAACACATTGCTTGATTTAGAGGAGTTTTTTGAAAGTATTGTGTGAAATAGAATGGCGGGTTTGTACTGTTCGTTCGAGGAAGCGTGGCCCGTCAAATTCGTTAGGATTTTCTCGGTTGGTATTTTGGAGCAGCCTGTGTGTCGGGGAGGCGCGCTGGGCGTCTATTTGTTTTGCCATAGCTTTGTCGGGCCTGGGACATGCAGGTCATTAATTGTTGTGAACGCCGGCTCCTAATCGATAGCGCACCACGTTCGATTCTAGTTTATATTAGTGTTATTTGCGCTAAATGTGCCTACCTAACCACGGACTGCGCTAAATATCTAATGAAGCCGGCATCCGTGATACCCGTTTGTCTGATTTATAATTATTCAGTTGATATCGTGAATGTATGAGATAGGATGTATTTAAAGGATGAGTCTAAAATATGGCTAGATTAGTTATGGCGGGACATGAACGTCTCATCAAGTATTCACGCGCACTGCACGCTTATAGCATACATCGTCGTGTCGACAAACTATCTAACATGCAGTAGGCAAACTGGTTCTAAATGTTATATTAATGAGGTTGCATATTTTGAATATAAAGACAATAATTAAGAGTCTGCCGGCGGCGGCGGGACACTCGAAATAAATAAACGTCATCGCTCCCGAATATAGGTGTTGAATAAGCGAATATGAAGCGGCAATCTTGGGAAGTGCACCAATTACGGCCCTATCAAAAATAATGGCTGCGACGCGCACTCGAACTCTTCGAGTGTAAAAACCAGGAGAATTTTATCCGTAGATTGATGTTACTTTGCCATTTTAGTTCGGCATCCATCGGCCGTTCGTTTCTGTGTAACAAGAAAAGCTCGCTAACGTGAATTGTGAAAAAAAAAGTATTTAGTACTTAATTGAGTAGTACAGTGTTCTGTGTTCCAGTTTATATTGGCAGGAAGGATTTAAAAAAAAAAAACAAGCAGTCTGGAGGCTTAATATTAGGATATACCTAAGTTAATATGGGATAGATAAAATGATCGACGAATTGAACAAACAATACGAAAAATATCCATCAGCGATACATTGCCTGATTTACATATTGACTTAATATTTATTTACACAAAAAAACGGTATATCGCATTTTAAAATCGATAGTTTTATTTTAGTTTTTAAACACAAATACGTAGCGAATACAACGAATTGTAACTGTAGTTACAATTCTGTAGTTTTGCCGGAAATTGAGATAAACCGTTTTTTCCCCTGAAAACTCCCCCCACCCCCACTTCCCGACTTCAGATCGATCGTAATTTATTTTTCCCATAATTTTTGTTGTATATATTCTCTTCCTTTTCCAATGGGTTTCTTCCTACTATAATTTTGTTTGTTTTCAAAAAAAATCTACCCTGATCCATAATATTATGTACATGTTTAAAGAATAAAACAGTAATTTCAAATGTAATTCGATGGCACGGTTGGCGCAGTGGTTCAAGCAATGGACTGCCGCGCTGCGTGTCGCGGGTTCGATTCCCGCACGGAAGAAATATTTGTAAGACTTACAGATAGTTGTTCCGGGTCTGGGTATTTGTGTATGTGAGTTTAAATGTTTGTGAACGCACCCACGATACAGGAGAAATTCATAGTGTGGGGCAACAAAAAAAAACCTAGTACATACAATTTGTTTAGTGATGAAACTATCATTTGCAAGAAAAAAATATATATCTAGCCTAGGTAAGCACACGTACCCAGGACCACTGGCCATGAGATTTCCTTATTTGTATAGTAACTTTATGTCATGTACCCTGTTTTTTAAATAAAATGGTCATAGTCTAATTGAACATTTCAAAACGAGCAACTTTGGAGTATCTTATTCATTGTTTTCTATAACTCTTTGTTTTCTTGTAAAAGTGTCTTACGATGACCTCATTGACATAAATGGTTTGACTTTGAGTATGGTCATGGATAATGGTCGCAGTTCTCTAGACATGACATAATAATTGATTTGACTGTTACTGTATCAACATGGGATCAACACTCAAATAGTAATATCCACCTTTTAGCCCGCTGCATACAGTTTAGCGAAGATACGAGTACAAACTTCAATCGGATATCGAATCCGAATTGCAATCAACAAAATCAAGACTACAGCTACGCCGCGCTTCTAAAGCTGTTGTTTTTTATTCGATGAAGCGAACGCTTGGCCACCGCATTCTGCGACCAATAATATGTCAACAAAATTCTTTGTATTGTATGTACAGTGTCCAGTGTTGTATTTAGAAAACCTGCAGTTCAGTGTAACTCGTCCACCGTTATTGTTATGATTCTGTTTGTTAAGATTTCAAAACTCGTCTCCATATTGTAATGCGATTTTCTGTTAAAATGTAAACTGTCATTGTTCATAGTTGTTTTGCTGCAACTCGATCGCGGTGTTTACACTGTTTTTGTTTAACATTTGCGCCTATTTCTCTTCTGCTATATGGAGTACTTGGAGTTGTACAGTGTTACACAAAGTTATTTGAGATTGGTCTCTTTTAGTTCGTATTTTAGCGACGCTAGTGAAGACAGCAAGCTATAATACCACTACTTCGTCTGACCCAACCTTTAATAGGCCCCTAACCTTTGATCGATTGAGGATTGAGAACACAGATCAATCATCATTATCATTTTATCAATTAAATTATAATTACGTTTATGATCTTCAAGATTCTTGGTATCTTGACTTATTAGCACTCAATAAAGTGCAGTGAATACCAAAACTTCGTATGAACATTGAACAGGAGCAATAATAATCGTCCTACTAAACTAAATTTCCTGAATTTCCAATCGATTTGACTGCGTGCAGATTGTTTAGCAGTAGTTCCAATAGAGCCGCTGTTCAGGCGGGCCAATGAGGCTTCCGTAGCAAAATTGCACAGATGCACATTGGGAAGGTCGTGGCATGGCGCTCCTAGGGTTTTCGACAATTTCCGCTGCGACAGCGGTCGACGATGCGAAAATTGAATCTGAACGCGTTTTATGGTTGACTCGAGGTGGGTTAAGTTTCGTAGGAGATGTGTACACGAGGAGTCGAAGCCTTGCATGCAGCATCGATATAAACTAATTACTTGTGTCAGGTGTATGTAAATCTGTGTGTGTAGTGCCATCGGATTTGCGAAACTGAACGAAGTTATAGCGCAGAGATTGTGAGAGGCAGCTGTTTATGTTCATCATCATCATCAGCCTATAATGTTCCCACTGCAGGGACTCAGGCCTCCACTTTAGGGTGGGTTGATAGATGTCACATGTCTTCGATTTTTTTGGTTCTAAGACATGCTAGTTTCCTTACGACGTTTTGCCTTCACCGTTTTGACGGCACGGTTGGCGCAGTGACTGAGCGATTGGACCTGCGCTGCGTGTCGCTGGTTCGATTCCCGCACGGAACAAATATTTCTATGGCCTACAGATAGTTGTTCCGGGTCTTGGTATTTGTGTATGTGAGTTGAAATGGTTGTGAACGCACCCACGATACAGGAGAAATTCCTAGTATGGGGCAAAAATTTTAAATAAAAACTCTTGTCGAGCTCTACCGTTGCGTCGATCAACTCCATAAACGGTGTGACAAGGTAACAGACGAATAGAGTGGCTTTCGTGTTTATAATACTAGTGCGTGTGTAGCATACGACATTGATATCTTTCCGAATCTATGAGTGACCCAACAGTATCAAGTTCAGATGAGTGCGTCTTGAATACCGCCCGTTACGTATGATATCGTTATGTTAGTCGCCAACGTGGGAGTGAAAATTAACCTATAAGGAATCTATCAAAACCGTTACTGTACAACTTAAATATAGGTCTCAATCGTAACAACGTAAAAGGACTGATTGGGTGATTATTTGAACATGTGCATATCACGCGGCCCTCCCCGAATAACTACTTAGTTAGATATAAAGTTATGTTTTTTTTTATTTCACGTAAAACATAGTTCGAGCACTATATACAGATGTACATAATATATTCCTATGGTTTTAAACAACTAAGTTATGTTCATAAACGTTTCTCAAATCTCATCACCATTCGTGTCCCAATTTCCAAATGTTAGCAGTTCATGCTCTAAAAGTTATAAAAATACCCTAAAGATCGTATTTTTAAGAAGTAATTTAGATAGTACACAACATGCTTTACTAATTAGCAAAAATATACACATTAAAGAACACTTTTAGGTAATTTGTACCGACTTTGAAAATTGTCCCAACACTTTATACTCACTACCATTTGTTCACACAGTCGCAGGGTTACTTTTTTCTGCGTAGTGTATTGCTATCTGTAAGAGTAACTCGGCGGTCGCGCTCAGTTCTGCGTCTCGACTCGTGCGGGTCACACGTCAAAAAGTGTTTTGGCGTCAACTCTAGCCTACCTTAATCGCCCAGAAATCGTGTTTGGCAAACAAAAATCTCCTTACCGTTCGGGTTTCCCCTGGCTTGTCTAACATTTTTATTTATCATTTTTATGTATTGTAATAGTCGCCATAGGAGACTCTTTGGTTTGATTATGTTCCCAATTTTTTAAGTTCAACAAAGAACGTATAATGTGAAAAAGTGTACAAATACCTAATTACCATTTATATAATTACCATTTTTCCCGTTCGTATTTTGGCGAACGGTAATGAGCAATTTGAAATGGTAATTAGTACCAGTTTAAGCGGACCTCTTATTATATTGAAACTCCTTACTCCGCTAGGCCAGCCCAAAATCGAATTGTTACTACCAACGCCTGATCGATTGTTGATCGTTCGGTGTGAACTGGCACTTCCGCAACAAAATAAACCTACATACCTAGAAAAAAAAAAGAAAAAAAAAATATAAAAACAGATAGAAAAAAAAATAGAAATTTAAAAAAATATTATTATTTAAAATTTAAATTTTATAAATTTCTTTTATAGAAACAGCAAATCTTTTGTATTTTTCTGTTTATCATTTGCCGATTGATGATTTTGCAGATCTTCGAACATATTATTTTATGATTTAGTACAGACGCCAGCACATCGTGCTACCCGAAACTGTCAAATTTTCTCAATCAACTTTGAACCTAATGCTTTAGCGATAAAGTTGAAAATCTATTAAAGAAATTTGACAGATTGCTGTAGCTTGATGTGCTGGCGTATGTACATATTGTACATGAGCAGTTTCTGGTCATGAAAGTGAGACATAAATATTTTTAAGTTTTTATATATGATCTCATCGAGTTGAAGAAATATCTTAGATGGAGCTTATAAGGTTTAAGCTCTATTTACACTGAGTTTGATTTTATTTGAATTACTAGATAGATAATGTTATTGATGTTTTGGAAAACCGGTTGATTTTTGAGTTATTTTGTTTTTATTCAATAACGTCGCTAAATAGCTAAGTTTGATGTCATATAATGTCACCTAAATCATTACTTAATAAATATGTGATTCAAGTATATTGTTCATTTTATTTCTAATTACCAATCACGAAGCATAATTACCATTTTTAAGTGCTAATTACCGTACGTTTCATATCTCATCACCGTTCGACGAAAGTTTTCAGCTGTAAATTCAGACCTATAGAGCAGTTTAAATACTGTGCGTTTGATGTATTTGGTTAAGCTACACTATAAACTTTAGGTTAAATCCATAAAAGTTCTAATTGGAAGCATTATTTGACCTTAATTTATGAATCCTGAATATGTCTATCTTCAAATATTCACCCGATTACGTTTAATAACATAAAACTCAGTTGCACAGAAATAATCAGTACTCGTTATCAATCAAAACAAAGAACAAATTCATTGTTTCATTAAGTAGGTACACAGTTATTTCTTTTAGTTGCCCTAATTGAATATTAATCGTTGTTATACAATGGAGAACTTCGCCTTCATAAATATGTTTCTTGTATAAAAGATTGCGTGATACCAACCTTGCGTACCACTGATAAAATTAACAATAAAACATTTAAAAGCAACATTTATAATAGTCGATCTATTCTAGGTTTATAATTAACCTTGTTTTATACACAGCTGTAGTTTTTACATTTGATATAATTCCGTGATGTTTCTGATTCATTGCTTGTTTTATCTTTTCATAGTGATAGTTATTACAAATGATTATGATGTTTCATTGCTCTGTACACTGTAAGCACATTAAATTGGGTTTCTATTTATTCTGTTTTACAGAAATTTGTACGACTATGTGTGAAAGATAAAATGCCTAGGAGGAATGAAAATTTGTTTTGTATTTTAGTAGGAATTAACATTTTTTTTATTTAATCAAATGTTGATATGAAATAGGTACCTATATAGTAAGTTCTATAAGTTCACTGCACCTATTTCTTGTTTTCATTCAATAAAAGCGCCCCACAGACATATACATTTCACGTTAACCCATCGGTCGTGTGTCCCGACACAGGCGCACTCGATTAATTACGTATTCATTTAGGTGATGCTTAACGTTTGTGAGAACGTGCACTAGTGTCACGCCGTGCTTTTAGAATGCAAACAATGCACGTTATCTATTATCAGGAGTTTCGGACGATAACGGTTCGTGAAATTCAGTGGGTGAGCAAATCGAGAATATCTGTTCATCAAATTAAATCATAATAGTAAACAGTTTTGTTCCTTATTTGTTGTGAATTCTGAATGGTCTAATTATTTTATATTTTGGGAGGCTTTGATTCGGTTCGACTTACTTTAATCTTTGGTGCGGTTGCCCGCACGCAGTACCTATATTACCGTTTCGATTTCCCATTTTGCTTCCAAATCTGTGTATCTGTGCGATGACTGGCCGAGTGGACGTGTTTGCCCCGCGGACAAGTTTGTCTAAAAGCAAACTAGAAGTGCATCTGGCTCAATATGCGAGCGTGTCCTGTGTTTATTTTAACAAAATATTGATAGTATAATAATTAAAGCAAATGTTTATAGTGAAACGCGGGCCAGCACTATGTTATAAATTAATTATACACGATACATCCATTTTGTCATAGACAAGTAGTACCAACGACGCGCCGCACGCTCCAGGGTTCTCGCTTACCACCAAATTGGACAAAGCGTATTTAAACTAAGCTAAGTTTAATTTTTAACTATTATTTTATTAAACATATTTGCGTGTACGTAGTGCTACAGCCGCGCCTCTGTCTAACCATTCGGGAATTACATGCGTGATGTTATGTTATGTATGGTAGGCATGTGTTTATTCATTCACATTTTAATATAATTAAAAGGTACATATAGGCAAATAAAATTGTCTTATATAATTATTATAACTGATAGCCAAGTACCACATTAGACAGGGTAATAGGTGATAATCCCTTAGGGGCCGTGTGAACCACAGTGAATGCTTTTCTGCGGATTATTATTTTTTTCGATTCAAATATTGATAGACCAGAAGTGATAAGCACTTCCTCTTTTCGACCATTCCTCTCACTCGAGAATTATTCTACAAATATAATGATGCAGTATAACAAATTAACCTTGTTTATATCTTACTTGTCTTGGCTTACCAATGTTAAACCGTGGAGGACAAATTATCCTACATTCTAATTTTCCTTTGTACTTCGGAAAGCACATAAAGCTGTTAGTCCCAGTTGTGGAGGTCAGATAGGCAGTCGCTCCATGTAAAATACTGGAATTCAGTAGCCTCCACTTAGATTAATTAAGAACCGTCAATATTCAGCACTAATGGAAATTAGTATTAGTTAGAAATGCATTGTTTGCATGGTTTGCTATAGAGCAAAGCAAAGGTGACATGTTAATCCTCGCAAACAAAGGTAAATTGCGACGCTACACAGTTGGACCATCCGCGCATGTTGGTTACACTCTTAAGCCGAAAACTTCGTTTGATATCCTGCAAATTGGGTATGGGAAATTGGTAATATGTCTTTCAGATGATTACCAATAAACACCTACACAGTTGATACATTTGTTTTAGAAAGCCGCGTCAAATAAGTTGGTGACATGTTCACTGGACTAAGGGGACACATATGTCTCCTAATCTAACAATAGGGTGGATTTATTAGATGGGCTGCCCCATCTAATACTTACATCTAAAGGAACTACGAAAACGTTCTTGACAGACTGCCCTTAATTTTTCATAAAGGATATATTTAACGTCTTACGATTAAAAAAAATACACTAATCTTAAAATACCTGCGAGTACCAATGTCAAAATTCCACCCTGTATTGACACAAAACTCAATACTTTAAAGTCTCACTCATAGAGTAATATTATCATTCTAGGTCGAACATTTAAATAGCTTTTGAAAGATCTATCAACCCTAAGCTGCGAGTGCGGGCGGCGAATCTAAATTCATGAGTACAAACGTGATTAGAACGGGGGTAGCTTTACCGCCTACCTATATATTATAATATACAATACACACATTAGTTTACCCCGTGCGTTTAATTGTTTAACGCAGACGCACGAACGTGCGATTAATCTGCACACTAAAGTAATTAGATGATGCGTTTCATGTAATGAATTTTGTTTCAAAGAAAATAGTTTATCAAGGCTTTTTAGCAGCATTGTAGTTTTGATCAAACTTTGATTTTTCATATGGGAAATATTTTAAAACCATATCAACTATCGAAACACCGTTTCAAACCCAAACTCGATTTTATTGAGTTACTGGCGAACGCAAACTATTAGGGATAATTAGTTGAAATATGAAATAGTTTGAGTCGCGCGTCCTAATCGCAATAGCCGTGAGCGAGCGGCGACCGTGTGGAGGCACGGGCGCGGCGGGTACGGCCGCCATAGCGGGCAATGTTTTCGCATGCACAATCTGAATTATGTGCTAATATTTAACGGTAACTGGCGGCAGTGGCGCCTGTTACACATTCACGCCTCCCGAACATCTCAGAGATACTATATTGAATAATTTACGCTCATAGTTATTGTGATCCTTCATGAGAGTTTATCTATGAAAACATGGATAAACTCTCTAGGAACTGTCTTTTTCGAAGGAATAAACATAATTATGAACTGAAAGTGATGGATGATGATGACGTCATCGAGCCGATTTCGGCTAGAGCGGCTGGCATTCGATGGCTTTCTAGGGCAACGGTCATCCCCAATCATGACATTATGCACTAGAATTCATTTAATAACGAAGGTGAGCGCTAAGAAGGGATTCTTCCGCTTTAGGAGTTTAACACATGAAACCATCTTTTTCACACATTCATTTGTATTGAAAGTTTGTGACTCAATAATTTTGTCCTAATACTCAAAATAATAGCGCATATTTTTTCAAATATTATAAGAACCCAAAACACGATTACCTATAATCATAATGTACCATTATATAATATAACTAGGTACAAAGTTTCATAATGGACTTCTTATCAGCCACACCTGTTTCAAACGTACGCGAAGGAAAAAGACGAAGACCGTCATACATGAGGTACTCGCGGTAACTTGTGCAACCAGCCCTGTTATCAGCAACCAGAGTAGCTACTAAACACTTTTAAACTTGCATGTATGCAAAAAGACATGAATAATTTTACTTAATTTACGGTAGGAAAATTAACTTCAGAATTGAATGCATGCAGATTACAAAAAAATTCACTTCTTAGTGATCGAAGACACACATTACTCCAGTTATGTTTAAGTCCCTTGAAATAGGGGGGCGAGCCTATTGTCATCAATCCATCTTTTGGACAGTCTATCCTTGGTCTTCCCGAGTTCCTATTGTATCGTAAACGAACGCTGTTTGGATATACAGCGCCAGATAGCACAAACATCCACATACATACCACACTAAAAAGTTCCCTTCTTCCTCACCTAAGGCCGTATAAACTACATACTCGTATTCATCATCATTCAATTCAATCAGCCATCATCATCAGCCTATAATAATGCTCCCACTGCAGGGACTCACGCCTCCTCTCTAGGAGAGGGATGGGCTAAAATCCACCACGCGGGCCCAGTGCGGATTGGTAGATGTCACAAGTCTTCGATTTTTTTGGTTCTAAGACATGCCGGTATCCTCACGATGTTTTCCGTCACCGTTTTGAGAGCAGTGGTGATGAAATAAATTACACAAAGTAATGCACCTGCCTAGGTTCAAACTTAACACTGTTCTCCACTACATATTATTCCATTTGAAACAAACACATCATAACTGGTACGATGACGTTGGCGGGGCTACCTCTATGGCGACTTAGCGACCAATTGGCGGACAATTCGGTCGATTAAATACAAAGTGCTGATGCGGATGTGGACCAATTAGGTGCGGATACGAGCGATCCGCGGTAATGTCTTACAGCGGCTAAATGATGCGCGCGCGCCGGAGCCGCGGTGACGTGGCGGGAGGCCACGGCTAAGGACGCAGAGTTTAGAATTTATTAACGAAATTGTGAATGAATTCTCTACGAAGGTGTAGCCTAGTAGAAAACTTAACAACGATTTTAATACATTCGTATTAAAATCGTTGTTAAGTAAGAACCACTGACCATTTACGAGTATATTATACACGTTAAATTATTTAGTTTTTATCTTAAACCAAGATTTTGTTTCTTGCGAGACGGACTTACAAAAAATGTACACACGTGAAAATCCAGTAAAATCGCCGTACTACGTATATTCCATAATAGAATAAATAGAGGTCGACGTTAAAATTCGTCAGTTTAATTAAAAATTAATTTATTGATTGTCGTGCTTAACATATTATTTATTTAATATTTTATAACATCTCCCTATTGTAACATTTTGACATATGAGTACATGAATTACTGCATACTAATACTTCGTTGTATACGGGCCTAATTTTGAAATAGCTGTTAGAATATCAAATCACTCTCTAACTGATCAACCGTATTAATAAAAGCAACCATCTCAACCAAAAGTTATTCTGAACATGTCCTTGTAACCCCAAATACAGATAAAGACTGACTTAAGACTTGCCCCAAATTAAGTCGTCGCTACTAAATTATTGTGTACTCGACGCCAATCCGAAGTCGGTGTTGTAACGACTAACGTCGACGTCAATCATGTAACGCCGACGTTACCTAACGATGTCCACATTGGCCGTACACGTGGGGTGCGATTGAACCATCTACGAGTACGAGCTACGATCAAGTGCTACACGCGTAGGCCTGCTACGATACTTCGTAGGCCGAACAAGCTTGCAGATAGCAGACTGCTCTTTAATGAATTTTGGTTTACTTTTAAAAATCATGCCATATTCGTAAACTTGTGGAATCGTATTTCTACCTATATTCATCTTATTACGTCAAGCATTTTAATTGCTGTCAATTCTGCCGAAAATTACCACTTAATACTGACGTTTATCCGATATTGGAACCTCAATTTCCCATGCATTTCCCAATACAAACGAGATGTTTTCGACCTGTATTCCCGCCGCCCTATCAATGTACTGGACGAGCCGTTGCGGATAATTTTGAAGTAACCGGTGAAATCATAACTGTAGTTACACGTTAACGGTTACCTAGAGAAACGATTTAAGCTTTCAGTTAAGGACGAAGCACTCTTAGTTCGCAGTTAATATTTCAGAGAACATTTAAGTGGTGTGCGGGAAATTGATTGCTCAAGAGAAATTAATTAATTTTACTTGCTCATTATGTGTACATTATAAACATGTTTTGAGGGTTACGTAACTCGGGCTGCGGGTTGTTCGACAGAGATACCGCGGCCTCGGACACAAAGGGCTAAGAAGGAACATGGGTGGTTTTTAGCCAGTGGAAGTCTGACACTCCCTACCACTCGGCCCAGAGTCAGAGTGAGATAGAGGAGTCATTTGATGATTTCCCAAGCTCCAAAAAGATTACTTTTATTCGTAAACTGTAAACTCTTACTGATCTATAACTTAGTTGGCATAACACATCCTTATATTCGTTAAGGAAGATTTAACTCGATTCATAACAATGAGAAATCTGAATGTGCAACATAAACCGCTTGGAGTCATACGAAACGACGAGTCGGCATCAAAATATCCATTTGCAGCAAAACCATAGCAAATAGGGATGAGCCTGTGTTATCGATGTGTACCCCGTACCTCCCGCATAGCTGTGATTGCTGTAGCATTGTAGCATGAAACCGAAGTGCGGCCTAAAAGTGAATTAGGAGCAAGTGAGGTGGAGGCCGCACCTGGCCACCTGGCCACCTGGCTGTGTGGCCGTGTGGCCGTGCTTAAATCTAGACAATAGTCGCCCCTATCGATACTGCCGCAGCACTATTTATTGCTTGTAATACCTGTGATGGTTTGTTTGTGGCCCAAGTCTATAATATAGGTAGTTCGGTTTGGCGACTTATTGTATTGAAAATTTTGTCAAAACTAGGAATAGATGAGACAGTTAAAATCTAGAACCTTAGTGGTCACAAGAATGTGTAGAATATTACACATGTGTACAAAAAAACACTTGTTCAAGGGTTCCGTAGCCGAATGGCAAAAAACGTAACCGACATGCCTTCCGTTCGTCCGTATATTACAGACACTTCATCCGGAAACTATTAAGACTACATGGTTGAAACTTGGTAGGTAGATTTATTCGATTACGATTTTTATTCAAAAAAATATTAGATTACTATTAAACTAAAAAAAAAACATCATAAATATTCGTGTGGGGTGTCTATAGATAGCTTGGGAGTTCCATTTAATCTTATCTTTTTTTTATTTCTGAATAAAAATCGTAAAGCGGTTCACAGAATATATCTTACCTACCAAGTTTCAACTGTTAAAACTGATGTTGTTGTGTGTCTTTTTCTTCCAACAGCAAGTGTAACGATAACAATATAATTCCCATGTACGTCTCAATTGATGCGTCAATAGACAAAATATTTCAAATAAAAACTTAATACAATACTGCAAAATATTTGAAATCGAAATCACCCCTACCGTTGTACACGCTATTGCATCAAAACAGCGTTCCGAACAAAACAAAGGGGGACAACTGACCTTACGCCTGAGCCTAATACCTGTAGGGGGAGGTAGGAGGTTTGATAAAACTGTTCTCAAATCAGTAGGAGCGGGCGCAGCGAGCGTCGGGGAGAGCCCGACAAAGCGTACCTAATCAGGCACATTTGTTCGGCAAACTAGACTTTGGGACAACAGGGGGCTGACCCCCTGTCACCCCGTGCCACCCTGCGTTGATACAGATAATTAACAGGACACGTTTATTGTCAAGGCACTACTACACCTTGTTTCTAGATTTTACTTTACTTTTGCTTGCGACGAATCATCCTTCGATTCGTAGCTCAAATAAAGTGAAGAGTATGATACATTTTTTATTTGTTGTATGTGTCCGTGAAATGGAAACAACGCTTTCGAGCTTATTAAGTGTACCTGACGTACCTCTGAAGTCATGTCTCGTTTGATTTTAAGGACATGAAGTGGATTCAAAAATTTTGCATTTTATACGAATTCCATTTCATTTAATGACATTTCCACGTAGCAACTCTGTTAGTACCTAATGTTGTGTCATCATGCTCGGATCGCCTGCAGGTTGCTTCGATTGATGTGATATTGTCCACTAATCTATTATGTCTCATTTGCAGACATCGGGAATAGCTGGAGTTTATTTGCCTATGCTACACGGAAGCCTATGTCTCTCTAATTGAGGTGCTTCATTCCGAAACTTGAAAATAACTCTGGGATTTTATATCAACGTAACTTACTTCCTCAGAGTTAAAGGTAATAATTAAAACGCTCAACTTTTCCGATCTCAGTTCATTAAATTGCGGATTTTAAAAATAACTAAAATGTGTTTACAACAGCGTCCTTTGGTAAATATATTTTGACGTGATATAATAATTAATCAGTTCGCTGAAACACTTTGAGCGCAAAGAAATTCAATTCAGACGCGAGGTTAACCGAGAATTAGGTTTTCTTACAAAAAAACTCATCTGAAAAATGCGTAAACAGTACGTTAATGCTCTTTAAGGCCGGGTTGCAGTAATTTTAAGATTTTTGAACCTATAAAAATCGAACTAAATACGAGTTTTTTAATAAATAAAAATCATTACATAAAAATTGAACATACTCTCTAGTAAATCGTAACGATAGAAACGCGATTTAGAATGATCGGCTCGATACTTTTTTTTATCAAACATGACTCTAAATCACAATTTCAAACGTGTACTGCTAAGACATTTCATCATGAATTTATATGAAAGTTATATCAGTAGATAGAACTTTTTATTCTGAAGTAAATGGTGAAAACAGATTGTATAATTTCTTTATAGTTTTTCTCCAAGAAGCAAAAAACAGTCAAAATTTAGGCATTATATCGCTCGCGCGGTAGGGCGGGGGGGCGAGGTCGTGCGTACATAAAAACAAAGTACTGCAACCTGGCCTTAAGCATAAACTAAAGTGAGGTACATTTAGGTATTAGGCACTAAATTATGTTTACAAGTAAGTGCTCAATGGCATGCTTTCTCTCACATAATAATATAAGTGCATTTTAGGTTCCCTCAATCCCGGTGACCGCATACAATAGTGAATAGAACGTGCGGTTCCAATCTATTCTATTTCAGGTACCACTAAGCCTGCTGACGGCCTGCCATTTTTCACTCCTATGCCCTTAGTTATAAGGTTGAAAAGTGATCGACCGCCTGTGAGCTCGGGAGTACATCCTACTTATGCCGTACATCCTTCACCGGTACAACACGCCTACAGCGAGCCTGCGGTCTTCAAGGGTCAGATAGAACCCACGGATGGCACTCGAGGTATCTCACAATATTATAAGTAGGTACATCCGAATGATACCGATAATGCAACTAAAATAGCCTTCCAGCGGATGTCTTCTCCGATAGAGCAGATCATTCTATTTCCTTCTTCCTGTATGGCAATATATTTTACCACGAAACGTGCTATTTTTCATCGCAATCGGAAATATAAAACAACAAGTTAATTCAATTGACTTACTTTATAACATTACTTACAAACTCGTCTCGTTTAACCGACTCGCGCCTGACCGATTAATTGAATAAATAATTTACTTCTTAGTGCCGAGTGTACGAGTGTAGTGCGACCCAGGAACCGAACCAACAATAAGACGAAAACAGTTTTACGTAGGCGAATCACGAGACAGACGAAGATCAAATAAGTATGACAGACTTTTACAATCAAAACGATCCAATTGAAATCAATTAGAGGCTGACTACTTACCATAAGTGCACTGACCCTGCGTCTGTCATCGTCGATAACGCATCATTGGCAATCATTTCGATATTTAACTTGCAACAATTCAAAATGTATATAGTGATCGATCTACATAGGTTTAGCTAAAAGAGTGACCTTCCGATAATGAGTCGGTTGCTGCACAATATCTCCGCTCAGCTCGATGGCTTCATTCAGCTGGATGCCACCCATCGCTTCCTGCCGCGCGCTCCAACAAAATCAAAAGTATTATTTACGAAGTAGAGCGGGAGACGTATCATAAAATTCATAATAAATAATTCAGAGCCACCATTACGCCAGGCCCCGAGAACCCGAAGAGGAAAACTACGCCTTTAAATATTTAAAGGCCGACGTTATATGTATTGTAATTTTCATTAATGTATAATAAGGAATTTGGGTGGAGGGACGATGGGTCAGCGGTGATTAGCTTATTAAAACTGTATTGTGATTAATAATTCAGTTTATTGCTCGAGTGTATCGGAAGCTGTGCGCTGTGGTGGAAGCCAACAGCTCAGCCATGCAGCACCTTATATATTATTATAACACGTTGCGCGCTCAACTAGCTCAGCTTTGACGTAGTCTGGACTAGCTTAAAGGACAGATGTAATGCGACAACAGCTAGTCTGTCTTATCTTGACAATTCATCTGCGTCACGACGCGAAAGAAGTTGCAAGTGTCTCCATATAACTATAACAGTTTTAAATGAGTATCAATAAAGTCGAAGCTCACTTATACTCTGTCACAACATTGAATACCTGTTCCATGTATTATGGAGCGGACGTTTATTCGTAACAAACAAATTGATACAGCAGTGACAGATCGCATTGAAAAGTACGCGTTTTTTTCAGGATGTATCACTTTATGCCATTGCCTGTGAGCTGTTATTAAAGTAAATTATGATGTTTTTAATGAAATTCAATGTTCATTCAATGTTCGTTTCATTTAGACTAGAATATGTGACATTAATACAAGAACGAGAAGTTTAGAAAATGTTTAAAAAGTTAGTTCTAGATACTGGATAGCACTTTAAATAGTCTATGTTGCGTAGTACCGTCCGGAAAAGGATAATATTTTTTTGTTTACGAGAACTTCGCAGACTTTCACAAAATACTAAACTTTAGCAAGTTTCAATAAAACTTGAATGGTTTCAGCATCTCATACATAAGTAAGTCCGAGCAGCGGGCTGGTATAAACTTGTTAATCTAAAGGGGGCTAATGCGGCGAGCATCCATATTGTATGAAAAGCAGTGAGACGCCGCCCGTAGCACCGTAGCACCGTAGCGCCGTAGCGTCGTAGCACCGTAGCGGGCACTAGGTATATTTATTGCATTGTGGGACAGCGCTTGTGTACAGCCCTATAGCGCACCTGTTTGTGTCGACTCGCGTTACACTCGCAGCTTTTGCTCTGCTAAAGTACGGAATATCAAATAAAGACGATTATTAATTTAATAGCTTTGACATTCATCAACCATTACATAAGTTAATCGCTTATAAAACGTTGTTAAAAGCTCTAGGTTGCTAGATTAATAACAGTGCCAACAAAGGCTGGTAATGAGAGTAGCATCCCTACCAATTTACTTAACTCGGAGGTTCTTTTAACAAACAACGCGGCGCTCAGTCACCCGTTATCGGCTTGTCGATAGCTCAAACTTTACACACAGACAAACAATGGAAACTTCGCATAGACGAGACCATCGCGCACAATGAGACCGAGCTGATGTCCACCACAGATGACGTGTCCATTGTGCTGCGACATCTATTCGCAACAAGTTTAAAGGTTTTTAGAAACCCAAATGGCTTTTGAAATAAGCCATGATGATGATTTAAATGAAACTTCCCGAGACGGATGTTCTGATGGCGGAGAAGTAGCCTTGCTCTTTGTCCTGGTGAGCTCGACTGAGCTTACAGTTAAAGTGACAGGAAGAGATGTCCAAACTTCTAACACGAACGGCGAGGAAAATACAGATTTCTAAATATAGGTATTTAGGTAACATTTTCTGTAATTTGTTTTCATAAATCATATTTATTCTTGTAAATTTCTGTTTTACACAACACTTTTGCAAATAAACTTAGACTGAGAGATCACTGTCACATTTCAATTCCGGACATGAGTCCAAGCACAGGAGGAGAAAGCAGATTATTGTCCGAGATGGTCTTTTGAAGGAAGAACCACACAGATTTGAGCGGGCCAGTTCTTTCAGTGCAAGCATTTATCAGTGATCGTGTAGCTCGTCTGTATTACCTAAGGAGCTCAGCTTTCGAATGCCTTGTTGTGTTCGCTTCGATATGAATCATATATTGACCAGTTTCACGAAGATTGACGAAACGATACAAAGGATAGAATGACGCAGATATATCTATCGATGCAAAAGCTCGCAAAAATTTGACGGAGATAGAAAATTATAACAAACTATTATTTACATTCTCCAACGTCACTTTAATTCATTTGTACTTTCGTATTTATCAAATAGCTGATGTTGGTCTTACAGCTGCGAGTTTAAAATGGAACTGGGCTGGTCACATCTGTCGCATGTCGGAGGAGCAATGGGCAAAAATTACCACTCAGTGGATACCAAAAGGCAGGAAACGACAACGCGGCAGGCCCAGAAGGAGATGGCGGGATGAGCTGGACTCTTTCTCAAGGGATTGGTCTAACATCGCACTGGATCGCGAAAAGTGGAAAGAGGGAAGGGAGGCCTTTGCCCTGCAGTGGGACAACATGGGCTCATAATAATAATAATAATAACTATATTTTGTTTCTTTTTCAAGTCCGTGGGTCGTATCAAGCGTTCTCAATGAGAGTGCCCCCGACTCATCCGCTGTGAATAGTTTATTTTGCTGACAACTAATGTGTGCTGTGAATGATAAACACGTGTTTACTAAACTATGTTATTCTATGAAAAATATCGTTTTGTGTGTGAGGAAACCACTTGTGTTGTAATAAGGGTCATTATATTGCACTCGCACTTTGTGAGCGCTGTTTTTAAACTAGATGCTCTTTTTAAGTTCTAATTTAGTGTTTGTCGGGGTGACTACTTTGGAATATAGAATTCTGAATGTTAATGTTTCTTCTTCTCTCGTTTCTAATGATTTCAAGGAATTAATTCACGTTATCTAAAATAATAAATGGTAAAGTTTGTTTATAGCGTTTAGCGACATAATTCCTGTCCCTGCGTATCTCTAAATCTCCTGTCGAAGTTTATTTGTAATTTTGTGTGGGCTATTGAGTGGCGGCGGACACGTGCTTGCGCTTTACGCAACTAGTCAGCCGTGAGTCTGTCAGTATTTGCCGAAAGCGATCGACGTCGTCTGTGGCAAATAAAAGGCCATAAAAATCCGGTACGTTTTTATGAATTCGCAATCCATAAGATTCAAAGGGGATAATCATTTATATTTTGCAAAAATCGAGAGCCAAAGTCAACTTTTATAACTGTGTGTAAATTCGGGATTTTTTATTAAAAATTACTTGTCGTTTGACGCGTGTGAAATTTGTGATGACATTGCAAATGAAACTGAAATGTATCCTGCTTTGCCTGCTAACGTTTTTTAATTTTTTTAGGGAGGGGAAGTTACAATCATTTTTTTTAATTTTTATTGAGATCGAACGAGACACGATTTTTATTGGTTTTTCCTGTTACATACCATTCGTAACGTAACTCTCCAATTGACTTAACAATATTTCTAAGGATATAATAAGATAGCAATAAATACAGCTCAGACAATTTAACAAGTTTTTCTACAAGTTCTAAAGATCTTATAACGATGAGAGATAATCCTCCCAAGTTTTAATTTGCAACTAACGAGTACTACCCATACTAACTTTTTATTTAATACGACTTCCGCTATGGTTAAGTAGTTCCTTTTAAAATACTCATACATTGTAATGGAAACAAAGTTTAATCCCAGATCATTGTCAAAAGACAGTACACTAATAAAAAGACAATCTCAGGTGTATGACGGTTGCCCCGAGCCTCTTAGCCAGTCTACATCAATAAAGGGCAGCCTGACTTGCCCTTAGGCTTGGTGATCGGAGGTGTTCGATAGTATCCGGGACTTTCCGCGTCATCAGCCATCGACAAAGGCCAAGGTATTAGCAGTGGCTCTGAGATCCACGTCTAGTGCCATTGTGGCAAAATGGCCGGTCATTGATACCGTCAGTGCGTTGTCGATGTTCATTTGAATTCCAATGACTTTGTCTTGGTATGGGTGTCTTATAGACCAATTCAACGATTTTATTGGTGAAATAATTATGTTAGTAACAAAACTAATGTCTTAAAACAAGCTAAAGATTGTACTGTCGCTAAACAATTTTGATAAGCATATCTACTTAGTGTGTAAAGTACCAATTCTTGAATTATTTTAAGGGGAAGATCCTGACCTGAAAGAAGCTCAATTCCAACCTGTCACTGCACAAAGTCGTGATGAGTTGTAGGACAGGACACAGACCGCCGAACCCAAGTCAATGACACACGTTCTGGCAGCAAGAATAACCATAATTAATCACTTTTATCACTCATCATTATCCTGTCCTAATTACAACACAGCATATTTTCTTGCTCCATTCTTCAGTATTCACCTCTATTCCTGCCATATCCTTAAAACACTTTCCAGTATAAAGCAAGTCCACAATGCAACGTTACATTGCAATATCTCTAGCAAGTCGAACTCCATCCACACATCCATACAGACGTACAAACGTACACACTGCACGACGTAGAACGTACCTATATTAACATTACCCACGCAAACATTAAGAGGGGTACATTTTGCAATTCAGATTCCTATATCTGCAACGAGGGTGTGTGCAAATCATTATAAGAGCGGACAGTGCCTGCGTGCGGCTGTACGGCACAATCCGTCATCAAACATAACGGTATTGTGATCAGGGGGAGCATCCGCTAACTAGTGCATTGTGCTCAAGGAAACATTATAAACTCGAGTAGTTTGTCCTGTTGTTTATTACTATTTTGTGGTTATTCTTTCGCGTGGTTCAGCTGATTGATAGGCTGCACTGGACGTCAAATCGGGGTCAATAAATGGTAAACGAATTGACTTAAATGATCTACTTACAAATCATACGAGTAATCTTACTATATTAAAGAATGGCAGTTACTGAAATAGTAATAGTGAGGCGTCGTCAACATAATTACCACCAGTTGTGGAATCTATCGTGAAGGAAAACATCGTGAGAAAACCGGCATGTCTTTGAAAAAAAAAATCGAAGACATGTGACATCTACCAATCCGCACTGGGCCCGCGTGGTAGATTACAACCCATCCCTCTCCTAGAGAGGAGGCCTGAGTCCCTGCAGTGGGAACATTATAGGCTGATGATGATGATGTGGAATCTATATAAGTAATGAAACTCATTCGAAAAGAAGCTTCAATACCAGATTGCAAGCTGAATACGATTTAGTTCGCCTCCGTCTACGTACCGCAGTATATTTATCTGCGTTTGATTCTCCCCAACAATGTCGCCACGCACCGCTGTCAGTAATCATTTTCATTTTTAATCACTACAGAACGTGTGTGTTTTCTCATCAAATCTAGTAAAGATTCAGGAGATACTGTGAGTCTGTTTGTTTCAGTGTAGAACTTTTCAATTAGTGAGATGAAAGGATCCGCGCCGTCTGACTTCGGAGGGTTAGTTGCAAATTTTAAGTTTTTTTTCTCATTTTCTTGTCCGATTTTTAGTCTGGACTAAACTTGTTTGTTTTGTTAATTTGTTAAATACACTAAGAGCCACAACAAGGAACCTATTATGTTGTCAATAAATATAGTAGTATCCGGTTTTGCACGCTCACGTATTTTTAACTGTATAGATATTCACCGTTACACGCATATTCAGTCCGATATCTTTTGCCTCTGACAGTCCAAATGACAAGATTCTACAAACAAAAAGTTTCCTCGAAAGCTCCAACTAACGGCTATTGTTTCAAGACAATCGCGAGCCAATTGCCATCCAGTCGAACTGAAGACGTGAAATGCCGTCCATTCCGTTTTACAATGGCTTACACGATTTCCCTTCTGGGATGACACGTCAATCAAGCAGCCATACGGAGTCCATTGAAGCTGCGAGCCCACAGAGAGACAGGAAATGTCGAGAGCGCCTTTGTTGATGGGCAGCGCAGCAAGCATGCGGCATGCCAAGGTGAGAGAGGTTGGAACCGTGCTGACAGAAAACGACTCCCAACTGCCGTGACAGGATATTTTGTGTCAGTTTTCTGTTATTATTCGGTTCATGGGTGTCTGTCTGCTGTCTAAACAAGAACTAGAATTTAGAATATTTATAAATTTCGATGAAGTGACTTTTTTTTGGCAATATTTTGTGCTGTTGTTAATCCTGAGCTGGTCTGAAAGGTTAGTGGGCCAATAGTTTTCAGTGCTGACGTCGAAACCATTTATAATTCCTCAGTTCACAGGGTGGGTTTCATAGGAATCGACATAATAATTGTCAAAAACATAATTTTTCATATTTAAGCTCCCCGCGTGTAGCCGGCTATTTTCACGCCGCTACTCCATTTTTTTCTCAGCACGGGTTGAAAGAAGTCTGCTTCATTTTTTCACATCTTTATTCATTTGTCAGATATTTTGGAAAATCTTGGAAGTTTCTGAAGAATTTCTCTCGTACATCATAATTATTATTTCAAGGACACTTTTTTATAATAGGTATTAATACTTCTTTTATAATACTTGGTCCGATAGAGTTATACCTAATACGTATGTACTGAAATAGTATTGCCCTCGGGTATAAGTGGTATCAATTTAATTCATTGATTTACTCTCAATTTGTTCATTTATAGATGAGACATTGATTTGACACTAACAAGAGCTGGAGACACTAACACTAATTAACTGTTATAATATATTATTTCACAGTTCCCTTAGTTTCCTGAAAAACATATAGCTTGTATTTATCGTTACCATTATCAAACCTTGACTATGACTCATGACGGAAAAGTTGGTGTAAAAAAACAGATGATGACTACACTGAAAAAAATCGTTTTCAAACAAGCGAACAAGTATCTTAGTTGAGTGACTATTGTTTCCGTTACATAAGAACTGATTTGCATTAATTATTGTCACTTAATTAATGGAACTAAAATAACTTGATTGAACCACTCTTGTTTATTTTAGACAAGTAACTTAGTATATCCTAACATGAAAATTGTTTGTTAAAACAAACATTACATTTAGTTGAAGTGACTAATAAAATGTGTTGAAACAAACAAGATCATTTAATTACTCTTATTAAGACATATTGATCAAGCTAACCTAGGATTCTAGGTTAATTCAAACAAGAATGGTTTAATTCAAACATGAAGTAATGGTAGATTCAAACATTATTGAGTCAAACTAAACATGACTAATTGTAGATCCAAACAAGAGAATCGAGGCGAGCGAGCGAGTCTCAACTTCTCATTTCTCAAGTCAGTGCGAGTGCGCAAGTCAAACTACGTGGACGGTGTGTCACAGTGTCAGTGTGTGTCAGTGTTGTGTTCTTCTACTTCTTCAGTTCTTTCTTCTTAGTGTTTTGAACGCATTGTAATTTGTACTTATGGACGAAGTAGCGGACCTGTTGAGGATCTGAGAGCTCCCAGAGCTTATTCCTATAATTCTGCGTAAGTATACCTACCTCCTATACCTATTTAAGCACCTGTCTTAGAGGGCCGAGTCCCACCGGAATGGCAGCGGCCCCGGCAGCGTCGCCACTGGCGGCCTCCAGACCCCACGCGAAAAATGCTGCGCTCGCCGCTCAGTGTTGCGGACTTCAAAGAGTACATACAGTTTATTATGCGGACTTGCGGCGAGGGTGAGGAGCGCGAGGCCGCCCGCGGTGCCGCGAGCGGCCTCTCGTCGCCGCTGGCAGAAGCAGAACTGCGACGAGGGTGAGAGGACCGCGTGCTTGCGTCACCGCGAGCGGCCTCGCAACCTTTTCAAGCCATACTGGTCTTTAAGTTTATATTATTTCACACTGAAAGTGCTCGCCGCGGTGCTGCCGGCCGCGGCCGCTGCCATTCCGGTGGCCCATAAGCCCAATGGCCCAATATTTTATATTTTAATATCGACCCGCCAAGTTTTGCACGCATCTATGTAGGTAAATAGTTATCTAGGTAGGTACAGTGTACTACGGGACTGGGGACCTGTACATACAGGTCAGTGATTAGGGGGGTAACTTGAGTAGTTGAGATTTAGGCTGGTTTTCCTGTTGCGCGTACCGTTTTGGCGCTGACACCATTTAACTAGCCGCCAGTGTTGAAACGACTAGGCAGTTAATTAAATGATGAATTCGAACGGTTGGCTGCGACCTATACCTATGCTCCAATTAAAACTGATTATGATGATGATGTAAAGTATTCTTTTAGTCTATTTTATTTGGATAAATGTGCAAGCATACATTTATAGATATAAAAATAAGGAGAGGACAGACAGACTCAAAATAATGATGATGTAACTAAGTGGTCTCTTATTCGGCTTGTATGTTTCTTACTCAGCCCTCATAACTCATAGGTAGCTCTGCCTTCAGTGCTGGAGGGCGTGGGTACGGTCCCCACTGAGGACAAATATAATTTGTGTGGTGAACATAGATTTTGCATCTGTCTGGGTGCTTTTTTTTGTCATCACGAAATGGCACTTACTTAAAATTATCCGTTGCTGTTACGACTTTATAATAACTATACCTCTATTATAGTTGTAATTAGGTGAATTCTATAAAATAAATAATATTCAATTTCAATAAATTTTCAATATTAAGTTTAACTAACAGTTAAATAATGTACTTACAAAAAAAATATAATGTATCATATCAGCTATCTGGTTCCCGTACTACAAGCTCTGCTTAGTTTGGGGCTAGATAGTGTTGTGTGGATTATCCACAGTACCTATTTATTTACTCGTACGATCACTTTCCGATAGGTTTCAAGTTCCAAGAATACCGTCAACATTAATGTTTTTGTATTTTCTTTCAGGCTCTTGAAAAACTGTTAAAAGAAACAATAGCTAAACAGATTCTACGACTCCACAATAATCATGCAATCAGAGGAGAAATCTACGGACGGGCCCTCCATTACGTAAATGCGCTGAAGAAGAATTACATTTTTTGCAAAATAATTTAAACCTTTGTAAAACAAAGACTCTATCAAAGGTATCCTGGGCCAATATGTCTACTACACGGTGTGTTAGCGGCAGTATTTTAGTATATTCTAGTAGTTCAGATGAACTTTTGCCTGCAATTTTAAAGTTAACCATTTATATTTGTATGATGCAGGACAATTAATTTTGATGGGAAAACTACTGAAAACTGTTGTTTTCGACATGCATCTGCTTGCATATGAAGTAGAAACAATGACCATAGAAAAAAATATTGCCATATTTCATAAGTCCTTAGTATCACCTATACCCTGCAATATAAATATATTAAGTAATGCCAAAAAAATGGTAACTTTGCGTTGCTCTTTGTAATTAAGGGGAAGACAACCGTCAATGAACTTCTCTTTGACCTTTTGAAAGATATAAAAACACTGAAATTATTTATCGAAAATCGCGAGCAACCATCTTGTGTGCAATCCGATTGCACAGTTTTCCAAAAAAATTGATCCTAGCACGTTTTCCTACTTTAAAGTTATAACAACTGGTTTTCGTACTTGGGAAAACTTTTAAGTAGAAAAACGTGCTAGGATCTTACATTTTTTTCATAAAACTGTGTGCAATCTGATTGTACCCAAAATAGGTTGCTCGCTATTTTCTATAAATAAGTTCAGTGTTTTTAAATCTTTCAAAAAGTCAAAGTGAGCGAGCGAGAAGTACATTGACGGTGGTATTCCCCTTAAGATTAGGTAGAAGTGTTTATGAAAAATCGCAATCAACAAAGTTCTCTAAGGTTTTGGAGTAAAATTAAGTTTTTGGTAAGAAAAGTTGTCCTTTTTTTTGTTTAGGTGAAAAATATTATTTTTGCTGAACCTTGTGCGATGTGATCGCACACAACTTGGTTGACTGCGAATACACAGATTTTATATCTTAAAAAAGTTTGAAAAGTGCGAGCGAGATGTGGTTTTATGATGGTCAGCCTCTTAATGATTGTGATTTGAAATATTTTTCCTAAAACGTCTTAAATTTTTAAGGTACTCGTACTTACTTAAAAAAGTTTAATAAAAAAATTGTATTATTATTTACTTGTTGTTTATTTTCTAATCTATTCTATTCCACCATTTCTAAAAAAGGGTAGGTAACTAACCTTTTTATTAGTTTTGTATAGACTCGTTCAAATATTCTACTTATTCAGGTCGATTGATTACTTTGTTCTAGTTATCAGCTGGGAACTGCTCACTGTTCAGAGCAGCTGGTCTGCATTGGGCACCATAGTTTACACTCTTAAGGCTGGGTTCAAATAAAAAAACACGTGTTTATTATTTGAAGGCAGCCATAAGAGTGAAAACTATGGTGCCCAATGCAGACCAGCTGCTCTGAACCAGCCAGCACCTGATCAAGGAGGTAACTACAACAAAGTAATCGTAATTGACCTGAATAAGCAGACTTGTTTGACTATATTATGACTCTAATACGTATTAAACAAGACGTATGGCTAGTTCAACATACGATCTTGTTAGAATGAACCATGATACATGGCTGTTACAACATATACTTTTGCATGAATTACACAAGATAAGTAGCCAGTACAACACACACGGTTGTTAGAATTAAACAAGAAGAAAGCTTAAAACTACCTTGTGGCATTGTTGATTTAATCAAGATGCATGGCTATTGTGACGTATACTCTTCTATAAATCGAACAAGTTAAATAGCTAGTACAACACACTTAAAGCTTACATCAACCCTAAAGCATAGTTGAATCCACCAAGTTGCATGGCTATTATAACATAACTATGTTCGAGTCAAACAAGTTACTTATCTAGTATGACACATACAGTTGTTCAAATTAAACAAGATGAATGGCTTAGAAATACTAACCTACTGAACTACCTTGTAAATTGTTTGGATTAAACAATAATTATGGCTACTGCAAACTAGACTGGTATTTAAAATAAACAAGATAGATAACAGATCCACACATTATGAATTGGTTAAAGGGAATCATTGAGTTAGTAGGCTCAAATGGAAACAAGATCTAGGTTGAATAGAACACTAATATTGTTTGATTCAAATTATTATTTTTTTCAGTGTATTATAAAGTTATTCTACCGTAACGAAAAGAACAAAAACCCCAAAAGAGCTTAGACATAAGAAAAAAGTTACAGACAAAACGAAAACACACACACAACCACCGTCCGTCCGTGTGATTTCAGACACGAATAACCAAAACCCAATAATATATGAATGGCTAACTAGTCTGTATCAGTCATGTTTATCCGTGTATGAAGACCACTCAAATTGACCAGTCCGTCCGTTCAGCGGTCTGCTAGGCCGAGCCCGTTTGCGCAGGCGCTAACAAATCAAGTTTGCCTCCCGTATCCCTAGATAATTTGTTCTAATTGAAATTCAAGTCATTGACATAGCCATCGGAGGTAATCGAATTTCAAGAAGCATAGTACGGACACTGTTCCGTGGAGTATGCACGTCATGGGTTATTGATGAGGAAGCTGAACTAATAACGTATAAACTCCTAAACGTTGCGCAGTGTATGTCCTGCCCTGTACCTTACCTACTAAACTTAAGGCTGACAAATCGTAGACGCGGTTTTGGATACGGACACCTCCACTAGAAACATTAAAACTTTCGAGAATGTTCAACATTAGCAAAAGCTCTGCTATTCATTTATCAAGGTGTGTCCACGCAAGCCCATGTGGTGACATAGAACTGCTCTCATTCTCCACGAGGCACGACCAGTGAGTCCAGTGAACACACCATTAACTGATCACGTTTCCATTACTAACGCAATCGATGACGTCATACCTAGGCTTTTAAACAATCTTCAAAGTAAATGGATTTTGTATTGGAAATAACAAAATTAGATTTTAGAGTAGCTCTTAAATTAATGTGTTTTAAAACCACGAAGTCGAACGCTAATTTAATAATATGCTTTTATTTTTCTTAACTATGTAAACGTTACAGGAGGAAGACGATCCCACGAGTGGGAGTGGAGTTGAGATGACGGCTCATCGATATAGTATCCAACTCAAAGCTTTTATTTTCCAAAATCGTAATCACACGTAGTTTTGTGTCTGACGTCATCGACCGACTTTTTTCAATCCCGTTGGATGTCGCTGTAGAAAGTGGTTTCTTTTTGTAAGCGAATGCCATTTGTGTGGTCCTTCTGATTTCTAGTTAATATTCTTCATACAGGTAAATAACTCTTTATTTTATTGTTCTTCTTCTTAGCGTGTCGTGTCGCTTTAATTTATTGTTAATTTTGTGATACTTTGACCTCCAACTTAATAGCCAAAGTCATATACATAGTTATAGAATAGATCACCTTGTCTTTGAGTTTAGTGTTAGACAGGATATTGTTTGGCAATTGCCATTACAATTATTAGGCTATTGTGAACTAAATCAAACCAATTCGGTACAAGGGTGATAGCTACGGCTGAGGCAGATATTGGCCGTATCCTGTGGAGGCTATTTGTAACTAGAGCCGCTTTCGGAGAGATACACACTAGTATCGAAATACAGCCGCAAGTGCATTCAAACTCTATGTTGTATCTACCTATACATAAGACCAACTTCTGAAACCCTGGTATACATAATAAGCCCTGCCGGATCGGATCGGCGAAAATATCAATTACGTGAGGTCTTCCCCTCAACTTGACCAGCTTACCGAAGAGCGGAGGAAAGAGATCCCGGCCCCGGACTTAAAGAAGGAACGTGGTGGTTTTTAGTCAGTAGAAGTCTGACACTCCCTTCCGCTCAGACAGAATGTATTGGAGCGGTAAAAGTTGTTTGTTCTATTGTTAGCACTATCTCCGGAACTACTGGGCTGATTTTGATCGGCTAGTTCGCAGTATGTAATTAATAAATATGAAAGGTGGTAACCCATCAGCGAACCAACCTAGGCAGGGCCGGCTTAACCTAAAGTCAGACACGAACGGCAGGTGAACAAAACGACGATATACAAATTAACGCAATGTTTGAATCACAATCATGGCATCCAACAAATTAAAAAAAGTTACGAATAAAGCTGCGCTGAAAATGATTGGTTATTTCATTCAACGATGTTTTGATCTCAAACCTTCGATATGTGATAATTTTATGAATAAATTTTATTGATAGCTGTTCAAAGCACTCACTCTTATATAGAGAGAGCCCACAGGAGTGTCCCAGCAGTGGGACCGGTATCATCACTGAATCAAAGGTTTCAGAATTCTTAGAAATCCCATCTTCTCAAACTTTAAACATACATAAGAGGACGATGACCTTCTAGTTTCAGATACCTACTTTAGTAAGTTCATAAAAGCATAGGACAGTACCACTGTGTCTTTCAGTTTTGGGAAAAAAAAGAGGAGACTTTTCCTAGATATAAATAAAGTTTTTAAACGTTTCACGAGCGTTGAACTCAAGCATTCGATGAGGAGTTGATATAATGACGTATTTTTCTCTTGTCCCGAGGAGAAGAAGAACTGCTTTAGTAGTGGTCATAAGATTAGCTATAGTCAGCTAAATTTAAGTATCAGCGTCGTAAGCAGTTCAGTCTTGACGGGTTACCCCGTCGCCGCCAGCAAACGAACTCAAGCGCCTTACGACACCGACTGTAGCGCGAACTATTTCCATTCGTTATTTTGAGAATACTACGGGTCACCGAGACGCGCCTTGCGGAGCGCCAGAAGAAGACATGAGACAAGTGCGAGTGTCGCATCATGCACGACGCATTAAAATGCACACCTTAAAATGTGCGAGCAAAAATATGTCAGTCAAACAAAACATAAAGTACAGAAGTATAAAATACGTCCTAAGTCAAGCATATATGGTGCGGGGTGCCCCTTACACTTAGAAGTAAAACAAGACGCTTTACAGCAGACAACCGAGTAGCTCACTAGCCCTCACCCCCAACCACACTGACCCTAATCCAATCAGCGAGACGAGCGACGAAAAACAAACTATTCCATTTAAAAAACCAGCGAAATCCCTCTACGTAAGCCGAAAGCAGTTGTGGTGATAGCGACCGCGGTTGACTCGCGCGGGGCCTGTCGGCGGGTACACTAACAGGTTGCTATATTTGCCCACTATTTTTACGTGTCCCGCGCTAGTGATGCGACACGACACACCTGTTGTTGCTCGTGGTCGCACTTACAATTTAGTGAGGGGACACTTTTTTTTGCGAGTATTTTTTTTTTGCTATCGATGTGTTTTGTTTTTAGGTGACGTGTCCAAGGTTTACTAAATGTGCACGTACAGCGTACATCCACATTAAGTATTTCATTAGTGACAGATAGATAATTAATTGTCTAATCGGATAAACTCATTTTTTCTTGTCTTGTACCTTATTGTGTGATAACTGTTTTATAAGTATATTTAACGATTTCTAAAGATAGGCTACTTCCTACACCTACAGATGACACAAATGCTCTTATTTATCTCGACAGGATGATTAAGTGCGGTTCTAGAAAACCGCATCTAAATATATGAACCTTCCTGTTGATTTCATAACAAGGGAATCATGTTTATTATCTATGAAGCAACTCGGGAAATTTCAACTCTATGTTCTTAAGCAATGCCACACATTGCTTAAGAACATAGAGTTGATTTTTCATGAATGGGCATATAATATATAATATTGCTTTATCCGATGATTATCCTTTAAAATACCTAGACGAGACAGGTTGGAATCGATTTAAAAGTGGTCCTCATTTTGACAACGAATTTTAATAAAATTGATATTTGGATCGTTTTGGGTAGCTTATGTACGCATAAATCCAATACAGTTTTAATTTGTCCGACATAGTTATCACCAAGTTAAAATATTCGGTACCTCCAAAAAAAAAAAGAATGAAAAAATAATAGTACACCCCTCACGCACAAAAAATCGAGTTGGTCGCACCACTAAAGTCGAGTACACACACGCAGTGATACAGAATGATTCGGTATCGCGTATACCGACCAATTAAACAGTTTTTGCTCGTCTGCACATTTGTAGCGAGTAGCGCGTAATGCCCGCGTGTTTAAGCGCTCGCCATACAATGACCGCTTGTCTACACCGCCGTGGTTTTTGAAACTATTTGTCAATGGAACAAATTTCACTAAACTCCACTAAATATTACACAAAATTAGTAGCGAATGTATTCATTGGTAAATAATGATGCTGTTGACGTTCGTATTGTAATGCGCTCGCCAAATTAATTCAATCATGAAAAGGAATTTAGAAATTGGGTAATAGTGTTTGTGGTGTGTTGGTATTTTTAGCCACGATGGAACGGAGAAGGTATAATTATTAAAGGTTTGTTTGTGCGCAAACGGAGTGGTGGCCAAGTTTAGGCCTTAAGAAACCAGGGCCGTCCTCAAGCTCTTTGGGTTAACGACATCATCAAAGTTGCGGGAAAAACCTGGATAAGAGACGGAAACACTTGGCCAAGATAAAAGCCAGCCCTTGGGTCACAAGAAGCGTCAACTAAGCTTTTTGAAATTTCCTTGAACAGGCTATGAGGACTCGGACCCCACAGCCCCAGAGTTTCAACCCCAAACGGCTCGAAAATATAGTCTCCACAAAGCCCCGCTTGAGGTTCTCTGCAGCCGCAGCGGCACCGCCTGCGCAGCACGATGAGCTTGGAAGATGTGATGGCGCAAGAGTATCGACACATGCTAAAAGCTGGAATCACAGTTCCAGTATACTGGAACTGTGATTCCAGTTTTTAGTGTGTTTAATGCACCAAAGCAGATGAAAATCGGAAAAGGAGTATGAAAATGTCATTTCACAGACTAAACTATTTATTATTATTCCAAAGCGATTTACACGAACTGGGGCTCAGTGGACGTTTGTCTTAATAATTCGAAGCTTCAAACACAAACTATGGGGGGCTGACGGTGGTCACTCGCAAATTTTCGGGCGCATAGCTGGGTTCAGTTTCAAGGGTCTGAACGGAGAAAAAACTAAACTTTTTACAGCTTTAACACGTGAAAGGGTAACGTGGTTTCGGGCTGACGATATAAAGTGGAGTGTGTTACTGTGTATATTTGGGATCAGTCTAAGACTAGGCAAAAGTTAGATAGTATCGTTGTTTCATAATATTGAATGCACCAAATTATTTATAACATCAAAGCGCGTAAACAGTAACAAAACGATCCCAACTTACATAATGAATCTCCTTGGTGAAGCAACATGAAACAGCGTCTCAAGTAACCGAACGCGAGTCAATGATGCACCTAATCAACAACACTCGTCTGATCAACAATATAAACGCAATCTGCGCTAAAATCGCGGCAAAAGCACGACGGCGCGGTGCCAATTTAAAGCGGCCTGTCAACGGTTTTTCAATACGCCAGTTTAACATGATCAAATGATGGATTAAATTCCGTGTGAAACACATATGATCGACGTAAAACTGAGGTGCGAACTTTAATTAAAATATCAACTAGTCTGCACTCAGCCTGATGAAAATACGATTAAGGGCCAGTTATTTTATGTTGATCGAATTATGGATTTCGTTTGACAGTGACTGTTTGTAACAGTTTACAGTTTAGCGGAGAGTGTCCATTGCGTTTCATGGCCATTCTTCTCCATGAGATCCACGATTTTGGATGGTCAACTTTTGACATGAATGGACTTATGGTAGTTTATTTTTATCTATGCAAAAGTGCCTGCTACGGGTCTATTTTGAACAACTGCTTGAAGAAATCTGAATTTGAGGTTTATAAGAAATGATTCTACTCAGACATTTTGTAGTGTACAGCGGAGAAACGCTTTTCAGTTTTTCAGATTGCCAGAATGAATTCCCGTAAAGACCTGCACGAACTAAGACATTTCACAACGTCTATAACAAATGCGTATTTGTTGCGATTTCTGCAGTGAGTGATGGACATACAACAAGTTGTCGACAAGCATGTCGACTGGCTGTTTTTGCTCATTATACTGACGAATTTATTGCGTTGCGCCTCAGTGGGCAAGAGTGCTAAGCTCGTATAAATCTTAGGGTTCGATCACATTGTTCTGTGGGTGATATGGCGTTCTGGATCACTGGGATATATTATTATTAATTTATAAGAAGCTACAAAAAGTGTAAGTGCTTTTGCACTATTGAATGGTAATATTTTATGTTGTGGGTAAAGCCCGCTGGGTCGCTCTCGGTATGTAATATGCTAAACTAAAATAAATTCAAGATAGAATCTTAGCTTCGCCTGTTTTAAAATAAGCAGTGAATGTATCTTTACAAATTAGGCCAATAAGTATATAAATTGTGTACCTATTTCAATTTCGGTCCACGCTATATTTTAGGATTCCAAAAAGAAATGTTTTCAACCATTTTCCCAATACGTAGAGGTACGTTAGAGTTTTGACCAAAGTATCAATCCATGGAAACCGCATGATGTTTTCCAAACTTTCATCTTTTCCTAGTCTAATAATACGTGGATACCTTTTTACTGAATTTATACATTTCTCGATCAGCGTGGGTCAGACTTCTGACTTCAGTAAATAAACTGTATGAAATGGTGTTACTATCGTTAGAAATGTTTACCTACGTCTTTTGTTTGATTTCGGCGATGGAAATAGCTAAAAATGCGAAAGCCAGCTATTAATAACACTCGAATTAGATTGCTTATTAACTGTTCATTCTGACTTTTTAATATCTGACGAATATCAACTGAACTTTGATTGATTGGAGACGAACACTGGTGACTAATCGCTGTGTGGTAATCGGTTGTGATGGTGGCCGCGTGTGATGTAGAGGAATGAGGGTAAACTTGTAAAGAAAATGTTGAGCATGACGTCATCATCATCATCAGCCTATAATGTTCTCACTGCTGGGACTCAGGCCTCGTCTCTATGAGAGGAGAGCATGACTTAAAGACCAAATAACCAAGGAGGCGGTGAAAGATGATAGGGTTAGAAAAGCTGTGATAACTGAGATAAATCACAACCGCACGTAGTGTGTGATAGGTGTGATACGTACACACACTAAGTGCTACGTGTCCATTATATTTTCTTAGAAGCTGTGACAGATGGACAGACAAGGCGTCTTAGGGTCCAGACGTCTTCAATTAGATAGTAGGAGTAACCACGCGCTATACAATTATTTGTTAAAATAAAACCCTGTCAGATCCGAAATGGACGGGAAAGGCATACCAATGAAATTACCAAATAAAATACGAATCATAAAATATTCATGAAAGTAGGTAGGTACCTATACTACCTATGTAAATAAAGTACCTACCTAATTAAACATATGAATGAATTTCGTAGTACTTAATTAGACTATATAGTAAGTATGTTCGATCGTCAATTGTTTGATTATGACGTCACTGACATGTAAGTTTCCTTGTTTTAGTCTATTTTATTTATTTTTATCGGGGCATTCTAGATAGCCCGCAAAATTATTTATTTGTTTAGTGAGATCAACAAATTTCACTGAAAATACCTGATTGAAATTCAATATAAGGCAACTATGCCCACATAATTACCGATAATAATATTATAGTGATTGTCAAAATGTCCCGAATTTAGCTGGAAATCGTGATATTTTGTTGTGTAAATATTTTCAAATTATGACTAAGTACCACCGCAGATTACAGTCCAGATTTAAACGTTTCCCAGAACCTGCGCCCCTGAACCTGATGCGGTGGACATCAAATAACTTCTAAAACATGATAATTTTGTAGAGTTGACATTAATTTATTAAAGTAACATTAACTAATCAAAATATTGTGCAACCACAATATTTTGTTCAGTTCAAATTCAAACTGTCGCGTCGTTGAGATTTTCTTCATAAGAAGATCAATGATATTTTGACTGATCAAGTCATGATATACCTTCCACATTCATATTAGTAATCGGAAAGAAATAGAAAAAACCGAAAGTTTGAATTCTAAAGGTTTGCAGTACCGCGTCAAAAAAGTTACGAGCGAGACGGTGAAAGTCATCATCAAAGAATTATCATTAGGTACCTATCCGCCTACCTTTTTCAACTATTGTGGGGTCGGCTTCCAGTCTAACCGGATGCAGCTGATTAGGTATCTGTATTTAACATAGAGCGACTGCCTATCTGACCTCCACAACCACAACCCAGTCAGTGCTGAATACCCCTCGGTAAGACTGTAGGAGGCCTATGTCCAGCAGTGGACGTCTTTCGGCTGAAATGATGATGATGATGAAGACTGTACATGGAACTACAAACTCGGCAAATACTCGAACTACTAAATGATTCTTGATAACTAAGTTGTGACCGTTCGACAGTATACAAAGTGTAAATTACTTAATTCATAGTGTTCTATTACAAGGAAAGTAAAGGAGACACTTTTAATAACATTCGTAAACACTTTTAATAATACTGTTTCGACTAGAATTTCACTGAATGAGGTGGAATATTTTCACAACATACTTACACTAAAGAGTATGAATGAAGCATGATACCGTAGATACTATACTCTAAGCTAAACGGTTTATATTTGGGATAATCTGATAATTGTAATTGTGTAGGTACCTACCTTAAAAAAGTTTATTCCACTGATTTATTATTGGGTAGTGTATCTATATGCTACGATAATATCACGCCTGATACTGGAACGATTAGGCTGAGTTGTATGCACCTAATAATTAGTACCCACCCAGTTTCATAAAAAAATAAACCTTTATTAGTGTTCTACTCTAAAGTTCCCTTCTTCTAACTGCCCCACTTATATCAAAATGGTATTTAGTCATTCGAACGAATCGACTTTTTATAGGAAAAAACCGGCCAAGTGCGAGTCGGACTCGCGCACCGAGGGTTCCGTAAAAAAAATATATTATGTGATGTAACTAAAAATTTATGGTTTTCGTAATTATTCCTTTATCTATGCTATAAGACGTTGCTTCGTACCAAATTTCAAGATTCTGAGTTCACGGGAAGTACCCTGTAGGTTTTGATTCCCTTGCGAGTTTCGAAAATTTGCGGCATAAACGGGAGTATCTTGATGTAACTAAAAATTTATGGTTTTCGTAATTATTCCTTTATCTATGCTATAAGACGTTGCTTCGTACCAAATTTCAAGATTCTGAGTTCACGGGAAGTACCCTGTAGGTTTTGATTCCCTTGCGAGTGTCGAAAATTTGCGGCATAAACGGGAGTATCTTTTGATCGCGTTGACTTAGAAGTTTGATTTTTTCACAGCTCCAAGAGACCATAGACTTGAGTATTTGATATGAATTTCAGCTTGATACCTCCACGCGTTCCTGAGAAAAAAGGTCTTGACAGACAGACAGACGGACAACAAAGTGATCCTATAAGGGTTCCGTTTTTTCCTTTTGAGGTACGGAACCCTAAAAACGCTCGCTTTTAAAATATGGAAGAGAAGAAATGAAAATATTCAAAAATAAAATAATAATTCGAGCTTGTCGCGACTGTCAGAGTGACCAGTTGACGGAATGTGCGGAATGTACGGCAAAACGATTGTATTCCCATTGAAACGGATTGATAAAATGCTAGCACATTTTTTGGCGCGGTTAATCCCACCGGACAGATTTCATTAATCTTCTAGCAACATGCCATCGAATATCGCCGGAAAATGTCTTGTTAGCAGCATTGCTCTAACTATAAAATAAAGTAAATGCGCGGATTGTCGAGTTAATATAAAACTACGACAGGCAGCACTTCGAGGCAATATTATCGCGTTTATTATTACTGTTTATATAAAATATCGCGTGAGTAAAACCGGGTGAGACGACTCAACCAATGCAATAGTAACACAACAAAAAAAAGTGAAACAATCTAAGAGATTTTATTGTTCCGCAAAATTTATTACACACAATAAAACGTAGTATAAATGAATTATTAAGTATCGCTATATTAATAATTCATTCGTTATAATGTTAGTGCAACGGAAAAGTTATTTTAAGGTATTTTATCTACCCAAATATCATAAACCCTCTCTAATGCGTTCAAAAACCATAGGCAATGACCAGCATTACCAACCAGCAGAAATTAACAGAACTGTAATGAGCTCATAACCTACTGAAAACAGTAGGTTATGAGTTTTAAATTTGGAACAGGTGTCAAATTCAAGTGAGTGTGCTATTCTATAGTGCGCGCGGAACTAGTTGGCCGCGCCTTAGGTTAGGTTGCCTACAGCTCGCAATGCACAGGAGACTATAATTAGACAGTGATGACCAATCTCGAGATATCGTGAACAATAATTTGTTCAATTTATTGAAAAGAATACAAATAAAAAACAAAAACATGCCTAAGGCGCGGCCAACTAGTTCCGCGCGCACGTATCTACTTAATCCGAAACGCAGCCATTTCGAGCTGTCATTTGTTCGTTAGCTTTTTATTTCCAGTTACGAGTAGACAAATTTTCTGATAAGTTCTTTATTAATTATTTCTGTCGAAAATGAGTGATAGTGACTCGGAAATTAACATGAACACTCCGCCAGATATCGTAAATGCAGCGACGAATGCAAATAATAACCTGTTTATTTTTTATTGCATTACACTGGTAACAATGCTGGTCATTTCCCTATGGTTCCTGAACCCATCATAGAGCCCTTATGATATTCGGGTAGATAAATTAGTGTATGCAACTATACATAATTAGGCATTACAACACTCGTGTGATGCTATTAAGAAACTCGCCTTCGGCTCGTTTCTTAAACCCACACTTGTGTTGTAATGCCCTTCATTATGCACAGTCGCATAAACTACTATTTTCCACTGAGTGCAGATTACGCGCGCGATGCGTAGGAACTCAAGTGGCTCATTAACATTAATGTAAAATAAATTCAATTATGTGCGTATTGTTGGCGGTATTCCCAGTTACACATCATTATTTCCTAATAAGTAATACTTACTAGAAGTTTTAGTGAAGCGGAAATATCACTAATTTATGCAGGTCTTTATATCATAAACTTTCTAACATTGTTAGAAACCTAGTAATTTCTTCACAAGAGAAAAGTTTAATCTCAAATATTGATGACAAGTATACAATGAAAAGTTCAACTTATTGCGGAAAAACCTCGATTAGAGTTACTACTCGATTAACATTTATCATATTCACACGAATGATCTCATTATTAATTCCACGCAGTTTCCCTACGACTATGCCGACCATACTGCATAACACCATCCACCATTGATTTATAAAAGAAAAAGTCACTTTCTAATAACATCTTAAATAACAAGCATTGCGAGTGTAATGTACAAAAAGTGTTGTTAGAATAATAGTGTTTAGATCCCACGCTACATCGTGCAGCGGTGGTATGTACCCAGCACACACCACCGTGGGGCAACCGTGGGGCAACCGTGGGGCGGGGCAGCGCGGGCAATGCGCGACCTGTTATAGACATTGCACAATTTACAAGTGACAGCATACTGCAACGCGGACAACTTAAATTAACTCCTTCAGGATATCAACGACGGTTGTACGACAATTACGAGTTATTCATTCATTGACAGCCATCGATGCGACAATTTATTAATGCTTTCCTAGCATTTCTGTCTAAACGATACAACGACGACGCAGTACCACGCCTTCTTCATTAAACGCAATAATACGCGTGAGTCTCACAACTTGTAGTTGACGTGAAATTGATACAAAAAATAAACGCACCGTTATTTAACTTTTTTTAGTTCGTGAGCAATAAGTTATTAAGTTTAAGGATCGAGATAATGACAACCTGCTGTGCGTAGTAGGTAGCCAGTGTAGCCACAATTAAACCAGCCTCCATGGTTAGCAGCTGATGCACCTCACAGCTACCCGTGTGCTCTGTGCGGTTCACTTATGAAATTAATAAGCTAAGAAAATAACTGTGGCCATAGACTGTGGCCTTCATTAGAACGAGCAAAAACTATTTTGAGAGTAAAAAAGCAGACTGTGCCGGTATTTTCTGAGATAAAACATTGCTATGATGGCGGGACTTGGTATGTGTAGTGTACAACTCTAAAAAAGGGCAATTCCATTCACATGCCACGACACGCAAAAAATAGGCCTTAATCCGTTTATCCGGGCATACATATAAAGTTCTAAAAACAACAAAACCTGCATACGAAAGGCATTAGTCGTACGTAAAAATAGTCTGACGGGCATGCATTTCCTGAGCACGGGCGCACGCAGTTCCATTACACGGGCTCTCCACTCTCGGCATCAGGCTGCGCGCTCAGAAGGTGTGCTCCGCCAAAAAAGCCGGCCCGGTGCCCCATCCAACGAATAAAAACAAAATCGCGCTGCGAGTATTGATTTAATACGCACGTGGGCTCGCCCCAGGGCGGGGGGTGAAAAAAAATAAAATTAAAAAATATGCATAATAAAACTTTGGTCGATAACGATGCGTCCCTCGCGACGATGCCGAGCAGCCGAGCGGCGACTACACGAGCTGAGAGCCTGTGCGAGTGTGCAAGTGTGCCAGTGTGCGTGGGGTGGGGGATCGATTATTTTAGAAATTACAAATACGTTCACCATCAAAAATGCAGCTTGATATGTTTTTGTATTCTTCTGATTTCTTCTGCATTTCAAAGGAATATCGTATAGCGGTGGCACCGTGGCATGTTCCGCGTAACGCTGTTTCCGACTCGATTGTAAAACTTTCACTTACTTTTCCGGATGCGATCCTAAAGTAAGTAGGTATACAAAATAAACAGATATTTCTAAATGAGTCCCTTGTTACTTGAATAAATAAATCCATTGTTATTCTAAATAGAATGCAAGTCTGTTGAAAGCGTCATGCATGAACTTAAATGTAAATGTTTTTTTGTAGTTAGCGCGGCTCTTCCCAAGTTCCTATTTAATCAATTGAAAAGTGAATAAAAACTGCTCTGATACCAGTTAATCTGAACCTTGCACGCGCAAAGTTTTAATCTTTTGCATTTTAGCAATAGAAATGCCAAGTGCAGGTTGTTTGTGATAATTGCTACTCAAAGCTATTGTTACTTGTGCATGTAGTTGACTGGCTGAAGCCGATCTCTTGTGAAATAACAATGTACCTAGATTTTACTGCGACCGGGATTAATTATACGAGTTCACTACTGATGGACTACTTTCGTATTTTTTTTGAAACTACACGCATGAAAGAATTTGTTTACGAAAAAGGAATTTTTTGTCAATAAGTGGGTTTGCAATTGAAAATTTCAAATAACTCAAAATAAAATATATAAATTATATAGTTTAATTTGTCACATGTAATAATCCCGATCATGTGCATGCATGTGATGCATAAACGATTTTTCTGAACAAGTACCTACTTTAACTCAAAGGCTCACTCATCCGTGTAACTCAATAATGATGATTATGATTACAAATAAGATTATATAACTTGTCAGTAAACGAGCAATGTCCAAACTAGTCGGTTGTTTATCAACACGTGTGTGAATGGGCCCTAAGTGATGACATGTGACGTCAGAGGAAGCGGCGAGCGCCATAATATTAGGGGCTCTGATGAGCGTGTGGGCCAGTTCCGTTTGACCCACAGATAGAGCGGACTGCACACTGTCGTAAGGTAACGAAACCGAACCTGTTCTTACAAAGAAATGAGAATTAGTTAATGATTTTTTTTTCTGCGTAGGTAACAATCTAATTAATAAATCGGAACTAAAAATTGATCTGAGATCGGTCGCGTAACTACAAGATAGCAATAACTAGATAACAATCGCTCATTCAAGAATAACTGCAATGGCCCAGTTCATCCAATCACCCGGCAATAGTGGCAACTCACGTGTCGTATGCATGCGTTTCGTCCGGAAACTTGCGCGAGTCCGTAATGGCCGTACTCCTTTATTTTCAAGTATTAAATAAGTGCCCTAATAGACGCATCCGCGGCCTGTTCCTGTCGTCGTACAAACGCCAATTGGCGCTTGTGCCGTGTGCGACTCAAGCGAATTGAAGAAAACGGGGCCGTCAAGGACGTGTGCGAGCTGGCTGCGATTAGCGACAATTTGCGAGTGTTTTTATATGCGTCAATGTTTGATTTGAGTGTTCCGTTTGCATTGAGTGAGGAAGCGATTATAGTTTATGCAACGGGTTGACGACGACCGACGCGCGCTGACAGAGAAGATTGAGGTCCCCTCTAAGATACTGACTCACGACGGTGCGCGGTTCATAAAAATGACACGTGCCATGTCACTTGAGAAGTTTAAGAAGATTATGACTTCAGAGAACCACATATCAATGCAGTCAATTGGACATACCTCAACATAAGAATAATCGCTAACCACATAATAGTTTTGCCCTTAAAGCAACTCTTCATACATATCGATATATAACTACTCGTCATATCAACACACATACAATAATCATCTTCCATCCATCTATCGTGTATGATTGTAACGCATTTCATAAATCATTTTTCAGACTCACTTCCGTAGCTCGCATTACTAATTCATTATTTGTGTAGAACAACAGAATTGGAATTTCCTTGAACCATAAATTTGCATCGCCTGACCCGTTATAATTATAATTTTGTATTGCTGTACAAGACACTGAATCAATTTCTGATTGTGGGGGTGAGCGGTCGTGAGGGGGGGGGCGGGGGGGATTGTTGTGTATGGTGGTGCATAAAAGGGTGTGTCAGCTGCCACTACCTCATCGGTTCTCATACTAGTTCTTAGACAATTATATTAAAGTGATTTTATTATTAGGAATCCGTAGGGTAAACGGAACGATTACTTTGTCGGTAAACGTGTTTATTGCTTTTGTTTTGATTTTTCAATCATTAGCAAGTTATCCGATATTTTAAACATAGAAGCCCCTATCAACAGACTCTGGTATATGAAATACAAGAGATCTTTTACAGAAACCGTGTCAACAAACGCGCACTTACTAAATTGAGAAAGATAACCAATAAGGACAGAACCGATGCGCATAGGATCCCACATCCCACATAGGTACCGCCAGGTTTCCTCCAAACGTACACAATACGGGAACCTACGTTTCTACACTGCAAATACAGCGTTACGATGTTTTTCTTGAAGCTAGAGGATCGAAAGCGCTGTTGTTATGTACTCGTAGAATTGAAAGCAAACGTCAAGTGAAGTACTAGTGCCGATGCAGGCGATCGTATTACACAACAAATACTCTCTGAGAAATTCAATTGGCTGCGCAAAGCTTGTCCTAAGCTGTGTAAGCTGCGTACAATTTTATTTAGTTTTCTCAGTTACCTTAGATTGGATTAATTTGGTTATATTACATAATTGTTATAGGGTAAACTCACCAGTAACTGGCCACTTTCATTAACTGGCCACTATCCACTTCAACTGCATAAATTAAGAGTTTTCCACACAGTACGCAATTTATGATTTATTATTCATACTTCTTATTTAAGTAGCTTTCATGACAATAACATATTTTTTCCACTATGACACTAGCGCCAATAATATCGACCATTTTGTGACAGTCGGTGTTCGTCATAGGACATTTATGGTAAATCGTTACAAAATTCTTAACGTAATGCTTCAAGTAAAAATTTAATTTTGAGGTATTTTGTGGAGTAATCGTGAGTGGGTCGTCTTTGATGTATTGTATAGATAGTAAGTGAGGGTTTCTCAATAGTTTTATTCTGTCAGCATCCACTGTTAACCGAGATTTGTAGGTGGCTAGTATCTGAACGAAAATTTTGCACATTTTCAATTATTGGCCACCCATGCCAGTTACTAGGTTTTAACCTAATGTTCGAATTTTATGAAAAATCAAACGTATTTAGAAGCCGTAAGGTACACTATTGTATAAAAAAATATCTAGTAAAAATACACACATTTATTAGTAACTGGCATGGGTGGCCAGTAAGTGATATTTGCATGGCCAGTTCCACACGGAATGTTTTTTGTTGCTTACTAGACAAAAAAAACTGTGGTAAAATCATGGTAAAATGATCTCTATTAAGCTAAGATGTAGATTTTATAATCGAACTAGCTGACCCGCGCAAGTTCGTCTGCGTCACATAAGAGAGAGAGTGGTTTAAGGAATAATCCCGTTTTTGCCACATTTTTCATTTATGCTTCGCTCCTATTGGTCGTAGCGTGCTGTTATATAGCTTATAACCTTTCTCGATAAATGGACTATCCAACACAAAAAACATTTTTTCAATTCCAACCAATAGTTCCTGAGATTAGCGCGTTCAAACAAATAAACTCTTCAGCTTTATAATATTAGTATAGTTTAAAAAAAATATATAATTTTCTTTAGTAAATTTAAATGTTTTAATTTGCTGTTATTTTTGTATTTTTATCGTTTTATTTTGATTGTTTTTGATGATAATTTTTGGATGGCCAGTTATTAGTATTTTGGTGGCTACTTTCTAAAATTTTATGGCCAATTACTAGTTAAAATGACTACTTTCTCTTTTGATTAAATTATTTCTACGTAAATCTGATTTATTTAATTTTTTACACATCAATTTCGATTCGCAAATAAACGCTTTAACCGAAGGTATTAAAATATTATTAATATATTTAGTCATTATGATTTTACACTGACATGAACTGGCCGATGAGCTTAAGTGGCCAGTTACTGGTGAGTTTACCCTAATGAATAAGTAAAATTCGTTTAATAAAACCTAGGCATTGTTGGCCAGTTATTTTAAGATAGATAGGTTATAAGCTTAGGGCTCAGATACGAATGCGGAGATGTAGTTGTTGCGTTCCGATGACAGTACATTTTTTCCCATGGGAGGAAAAAGCTTTTCTAGGCACAATCCACAGATCGTCACCTGGTACGATCCTTACGTGGGTACTTCGATTAAAATAACCCTCTTAATTATCAGTTTAATAAAATTCAGAGTGTTGACATCAAACAGCTTAATCACAGAAATTCAGCTAATAATGACATGTATTAATTAATGACTTATGTACTGGCTGCTTCGTGCAGGATAAGAACGTCTTTCTTAGGGTACTTGACATGTCGACTACCTCATGCCTTGTATCACTAGGACTCACGTAAATGAAGTAAGTACTACATAAAAATGTTTTATTTTTAGAGTTAGTATCCCGATTGATGGCAATAGGGTCGCCCTAACTGGCAGAATATACAAAATTACTATAGATACACTGTACGAGAATAGCAAACATTTAAAGTAAAGTTCATAAACACTGCTCCTATAGTAACTCTACCAAAATAGATACAGACGAAAAATGAGAGCGGCGCGAGTGCGCTCGGAATAGGGATGATCGATCGAACCTTCTTACAAAGATACAGTTGTGACAACTTTGTTTTTTTTTTAAATATATATTTAAAAATATTTAAATTCCTTTTAGGCACAATTCAATGTTTTATTATAGACGATACTATTTTTCCTATCTACCTATTGACTAATAAGCTTTAACCGGAACACAAAGGTTTACGACACAAGTGAACAGCCATGTTATCACGAACAAAATAACAAAATCAATCAAGTTACCGTCAACAGTATGAGTATCACTAGCAGCTATTACATAATAATATAATTCTATAAACGAGCTTGCAATCCCTTCACATGAATTCATAATTTTCTTGTTACTCACTATCGTGAACGAATGTGATTTACCATCGATTTATTTATTCATTTTATAACATGCACGGAGACTTCATATTTATGTAATTTTTTTTATATAATCTAATTGATTTAATTATATAGGTGTAGGTATAGATATAAATATCTAATTGTTAAATACAGTTTATGTACTGATTTGATGAAATTTAAGTTAGTGTTGCAAAAATATAAGGGTTGATAATAAAATGGATAAAATTACAAATGAGCTGCTGCAGGGCTCAATGGAAGAACTGGTACCCGTTCTAACTCAAATATTCAACGAGATTCTGAGTAGCGGGGATATCCCTGAGAAATGGGCAAAGTCTCACATTATCTTAATACATAAAAAAGGCACCAAAGAGGACATCGAAAATTACAGACCAATAAGCCTGATGTCGAATGTATATAAGATATTTGCAAAGGTCGTATTGGATAGAATAAGCCCAATATTAGACGAACAACAGCCGGTAGAACAGGCAGGCTTCAGAAAAGGGTTTTCGACAATTGACCATATCTACACAGTCAAACAGGTAATGGAAAAATATAAGGAATATAATAAAATTATATACATTGCCTTCATTGACTACGCAAAGGCTTTCGACAGCTTGAGTCATGACTACATATGGGAAACTCTAAAACAACAAGGAATACCAGCAGCATACATCAACATTGTCCAAACCATTTACTCCAACAGTACGGCTAGAATACAATTGGAATCTCTGGGAACCGAATTCCACGTAGAAAGAGGGGTGAGGCAAGGTGACCCACTATCTCCAAAATTGTTTTCTGCCGTGCTAGAAAACATCTTTCGCAACCTGAACTGGGAAAAGTTTGGTCTGAATATAAATGGGTCGAAAATGAACCACCTCAGATTAAGCTGACGACTTAGTATTATTTGAAGAAATCCCAGAGAATTTGGAAATTATGATACAAAGACTGAGCGAAGAAAGCGAAAAAATTGGTCTGAAAATAAATTACAGCAAGACCAAGCTAATGACTAACTCTAAAAAGGTAGATATCAAAATAAAAGAAGAAGCTCTGGCCTATCGTAATCGTCTACACGATTACATATACCTTGGTCAAGTCATCTCCACCAAAGACCAAACTAGCCAGGAAATTAATATGAGGATTGCAATTAGTTGGAAGAAATACTGGGCCCTCAAGGAGATCATGAAGTCAAAAGACCTAGGCATGACTTTGAAAAGAAAGACCTTCAACGCATGTATACTCCCATGTCTAACCATACGGATGTGAGACATGGGCACTCACCAAATTGCTTAGAGAAAAACTTGCCAAGTGTCAAAGAGCAATGGAGAGAAGTATGGTAGGCTCAAAGAGACAAGATAGAATTAGGAATATAGATATCCGGTCCAAAACAAAACTGACCGATGTCCTAACAAGGATAGACCAACAAAAGTGGAGGTGGACAGGCCACATGATGCGGGACTCTAAAGGCAAGTGGAGCAAGGCAGTTACAGAGTGGTATCCAAGGGACGGCAAAAGAAATCGGGGAAGGCAGCCTACTCGCTGGGAGGATGAAATAAAACTTACAGCAGGCCCAAATTGGAGAAGGATACCTCGCGACAGACGTCAATGGAAACTGTTAGAGGAGGCCTATGCCACGAGGCACACCGAAATGCGTGACATTTTGTAACTTTTTTGTTTTGACTATTATTATTATTGTGTGTTTCGGAATAAAAGGCTTTATTATTATTATTATTAATAAAATGGATAGGTACCAGCAAGGTCTACGTATGAAAATGTTTTAATTATAGTCTCATTAAAATATTATAACACCCTAGAGATAGAAAAAAACATTATACTTTTAACATATATTGTTAGTACCTATATTGATAAAAAGAAATACCTACAGTAGAAGAAATCGTGAAATCATTACGAAAAGCTTTGCAGTTTTTATTCAATAACACAACTAACAGTACATTTACTGCTAGCTTTGTTATGACAAGATAATTTTCATAAATCAGATAATATGTATAAACCAGTAATTTGATAACCTGTGAAGGACGTATACGGTGGGTGGGGGAGGGGGGGGGGGGGGGGGGGGCAGGGAACGATGAGCTTGCTTTCAATTATGTAAAACAGCTAGCCGTAAAGGTTTCTTCGAAGAATCAGACCTTCGCAGAAGCTCGATTCGATCTTTATTTTAATATTGAGGAGTAATTTTTATAGATAGTTGAAAGTCTATTACTGAACAAGTAAACAGTTTTCGGAATAATGCCTCAATCATAGATAAGTAAGACAGGTCAAACTCTGGACGATATAACGTGCACTGGCCTGATATTAATTATCGTACATGTTGATAAACACATATACGGGCCTAGGAAATGACTTCAGAATAATATGCTGCCATCTAGGATTTTTCAATAGAGATATCCCTGTTGCAATTTCTTGGATTTTCCTCTTGAAAAAGTAGAGGATTCAATTAAAGATAATAAAATGATGGGTAGGTAACCCTTATGATCGTATCCGGACCTATCACTTAACTACCACTATAGGTAACACCGTACACGTGATTTGTGACTATTTCCCGAAAATTATTTCTTATTGGAAAAATCTCAGTTGGATCCAATCTTTAGAGAAAGTTAGTAAACTAACCTAATTTAATACTGAATGCCTTACACACGCGCAGGTTCTAATTTCTTTGCTAATATGTTCAGAGGCGAAATAATGAAGTATTTGGTCTGTAATTGGTTATAATTATTGTGCAATTAAGACGTGTTCTGTTTTAGTTTTACAGCAGATTGTAAAACCGTTTATTTTTTTTGTAGAGTATTGACCCTATTGTTGTATTGAAATTGAGTGAATTTCACAAAATATGGAGCTTTGACCAATGGTACGCGTTATTGGTCAAAGCTCCATATTTTGTGAAAAACCTGATTATTATAACCAAAATCAACAGTCTCTCAATCTGCAGCCGTTTGATGCTTCAGTAGTATAATCGTATGCAACTTTCGTGTATTAATTTACACTAAAAAAAAGGTCAAAATATTCAAATAAGCCTGTCACACTAATCCAGAACGTCCGAAGCATAATGCTATTTATTGCATAAACAACAAAAGCGATTGACCTAAATTCAACCCTACGAATAAAAACGCAATAACCCCATATGATCGGAAGCGTGCACCCGATCGATAGCCGGCAGTCAGCTGAGCTAAGCGTGCGCAATGCGCGCTGCTCGTCGCCTGCGCACTGAGCTCGATTGCGCGCACTGCGCACATACAACATGGCCGACAACCCTAAAACGCTACTCATTAATTTTGCGCCCCCTACACATTGTACTCGCACCCGTTCTAATTATTATACACCAGCCACTTTTAATTCTTCTTTATAATTTAAGTACTTAATTTTTTTTAGTGATCGTTTTCTTGTTTCTTTTTGCATAGTCTAATTTTATTTTAGTAAGTATTATTATAACTTTTGTAATTGAATTATTCAAAAAATATCTACACGCTATTCCAAATCGTTCACACCTCGTTCATACGTTTCGGATGCGGAGGAAAAATATTGTTCCAAGAGGACTTTTTGACTAGACTAGTTTCCCAGAATCCTGTGAGAGGATTTTAGTAACAGTAACTGAAATTCGTAAAAAGTTTATTGAAACCAAACATTGCAAAAAACTGTAGTTACCTAACATCGGAAAAACATGAGATATAAAGAAAAACCATGCGGATAAAACTACGTTCTCATATTTGAAACACGCTGTGAAATAGTACTCACACGACCATGATACGACTCGTAATATGTCTATTCCCAAATAAAACATCAAGGCATTTTATTCAAAAAAGCCATATCACATTCATTCGCGAAGCTGCGAACATTTGCGTTTCAATATTGAAATAGTGTCGTTTTAATAAGCCACAGCGTTCCACCCACGCGGCCACGGTCGTGGCTGTTCATAATCTTTTAAAATAAACCGAGTATTCAAGTAAACATTGAGACTAAAAAAGATACATCTTGCAAAAACCTCGCAGTATTCGCTTTAAAAGAACGCGGTGTAGTGTCTTAATTATGTCATTTGTATGTTAATCACATTTATATGCGATGTATGACAGGCCCGCACCGCGCGCGCTCTAAAGGCCCCTCTCATTAAATTAGTCCAGTGGTTGGAGCACTATGCCTTTACTTGAGTTACGCACTGATTGACGTAAGTGTGAAACTCGCTCTCTCAACCCGCGTATGAATTAGCGAACATTGCCTGAATGCCTTCTATAGAGGCAATAAACACGGAAACGAGAAATAGTGTTGGGCTCGCGGCTAATTTTGTTTTTATGCGCTACCGCCACCTCTGCACCGTGCACCGTGGCGGGCGTGGGCTAAGTACCTGCCTCCCTGCAGCACCTACATTATGTCAGGGATTATTTTAACATTCAAAGTTCTCATGCTTTCATGATAATTAGGTAGGTACACTAGGTATTGGGCGATGATTCGAAATGCTTTTTGATGCAAGAGTAAGTGGCTTATTTTACATTTTCTCGTCACTTTTGGGGAACGGGTTCTTACCCTGATGATGAAACCAGCGGGAAAGCATCTGGGAGTGTCCGGTGGGTGAGTTATTCTGGAGCAGAATTTGGTTTCAATGCTCAGGGCGGCTCATTAGTAAATTACATCCGTACGTAGCAGGGCGGCTACATTAACTACATGTTCATTTATAATTCTAATAAAAAATACTACCTAAAGACAAGACAGTAGATATCACATAACTTTCAATTAATTAAGTTAATTTACCCTAATTGCTAATAAAACATAGTATCAGTATCCACTTAAACTAAAATTACCTATTTAACAAGTCAAATGGGAACTTTGGACTGTCGCGGTCGGTACTAGTTATACCTACTGTCGAACACAAATATAGTTCTTGTTGAATAAATGAATGTGTTATTGCGTACTTATTGATTTGATAATTATTGTTTAAATAGGTTATATTAAAGGAACAAACAGTTTTTGGAATTGTAGATGTAATGGTAGAAAACTTATAATAATATATTCTATAACAAAACAATAGATAAGGCATCATAGATCATTAAAATAAAGGTTGTCATTATGATTTATGTTGCTGAGAATTAGATTTTTCTTTAGAAAATCTAAATAAAAAAAAACTAAATCAAAAGTCTTTTATTCAAATGAGGCTGATCATCAGCACTTTTCGAACGTCAACATTTATTTACAAGAGACAATCCCCCAAAACGAAACTTCCTAGTGTTTTAGCTGGAAGAAGTTGCGGAACAAACTCCCAAAGAAATTTCTCAGTGAATGATGACCTGGAGTCTGCTTTTGTGCCTGCTGATGGCAATAGGGAGGCCACTTACATGACACTGCAGGTAAACGTCGTGTAAAGTGATAGGTAGGTACACTAATGCTACTACGAATAAAGAAACATTTGGACTGTCATAATTTGACGAGTGCAAAGCGTCGTTACTTGGATTCAAATTCTGGTCAAAAACTGATCAACTTTACTTTCACAAGTCTCGAGGGATTTCTGTGTGTTCACTAGTCCGTCTGTCGCCATTTCCTATTCAAAATTCGAATTCATCGCGGATTGTTGACCAATAGCGTGACGTGCCTGACGATCAGTTAGTACATAGATATGAGTATAGCTAGGTATGTACCAATTCTCATCTCTGATTGGAACCTTGTCTTTTTGTTTTACTTTTTTATCATGAAAATTGTGTTACGTGAAAACAACAGTTTTATAGTTACTTTTTCGCGAAACTTGAATGGAGCTTTATATATTTTTAAGTCAATGATTTAAGGAAATAATAGGTACCAAAGTATTGCCAAAGTATTATTTCCTTAAATTTTGTTCCTAAACCAAACTTGACTTTTTGCTCTATAGGCATCTATAGGCAGAACTATTTTATTCAGACCACAGGCTTTTCCGTAATATGAATATTAAATTATGGTAGATGAAATTATATTTTTTATTTAGAATTTATAAATAATTATTTAGAAATAAAAATGATTGGTAGAATAATTATTTTAGCTGGGCACTCCCTATAACCGAGAGCAAACTCTGGTCAAACCAACCTCATAAGTACACAAATATACAGAGACGGACTTTGCATTTTCTACCACCCAACATTGAACTGCTGGTCTCCTAGGTAGATGGCAATTTCTTCTACACATTGCGGGTTTCTCCTCGAATACGTGAACTTCATGAGGTACGGAGCCATTCGCCCAAAGCTCCGGTCATTCGATATCATAATTATTCAGTCAATACAATTAATTAGCACTATGTAAGCAATGTATCAATTTTCTATTACTGTAATGGCCCCATAATTATGTAAAGAAAACCTTGGCCGAAACAAGGATCGGCCGGATTTTTAGGTGACGGACTGTCCGATATTAAGTTACGATCAAAAACATTTGCCGAGTTGCGGTTTGTTTGACGAGTCCGAAGAAGCGGCTAATTGTTCGCGTTAGGCTGCAGCCACGGCCTCGGCTGATGCGAACTGCGTCAGCTTGACGCGCACTCCTCACTTGTTAATTTTCAACAACGTGAAATTCATGCTTCAAGCAACGGCTTTCTTTAGTTTGTTATTTTTGGGTATAATTTCTGGTCAAGGGTTGTAGTAGCAGCGTTCAGGTTCAAATCAAATTATGTGCGCCTTCCAGGGTATCAGGTATCTATTTCAGCTATAACTAAACCGGAGACTTACAAACTCGTGATGCTTATTATTTCGAATGACTTATTCCCTGGGCTTGATTTTAACGTAATTTTTCCTTACAACGTTATCCTTTCTAAAGGGGCCTTTTTAGCTCCACTTAAACTTTATTCTACATGTTATCCTACCTATCCTATGTTCTTAATTAAGATTCAAGAAATTAACAAAACATGAGTAAGTTTTTATTTAAACCAAAAATAACAGTGGAAGACTGCGCGTCATACAGAAAGTAACACTAAACAACTAACCGACCACAGTTGAATAAAGCAAACTCTCGAAGATGCTGGGATTATGTAATATGCTGGACCGGAAGCCTCCCCACTCCCTCCCGGTCGCATTGGCCAGTCCGTCCAGCCTCCGGTACAATAGCTTCTGCTTAACTCAAATGAATCAGTGAAATCAGTCTTAAACCACAACTCTACCGCAAAACTGTTTCCCAATCGCTTTCACAGACAGAATTGTAGATTAGACAATTAGAAAATAATGACGAGACCGACTGGGATATGTGCACACATACACAAATGAATAACGAGAAAATTATAGCTGCGGCAGCTTCCATCACTAACTCAATACTGCAGCATCTCACTCACGAACGAATTAATGAAGACTGGAATTACAAGAAAATTATCAAGAAAAGCCTCTCCTAAAACATAAACAATTTACAATCACAGATCAGAAAGACTAAGCTCGTTTCGAATTGAAATATTATCAAATATAAATGACAGAATACAGAAGTGAAATGGAGCAGTACATAACAGGTACATGGCAGGTAACAGTGAGCGTGAACGTCGCTCGTTCAACTTCCCCAACGCAAATATATAAAACGATAATGCTATATAATTGAGGCACTTGCATCTCGGGATACATTTATTCAAACACGTCGTCGGAACGCGACAAATTATCGCGCGCGCCGACAAAGGGTTGGCTGACGTCACATCACTAAAAACATTTCCAACGCGCCATTAAAAGGGAGAGATCTAGCACTTTTGTCGCGCTAACCCAAAGCTTTGCCGTGCTCAATGATCCGCTGAAGCTTTGCGCTAAATTGAGGGACAATACAAACCAACGGCCATAAGTGTACGTGTTTTGGGTACCGCAAGCGTAAAGCCGCGAATTATCGCGATCGTTGTTCTCTAAACGAGCAGCTAATTGATTAAACCCATAAACAATATGGGAACGGGAAGTACTTTTGGGAAGACGACAATATGACAGTTGCATACTAACATCTAATCAATGCGGTACTCTGGCAATGGAAAGTCGATTGAAACAGATGGATATATTGTCAGAAATACGTTTTTGAACATCGAAATAGGATACTGTCATCAACAGACTACAGATACGAACTCCACAAAATGAGACATACGGAACCTGTTCGTATACCTAGTGCAAGGTACAGTCTAAATATTTAGAGGCGCGTCTGAAAGAGTCGGTTACACACGGCTAGTGTTGGGTGTTATTAAAGGATCTGCGGCGCGCGAGATGAACGCAACTACACTCACAACTTCACAACTGTATAAAATAAAAGCTTTGCGTTGCGTTGGGGCGCTGGGGACGAAAGGGGGTAATCGCGGCAACGCTTACACAACATCTGGTAAAAAAACTTTAAGCATATTGTGTGGCGCGCTAGTAAAATCACCTCATAAACCTCATGAAGACTGCTGTTTTAATTAAGGAAAATAACACACCGTTTTTTAAACGTGAGCTTAAAATATGAGCTGTTCATTTTGTAACCATACGAGCGGGAAATCAAGCCATGAATGACTGAAATACAAAACCGATAATGTGTGAATTAACCAACAATAACTTTTAATCAGACGTTCAGGAAGGTGCATCGTGTGTGCTTTTGGAGGTTGTTCGTGTATTTAATTATCATGTACTTACTACATACTTACATATATCGATAGGTATATATAATGGTGTTGTGATTTCAGTTTATGTGACTCCAGTATAGGTACCGCATTCTGGAAATACTTACCTTCGTGAACTTTTGATTGTTGATGCGTATGATGGTGTGAACTTACCTGTAAATCAAAATAACCACAATGAAATACGCAAAATATGATTTACCAAATAATTTACAATAAACATTATATTCACAGGTATTCAACCATAACAAGCGTTGAAGTAAACTCTACTGTAAGAGGTGGTTTATTAAGCTGATGAATAATAAATAAGAAGAAATCGTAACAGTTTTGTTTAATAATTCGGTTGCAGTCAAAGAATAGCCCGCTCGGCTGCAGGAGATGGGCTGGGCTCTATGTAATTAGACCAATTTAAATCTTAATTAATATTAATTGTCGGACGGCGGAACGAATCTGTCGTATAAGTACGCTTGTGGAAAAAACTCTTAATGGACGTCTTGAATTTTATTAAATTAACGGTGCTAAAGAAAATGTTTAAATTTCGAGTTTGGAACGCGTTCTCTCAACGGTCGTCAGGTCGGTGTCGCCTTTGCACGTTTGAAGCGTTCTCGAGTGCGCGTGTGTACTTACGTGACGCGGCCGAGCTTTAACATTTTTATCGTTGACTGTACAGTAAAGTAATACGTACGTTTTATCCTCGCCGTGCCTCATTGTAGCCGCTCCAATACAATGCGATGCCCCTACTACTCTTAATACGGATGTTAACATTTATTATTCTATTAAATTATCCACTTGCCTCGGTATCAAGTTTATTTTGTAATACCATTCTTCATCAATGGAAGATTTAACATTATGCTCTAAGGGATCTGACTTGGATGTCTTGTGAGTGTTGTCGCGACGGTTAGTCATATTGATTGATTCAATTGAATATTCTCGTACATTATTTGTCATCCTAGCTAGCTTTTAGCAACTACGTTGGGGCGGCTTCCAAACTAAGCGAGTGCCGCTTAATTTCGGAATTTAACATGGAGCGACTGCTGCCACACAACATAACATAACATAACACCTGTAATCGCGAAAGACAAGGCAAAGGTGTACGTAATAGAACACTCATATTTTGACAGTAATGTTGAAGCCCCATGTAATATGGAGCGAGCCTGTTGCAATCAACTGGGAACAAATCCAGACTACGTTACTGTTACTGACAATGTAAACCCAATAATAACACTTTGCCCGACCCGGGAATCGAACCTAAGACACCATGCTCAGCAGTTGACCACTAGACCAACAAGGCAGGGAACTGAAGGAACCCTCGTACTTTTTCCCTCTGGCTTGACTACCTATAAACACCTAAGGTCTAAAAATGACAGCCGGGACCAATAGGTACATTATTTTTAAGACTAAGATGAAGAGCAATAAACGCCACAGATAATTAATGAAATGAAATGAAATTGTTTATTTCAGACACACGATACAGGTCCATATAATGTTAGTAGGTACTTATAGCTATGTTAGTTACATTTTAAAACAGTTATTATTTTACATGACATACATATTATATTAGTAAGTACTTATAGCTATGTTAGTAACATTTAAAATTATCATTACTTAGGACATGAGTGTGTGACCAATGCCTCAAAATTTCACTGTCCACTCTGGCTGACACCACGCTCAGAAGCGTGTTGGTACTACCTCTGACCCGAGACCACAGGGAGGCCGTTCTTTTACGAAGCACTGCCTGGAAGCCGTCCGTGCTATGGTCTGCGAACATGCCGGAAGCACTGCACCGCCATGGGAGCCCCAACAATCCCCTGAACGCGTTGTTATATTGGACGCGCAGAGCATTTTAGGCTTTCTTAGTGTAATTGCTCCACAGGTTGCACGTGTATAATGTTTGGCAATAACTTTTAAATATGATTTTTACGTCACGTGAGCATCGTGCAAACGCCCTGCGCTCCCTATCCATGTCCTCATCATCATTTAGAGTTAGACTGTCATTGACCCAGTGACCCATGGTACTTAAATTTAGTCACTTGCTGCAGGATAGTTCCATGTAATGTGATCGGAGGCACAGGATAGGTTTTGGAACCAGCCTTAAAAACTAGCAGCTCGCTCTTCTGAACATTGTACCTGAGCCCGTGGGCCATTGCATACTCTTCGCATATGGTCATTAAACCGCGGTCTTATACATATGTAGATGAATCAATAATAAAATTAAACGAAAATAGGCAACAAATGGAGTGTAAAACTGATCAGGTAATAACACAGTGAAACAAGCGTCCGTTCCCTCCCCTACTACCTCCCCCCTCCTCCTACCTTTCTATGATATCAATTTAATTCACACCCACGTTTCTTTTGTTTGTTTTCATTGTGTTAAATGCACCTGTAGAGGTGCTTTAGGGTTACCGACGAGTATCTTCAAACTATGATTTCTTGAATAATTATTTTGTGTTTTATTTAGAAATCCAAGTTACATTTCTAGAAATATAAAAATAAACTACCATTTTTTTTTGGTAGCCTTAATATCTGTTCCACTCCCGGGTAAAGACATTCGGAAAGAATTTGGCTTTAATGAGCAAGCCATGCATGGCGTGATGCCTTCTTGTCTTTGGTCTATATAGCGTAATCCTGTATTTCTCTAATTAATTTATTGAAAGAAAATCTATCGGAAATGTTTTTAATCGACTTCTAAAAAAAAACTGGCCAAGTGCGAGTCGGACTCGCACATGAAGGGTTCCGTACCAAAACGGTATGCTATGGTTTTATTTTTTGTTAAAAAGTTTTTATTTTTTGGACACCCTGTCGATAAGCACGTCGGATTAATATGCGTTTTAGACGACAGATGTCGCCCTTTTTTTTAAATTTAACTCCAAGAAACTATAACGAATTTTTGTTTAGTTTTTGGCAACCCTGATTTTCTTAAGTTTGGTTTATTGTTTCAGTCGATATAATGGCAGTGGTTCATAGTTGTCCTGTTTTGTGTTGCTCAAATGAAGGTATCATTTGATAGTGATAGTGAATTTAAGCTTGAAGCGTGAATTCATTCAATTTCGATTGTTATGTCGTTTTAAGTTTACGCATTGGGCTGTTTCGGACATAACATCGTCATTGACAACTTAAGTGTGTTTATTCAAAAGCATAATCCTATAATGTTCCTACTCCTCCTATTGCCGAGCTAATACCTACTGTTGGGTATAAAACCACCTCTCTGAGGGCCATCGCCCAGTGCGAGTTTAAACCGCTTTTAAAAACCCGAAACGAAAGTTCTGCGTGAAGACCTAACGCATCATACCGAGGTACCGAGGGAGTACAAAAGCAATCTACATTGTATGCAGATAACTCAAAGATAAATGCATTCGAATAAAGCAACCTCATTTTAATTGACTATAGCTTCGCGCACAATGCGCTATGCCAGCGAACAACAAAACCATTAATTATAATAATTAGTAAAAAAAAAACAAAATAAAATGTTGCCGTTTAAAAATATGGTGTGCGAAAGTAGCACGCGTCTGATACGGAATAATGAGCCGCGCAGAAAATGGACCGCAACGCTCTTTAGATATAACAAAACAATGGATTCGAAGAAAATTTAGTCGTAAACAGTGTTCTAAGCGCGACTAAGTGCGGTGTTAATTATTAGTTTAAGTATTCATAAAAATGTAACATTTACGCCGAGCCCCGTGGCGGAAGACGGCAAAAACTTTTATTTCAACTTTATTGTAGCGCTTACAGCTGGTGTTTCGGCGCTCCACGCGACTTGCGACCAGTCGCGCGAATGTCTGTCTGACGCGCGACTGTCTGTCTGACGCGCGACTGTCTGTCTGACGCGCGACTAGACGCACGTATGCATGCTCACGATACTTGTGTCAGTAGTTAAGTAGCCGCTACTATTGCGTCAATTGCGTGATGCGTTTGAACTGAATGTGTGTTAATGGGACCGATTAAATTATGTATGAAACAATTTAGACACAATTAAAAAATAGATATTGATTATAACAACATCAATTTTGCTGTAATAAAGAATGATGCATAAATATGACAGGACGGAAATTTAAATCAGTCCACTTAAATCATATTTTTATTATAATTATAAAATATATCGTTGCCAGCCGGCCGCTGTCTTGTCTGTCTGTCTGTCATAGGGTTCACGTCGCCATATACGAAACGCAGCCCAAAGAAATATTTTAATTTGGTATTCTGAGAACCGAAATAATAAAATTTCAACTGCGACTCGGCTTTCACTGGCCTTTAGCGAATTAAATGTTTGTTAGCTTTATTTCGTATGAATCCTTTACAAAGCTGGTCGGGATTCTGGAACACAAACTCACAAATAATGCGAACAGTACACTAATGCTGAAAACTTTGTGAACATTATGCAATTTCACTTTATGCAAAACAGAGATATGACAAAGAAATATAAGAATATAAATAAACACATGTGTATGTACGCGTGTTCTGTATCACTCATTCTTAGTAACATCATTAAACCGCTAAAATGTACGGAACCGTTTTAATTTTGTTAGCAAAAATAAACAAATTCAACAAAGCAATTGTAAATCAACTTCCAAGAAAATGAGAGAGTTATGTGTATAACATTTCTTCGTTTTTTTCGTGCAAAACGCGAAGGAAGTTAAACGCAATATATTTTAATACGTTTTTTTCTCCGAACGACTGTCGGTTGACAGGAGGCACTATAAATAACAATATGTACACGATACACGTCGCGGCGCACTCAATTATACCATCTGTCGAGCGGCTAGCCATATTTGATGGTATTTGTTTGGAAATAGGTAACAAATATGATAGCGTATTCGTTGGCGAGAGCATACGAGAGGCTGTGGCGTGCGCACTGAGGAGCTCTAGCTTGGTCTAAGAGGATGGAGCTATCTTTGTATGAACAATTGTTGATGCCCTTTATCTAGTGCTAGGACAGGATTCTTCATTGTGGTTGTGTGATTCTGTTGAGAGTTTGAGACTCTAGGGAACACATTGATATTATAGACTGTTAGGGATATATCTGGCAAAGTAGTACCTGTATTGAGACTGTATTGAGCATCTGCCAAGGAAAGAATGGCTTTCTTATTGAGACGATATATTTTGGTATCTGATTATTCGGGATCAAGTCGAGGATGGATCGCAGAAGGTATGGACTGGTGAAAAGGCAAGTAATAGTGGCGGAGTATCTGGATAGTAGTCCTTCCCACCAGGACCGGATGACGTGGAGATGGGTTGGCCTTTGTTCAGCAGAGGGCAACTCAAGGCTGTTATGCTGATGTATTTCTATCAATACAATAGTTTCGACAACATCAAGATCCTCCATTAACAATAAACGTTGTTTATAATAAATAATATACATTGCAAATTTGCAACAACGGACAGCACGGGTGGAAAACAATAATAATTATAATGTACATATAAAATAATATAAATAACAATGAGGCAGATTGGATATAACGTTAATTAGTCTATTGTTTAGCAGTGAATGGAAGTAAGAACGCCAGTGAATGATGCAAGAACGGATTCATACGAGTGAGTGATACGACGCGGCGTCGAGGATTATGTTTCTTTAGTGACAAGACAAATGCTCTCATTTCTGCTCTTCTTCTTTTCGAGTCGACAACTCAAATTTTGTGTGACCAGTATGTAGCAACCTGGACCGCGCGTTCATTTGCCCATTTTTGTTAGAAACCATTCTAGATATACTATGTCCTCCCTTTTTAATGGCGAGGAAGTGGTTACCTAAGCTGCTACCCCAGATAAACTGAGAAAAGGGTGATGATTAACATATTCATTTTCCTGCTCGTATGAAAAACACAGCATATACTTAATCTTTTTCCTTATTCTCTATTGCTCGTCAACTCACTTAATAATCTAAAAATATATTATAATATATATTTATATAATCTTATTTAGCTAGTAATAGCTAAATAAGATTATCTTTATTTTAGGCCATTGTGATCACAGGACCAATAATATTAGTATCTCAAGAAGGTGTGTCCCTAAATACTCAATAATAAAATTGAAGGGAGATCTTACCTTGCACGTGCCGTCCAATAATATTGCTTAGTCTTTATTGGCAAATAATTAAACTAAATATTTTCAACTATCAAAGAGAAAAAAACTTGACCTACATCGTAATAAATGTTTTAGTTCTGAGAGTAATTCAAATTCAAACTCCTCTACCAAACGTATTCTATTCGAATCAGTTATTCCTCTCAGAAATTAATTACTCGTAGGATGGTAATTGGTAATATGGTTAAAATTCGGTGACGTGTTTAAAATATTGTGAAACGTGCCATCAATGGCACGCATAGACTACTATATAATATACAGAGAATGGCACGTGCCATTGATTCGCCATCCCTGGACTAGACCATAGTGAACAACAGGTTGCTTTTACATTAAATGACATGACGTCATGAATAAGGTTTGAACCGTTAAAATTTCCTAAGTTTCTTGCAGCATTATTTCGAGGTCAGATAGGAAATATCAGCTACATTAAACTTTTACACCCGTATCTATAAACAAGTCAATACTATTACTTGAGTAAATGTCATTGTTTAAGATACGATTTTTTCTCTGTAGTTTAGTAATTCCTTGATGTTGGAACTATCAAACGTTAGAATTCTTAGTTTTGCTTTCATTGGTGGTTCTAACTTCGCTTAAACTCTTGTTCATTGCATATAAATATATATGCATAAGTAATTACTTAAGTTTAAGTAATTACTTTAACTTGACTATCGATACGGATGTTAGAGTGGTCTTTACGTGATTGTGATATTTTAACTTATTTACAATTTAATTTAACCTTTTATCGGTTTCCGCTACCTCTTGTAAGTTACTCCACAGCCCCACATTACCACACTATTTAAAGTATAAATGAAAATGGCAACAAAGTCGCCACACTCCGTCAGGCGATCGACTGAGGAGCTAAAGGATCCCGATTATGACAAGCCACAAGTAAATATAACTTAAATTGTTCACACACACAAACACGGAACGTATAACGCAAGACGCACACTGAGAGCAAAAACTAGATACACAGTTGCACACCTCAGAATGAGCCCCGCAGTTAAGTCACCGACATACGAATAAAAATAAAATGTATTTATAATTATTATTTGCCCGCATTCGTGTCAGCCCGCCATGTCTGTATTGATAGTAATAGTTAGGGGAACAATAAAATATACTTTAATTAGTGGCGACGTCGTACCATTCGGCGGGGCAACGACCCCTGTCGCGGGGCTTGTAAGAAGGGTACGCCGACTACGCCGACTACGCGGAGTACGCGATACGATACGATTTAACTATTCGACTAATGTGATGACAAGCTGTTTTTGAGAGTTTAACTTTGCGTGATTTCGGCGGATAAAACTTTGGTGTTAGCTGAACTTAAGGGTGGGCCGTGGGCCGATGTTTTAGATAAAGTGCTAGCTATTTTGTTCAATGGCTGTGAATTTGTTCAACATAAGATAAGTTTAACTTGTAAACATTTTGTCCATTTATATTTATTTTTAATTTTTTTTAATAAAAATTAACTCTTAAAACAAGGCACATGATTAACATACTAACAGAAAAACTTAATTTGCACTCAGTAATAAATTAACCAACATAATAAACAACCCGCATAAACGCTAATATATTTAACGTTTTATTAAAATACCTCCATGATGGAAAACCAGCTACGTAGAAAGAAATTAACAATCATAAACAATTGGATGGGCCTATCCGTGACGGTTGGCGGGACGACAACCGTTTTTACTTCGACTAACATATCTGAGCAGGCGGCAAAACGGTGAACTAAAACAAATGTAAGAAGCTTGACACAATGTTGCATTTTTTCTTGACCTGTAGCGCCACCTTGAAGTGCAAACTTAAATTGGTCGATTTGTATTATAAACTGGATCAGAACTACCCTATATAATTTGATGCAACAATGTTGCTTTACGAAATAAAAAGAACTGACCACGACACTTGCATTTTTATTTTATTTTTTTATTAATAATTATCAAATGAATTTTTAAATTCAGTGAGTGACATTGTCTATGTGTGCAACCGGCCTCGTTATACAAAATGGACAAGTTTTTAGTGAAGTCGGCTGCTTGTGAACAATTAAACGGTGTTGAATGTAGTCGTTATTGAAGTTCACTAAATGTGTTTTTGTTATAAGTGCCCTATATTTTCACATGCATTCAGTAAAAAGCTGTTATTTAGATATTACTAACAGACACTTCGACAGTCGTGAGGAAACCGGCATGTCTTAGAACCAAAAAATTCGAAGACATGTGACATCTACCAATCCGCCAATCATAGCCCATCCCTCTCCTAGAGAGGAGGCCTGAGTCCCTGCAGTGGGAACATTATAGGCTGATGATGAACAGACACTTGAATTTTATTTGCTTGACTTTTGACTCTTAGATCTTCTTTCGGAATATAGGGATCCTGCTTTGACGCTTCCGCGCGTACCGGAACGCGTTAAGGTGGAAGCGCCCGGTTTTTTCATAAAGTAGGTACTTAGTCATAATTTTAGTCATAGGGATTATTAAATAAATTAACTATGGCGGTCGTATTGATGATTTCATGTAATTCTCAAAGAATGGCAGTTTTGATTCAAATATCGGTCAATTGTCCATCGGTAGTTAATTTGCAAAACAATTAACGTCTCTAAATTACTATCGTTTCTCGGCCCGGGGGGAGAGGAAATCTCCCAAAAACCTTTACGACTTAACCTTTACAAGGCAGAATGCTAAAATTTTCAAGCTCACATCGAAAGTCAAAACGAAATCCTCCCGAAATCGTACAACTAAGGAATGCCATTTTCAGAGTTCCTCTTAATCTCATTTCTGTATGAACAAAAAACAACCTAAATATCCGATGAAGGGTGGACAAATCCTTGTCTGGGACCGCGCCTGAGTCCATAATGTCGTTACCAACATGTTACGCGCAGTTAAGGTACTTGCACATAGTAACTTAGCAGTTCTGCATTTACGATCCCGACGAAAAACCCCTTAAGCCAATCCATCAGGTGCAGTAATGAACGTAAACACACGAGACGACACATTACGTCCAGATCAATTACATATAACTATTAACACACACACAACATTAACTATTAACATTATAACTATTTTTATTAATAAGGCGGTAAGTTTTTTAACTGAACCAATATTTTGATCGAATATTTGTAACGCATGTAACCAATTACCTTATACCGACTGTAAATTGGCAAAAATTTATCACGGTTTAAATACTAATGTAATTTTAATTTAAATACTTGTTCTGTGAAGTCGTTAATGAGAAGAAACCTACATTTTCCTTCAGTTCACTTCAATACAATAACAAATACATTAATTTTTTTTTTAGTTACTGGCAACTCTTTCACTGAGTTTTGTAAAGGTTGTACTTACGTAACAACGAACTCTATGAAGGCAGCGAGATCCACATAGGTGGCATTGTCAACCCTGTGCAACCACCAGGTGGGTAGTTTACTGCAGACCATCCAACCATCTAACCAGAGCCCACGTAGTAGACAGCAGGCTGGGCTGATTATCAACAAAACGAAGTACCTATCTAAAATATCTACAAAACATGCAACCATTTTCCAGTGCAAATCTATATAAATAAAGAGAGAAGTCCTGACTGACTGACTGACTGACTCATCAACGCCCAGCCCAAACCCTTGGACCTAGAAAGCTGAAATTTTGCACAGAGGTTTCCTTTATAATGTAGACAAGGAATAAGGAAGGATTTTTCGAAATTCAACCCCTAAAGCAGTTAAATAGGGGATGAAAGTTTGTATGGAAAAACTTCATTTTCACGCGGGCGAAACCGCTGGCAAAAGCTAGTAGTACATATTTGTCAACCGTCTGTCCCGTGTTTCGTCGCTCATACAGAGTTTAGATAGTTTTTTAGTACTCATAGTTCGGATAAAATCGGAACTAATAGGTACTTATAGGTACTTTATTCATTCCGCCCCAGTTTAGACATGCAAAGTGTTCATTCTAATTCAGATTTAGTTCCAACAATAGTTATACAGTTTGCATACTTGTTTCTACTTTCTTGAATATTAGATTTATTTACACACTAATAATAATGTAGAAGTTTTTGGAAGCTGGATTTTTATTACGGGCGAAATGTAAATATACCAGGTCCACCCGAGTATTATAGAGGTGCTGTTATGTTTTTTGTTGTTTTAATAATTGACATGATAACTGAATATTAACAAATGTATCAAATATTAAATTACTTGGAATAATATCTCAAGTAGTCTTTTTGAGGTAAGTACAGGATAATACTATTTTATACTACACCTGCTTGGAAAGTACCTTGATACTTTATCAAATTTACGGTAGAAAGTACGTCATTGCATATCGAACAAATATGCGGGGAGAAAACGCATCTGAGCGGGAGAGAATGGATTTTCATACACTTTTCTCTCCCGCTCAGATTCACTTAACTGCAACAATTTCAATATAAATTTCAATTAGTAAAGATTTAGTTTTTTATTTTCCTCGTAGGTGTAGTATAAAGCACTATGTATCACTCGAGAGAAAGTGCGATTCCCGATCTCGGGTGTTTTAAAGCCCTCGCCAACGGCTCCGGGCTTTAAACGACACCCTCGACGGTAATCGGTCACTTTCTCCTCTCGGTGAACAATGTACTATTGTAACTGAACATGTCATTCATATCATATTCACAACGTCGCGTCGATACGAATGCAGAGGCAAAATAAAAGCTCAAAAAAATGAAGCCTATGCCTAGTCTCCAATACAGGAAATTAAAGCCTTATTCATAAATCACCAGTAAGTTATTAGAGCCAATCAGAGAAGCGGAATGGTTTCCAAGCTTTTCATTTTAACAGTCCCAAGCCTGATGATTGGAGATTTGTAATTAAGTTCCCGAAAACTCGAGACTGGTGAGGTAGTGAGCTGTTCGCCGGCGGATATTGAAGTAGACACTTTTTATCCGAATCAATCCAATCAATACCATAACCAGTCAATCAAATGTCGATTGCAGCGAGCGGAAGTACAGCTTTATCGTTTCAAAGGCGGACCTCGATTGGGGCAGGACATACTATGCATTTAGATGACGTGTAACACAACGTATTATCAAAGCTATTCTGTAATGAAGCTGGACTGTATTCAATCGAAAGGAAACTCAATGATAGCAATCGCATGGCAAACGTGCCATCTTTGACGTTTGACATTATAGAGCTGTTGTTTTTGGTGACAATAATCTCCATGACGTTTGCCTTTGACGTTTTATGGTTTATGGTTTAAGACATTTATTTCTCAAAAACAGAATACAATTATTCACTTGGATGAGAAACACTGGTTACATAAATAAACGTTCATTGGAACGAGTATCGGAACGGTACCTATTACAATATTGTTAATCATTAACTTATCACTATGTTAGTACCTAACATAAAGTAAAATTAACAATGCTAAAAAAAGAACGATATTCGAAGGTAGATTTTTTAATATTTTTTCTTGGTCTAGGGTAATCTGCAAAAATGTTGAGGCTATGAGTCCATATTACGTGTCGAAACACACTTTCTATCGTAGATGCTATTGAAAGCGTTATTACTGTATAATGTTTTGTGTTTTTGTTTTGACTAAGGTTTTATTATGTGTTAATCGTTTTAATAATAATGTTTATGTTAATGATTTTGTGTGTTTTTTATTGCTAGATTTTTTTTTGTTGTTTTTTAATCATTAGTAGATAGGTAGATGATAGGTAGATAGTAAGTAGGTAGGTAGTAGGTAAGAAAACGGTCATTACCATGCATTCAGAGTACAGCTAGTTATGAAATATTTAAGGCTAATATAATTGAAAACTTTTCATTATGTGGAATTTTAATTTCCTTTTGAATAGGGGAAAAGATTGTATTTCCTTAATATCTTTTGGCAATTCGTTATACATTTTGGCACCCTCATACTTAATGTTTCTAGTACCATAATTGGTCCGTGGTCTACTGTATAGGCAGATATCATTAGCATTTCTCAGTAACCGGGTCTGAATTTGCGATTTTTTGGTAAAAATTATTTGAGAATGTGTATCTTTTGTAATTATCTTTCGTATAAGAATGCAGGTCTGGAATTTATATAACTGGGCAAGTGTCATTAATTTGGTTTTATGAAAAACAGTTTCAGTTGGCGTTAAGTAATTTAGATGAAAGAGTAATTTAATAATTTTATTTTGTGTAATTTGTAAATTTTGTATGTTGGTTTTAGCTGCAGAGCCCCATACTTCGATTAGGTAGGTCAAGTGAGATTTTATGAGGGAATTATAAATAATATACTTTACTGATTTGGGAAAACAACGGACGGTACCTCGCAGTGTGCCCATCAATGATGATAATTTAGATCGCATTTTGTCCAAATGAGGCTTCCAAGTTAGGTGTTTATCTAAGATTAGACCAAGATATTTTTCTGATTCTACTTCAGTTAACGGTTCATTGTTAACATGTAATTGTTGAAAGTTTGAAACATTTTTATTTTTAGCACTGAATATCATAAAGTTGGTCTTAGCGACATTAATGGTAAGTAAATTATATTGAAACCAAGCAAATAACGTATTAAGGTCCTCTTGGGCCCGACTAACGATTGCTTGAATTTCATTGCCAAAGTAGAAGAGACAGGTGTCATCTGCATATAGTGTTACATCTGCGGCTAAGTTAAGGTCTTTTATATTATTGATATATATCAAGAAGAGCAAGGGCCCCAGAAGGGAACCTTGTGGAACCCCGTAAGTTATTAGTTCAGGAGTGCTTTTGGCCCCACTAATTTTAACTATCTGGTATCGATTAGAGAGGTATGACTCAATCATTTTATGTGCTGATTCCCGTATGCCAATATCATGTAGTTTTTGAAGGAGAAGTTTATGACTTATCGTATCGAATGCCTTTTTTAAATCTATAAATATACCAAGTGCTATTTGTTTTTTGTCTATTTTACATTTTAAGTTAGTTACAAGGTCGATACAGGCTGATAGTGTATTTGATTTAGAGCGAAAGCCATACTGTTTATTGTAAAGGAGATTGTTAGAGCTCAAATATTTGTCCAAACGATTGTATATTATTTTTTCGAAAATTTTGGAAATGACAGGTAATACCGAGATAGGGCGATAATTACCCGGGTCAGTTTTGTTGCCGGATTTAAAAATTGGGCTTACTTTAGCTATCTTGAGGGAATCAGGAAAACACCCAGATTTAAGGCAATTATTAATACATGTAGTTAACTTCTCGAGTACTAAATTTTTTACACATTTAAGAGACTTGCATGAGATGCCATCGAGACCAGTGGTTGTATTCGTATTTAGGTTGTCGATTATCTTGCTAACTTCAGATAAGGACGCAGGAGCAAATTCTGATAGTTCAGTATATGTAGATTCTAATTTATTGCTGTACAACTGTTTGTATACTTCACTATCGTGATATTTAGGTGGTATTTTATTAGCTAGTACAGCGCCTATATTGGCAAAGAATGAGTTAAAGCAGTTGCATACATCAGCCACTTCGGTGAAACAGCCGGAAGGTGTCTCCAGTTTGGATGGAGGAATGCTATTTTTTGTGTTTTTGTTGATGCTCAAAGAGTTTATTAATTGCCACATTTTAAGTGGTTTTTTGGTGCAGTTTCTAAAAGCTTTGTAGTAGTATCTACTTTTAGCATCTTGTATGTTTTCTCGGACTTCCTTTCTTGCTTTTAGTAATTCTGTCTCTATGTTTTCTTCCTTTTCTTCTAATGCCATATTGCGGGCACATAATATTTGGTTTCTTCTGCTTATTAAATCGATAATAGTTTTGTTGATCCAGTCCGACTTTGGTGGGTTTTGTATTTTTGCTTTCGTTATCCTGCTTTTCATTAAAGCTCCTATAAGTTTTTGCTCAAGTTGTTCATATTTCAGATCATCGTCCAGGAAAAGAACCTGATCGACTGTCTTGTATAGTTTATCATAATCCATTGTAATGTATGTGATTTTTTTCTTCTTTTCTGGTTTGTATTTGTGTATTTCCAGGTATAAATGTTTGTGGTCCGACATCGCGGAATTTACAACGGCTAGGTGGAATTTATTATTCTTGAGATTGGTGCTGACATGGTCAAGGATTGTTTTAGTACTTTGTGTCTCTCTTGTGCAGAATGTAGGTTTTATTTTATTGAGAATTTTGAATCCATTTTCTTGTAGTGTCATTTTGTAGTTAGTGGTTGCTTGGCTCATTTTCAGTAAGTTGTAGTTGAAATCCCCAAATACGACTCCTCGTTTTTGTTTGTGCAGCTGTTGCGAGAAGGTTTCTAGAAATTGTTCATTGTTAGTTCTCTCCGGCTTGTAAATAACACCAATGTCTAAGGAAAATCTGTTGAGATGAATCCATAGAAAATGGTTATCATCTTCACATAGGTCCTCAATGAGATTGTGCTGAAGACTGGTATGTACATAAATTGAGACGCCCCCTCCTCTTCCCCTGGTGCGGTAGTTATAGTAGTGAGTGTAGTCCGGTAGCATAACACTCTCAGCTTCAGAGTCACTTTTTATCCATGTTTCCGTCAGTAATATTAGGTGTAGAGTGCATGGAACAGATTGGATTATACATTTCAGTTCATCTAGTTTCCCTGGGCTGACTACACTGCGTACGTTAGCGTATAAACATTTTAGGGATTTCTTATCGTTGATAACATTAGCATGGGTATTCGTTAGTTGGTACGTAGGATTACTTATGGGTGCATCTTTTAGGTCAACTCCTGTTTCCCTCAGTTTTTTGTTGGGTTTTTGATGATTTTGGGAACACCCTTAATATATTTAATAGCAAGGTTGTCCTCGCCTTCGTCTGTTCTTTTATTTAGTTCGACACGTAGTTTTAACATTTCTTCTTTCTGTAGTGGTGTTTGATCGGAGTAGCATTTAATGTTTTTAATCTCCTTATAAATGTTATTTTTGTTGCGGAGTATTGATTTCGCCGTATCTGCAGACGCAAAACAAACTTTAATGGGACGCGATTTATTACTGTTATATTTTCCCAATCGAAAACATTTTGTAGGTTCGGAGCAATTCGGGTCTGCTAGCTTTATAATCTTTGTAACTTCTTGTTTATCGTATTTGCTTCTTTCGATCGGGTCTCCAGAGTTTATTTCTTGTAAGCCACTCACGACTATGTTTTTCTCCCTTTGGAAGCGCTCGTGGATCTCAGAGATCAAGTTTACATGTGGAGAGCTCACTGAAGAATGTGTATTGCCAGAAGTAGAAGCTTTCAAGTTGCCAATGTCATTTGTCAGGTCGGCAATTTTATTCACCAAATCAAGTTTTGAAGATTCCAATTTGACTAATTCATTCTTCATCCTATTTTGTTCCAAAGAAAGTTGATCTGTAGTAATTTTAATTTGAGAAATTTGGTTTGTTATTGTCGAAACTTGTTGAGATATTTTATCCAATTTCTCAGTTTGTGTCTGTGACATATTGGTTAAAATCGACATGATTTTAATCTCAAATTTATCAAACCTATCGGAAAAGTCATCATGAGGTGTTTTTCTTTTGCGATATGTGACTTTGCTACTCTCTGCCTCCGTCTGCCACAATTGTCTAAGATCAGGTTGTGATTGCGATTGTGATTCACCACGAATCGCTATCATCTCATCGCTATCAGCACACGTAATTGGTCCCTTAGTTGGTGATTGACGTGCGGTCATTGCCGTGTATAGTAGATATTTAATAATAAATACTGTAGTTACTTGGTTAGGTCTTCGCTGCGTGCAGTGGTGGAGGAGTGAGATGAATTATCGCTGCTTCGTAGCCTGTCTCTTCAAGCCGGTGGTGAGGCGCGGGGGCACAGCCCGGTGCGCACGCTGGATCTTAGTGTTGAAGCGTTGCTTATCACACTTGACTGTCAATCACGATTGCGATTACACGGTAGTAGCACTTAGGGTTTACTTTCCTCAGACGATAATTTAACAATTTCAAGATTAAGTAAGCGACACGTCCGTTCCGTACGCTCGCTCGCTCGCCGTTTTACAGTGTGTTTATTTCATGTTCAGAACTCTGCACTAAACTACTGCATAGATTTATTTTCTGCAGACACCTTTTGCCTAACGCTTTATAAGACGTTAGCGGGTGAGTTTCTAAGCTTACCGTTTGTCCCCGTCTGCAAAGCTTCAATCCGTGTCTTAGGGGTAGGCAGAATACACGATAGGTGACCAAAGACCTAGCGCAAAGACACCAACACTATTTGGAATCAGTCAGGCTTTGGCGTGAGATATTTAATTCGTCAAAGGGTGTTCGGACAAAGACCTTCTACTCCATAGAAGAGAATATTTTTGCTTTGTCCCTTGCTGTCTAAGAGCACCTTTACACCTCAAAACCGTGTTGTTTGTTATTTAAAATCTCACTCCATAACTAGTAATTCTGTCATTGTGTTCATTCACACGTAAACACAAACGAGGTAATCCTATAACAAGATAAACGTTATGAAAGAATCGTTAAATCGTTGGAGCAATTAATACAACGACAGAAATACACGTCGAGATATTAATATCTAAGAGACAAGTTGAACTCGCCGATTTCCTCAGATCAACAACTCGGCCAGACACTAAACATCACTTTAATTAATCTCATTGTATGTACATAACCTTATATTAAAACAGTTGATTTCCTTAGCTCTGTTATAAATGACAATAGGGATTTATTCTCGAAGCGGGGACACAAACAGAATTGAATCGTATCACCGAACAATAAGAATCAAATTAGTTGTATAAGCAAATTTGCGATCTTACAATGATACGAGCGAGTTCAGTATTCAAAAGTTCGAAACGTAATTATGTAGCGGCAATTGTCATCTTTATTATGTTCGAAATAAGGTTGAAGATTAGCTGGGGGATGCGAGGGTTAGATCTGTATGGTTGCGGTTGGTTAGGTTCCATTACCGACACGATCGAGTCACACTGTAAGATTTTACGTTCTCACAAAGTTTTTATTGAATAGCTTTTTGAAGACGCAGTTCTACACTATTCGTAGAACTTAGGCTTAAGGGTAAAGGTGACTGTTATATATATGTGACCTCTTTGCTTCATTCTTCTATATTATATTTCTTTTTACATTGTCTTGTGATCTGGTTGTCACTGTGACGGATAATGAAAAATATATTACTTATGTCTACTATGAATTGAATTATTTAATTAGTAAATACATAATATTGGCGACGATGGAGGCAGAACTGGCGCGACTTACTCGCCTGCGCGCAAATATACGCGGCCAGCTGACCAAATTTGAACAAAAAATAGCAGATTTACAAAATCCTTCGGATTACGAAGTAAGTTCACGTTTGACAAGTCTAACAAATTATGAACAAAAATTTGAAAAAGTACAAAATGAAATTGAGTTATTAACACATGATGCGGAAGCTGAAATTGAACAGCGGCATTCTACAGAAGAGTACATTTTACAATTAAAGCTAAAGCTGCATGGCTTACGCCCTACATCACCAAACGCACCGTCGACTTACGTCACGGCTTCACTTGTAAGCACACCGGAAACGACACCAAGAATTAATTTTCAACCGCTACAGGAACGAGAAAGTTTCAATAATTTTGTTCAGAGATTAAAAACCTACATGAAGCTAAATAATTGTCACAATTCACAAATCCAGACCCTCACGCTGCTTAGTTTATTGCCACCAGAATTGCACCAGAAAGCTTACGACTTGTGCTCTCCAAACGAACCTTGTGAACTGGAATTCGGGAGCTTGGTTCAAATATTACAACAATATGTAGATCCAAAACCGAGCATTTGGGCTCGTCAACATAAATTTATTTCACGACTTCAAGGCACTGATGAGACAGTCATGTCATACTCGTCGAATTTGAAACATTTAGCTCAAGAATGTGAGTTCACGTGCAATAACTGTAAAAAGTCGATCTGTGATAATTTTCTTACCTTACAATTTATAAGAGGATTAAATGACACCGATATTCGAACCAAAATACTACAGGAAACAATGGTAACTGATTTTTCTGACTTAATAAATAAAGCAACCACGATTGAACTGGCAAAATCTGACAGCAGCTACATGTCTCCAGCTCACTCTTCAAATAAAGGACATGTACATACTGTTCAAGCTGACCCCAAACACCGCATTCAACGGCCAGAGAATAAACCTTTAACGATTAAAGACTTACGAGGGAAATGCTTTCGTTGTGGAAGCAAGGAACATCTAGCTAGTAGATGTCGCAGCATCAAGGATACTTGCAGCAAGTGCAAACGAGTAGGTCACCTTGCTCGCGTTTGCTTACAATCAACACCTGGGAACAACCAACTGGAGCCTGAGCACGTGGAGGTACAGGACACGGACAACTCTTCAGACACAGTCGATGACACCACCCCTTGGGGTATGAATTTAATACGATCTAACAACACAGACAAATTTATGATAAATGTACGCATCAATGACTCGAAACTGAAAATGGAAGTAGATACAGGAGCTGCTCTGTCATCTATATCTTACAAAGATTTTAAAACATTGAATACTGGATGCAAGATTTATAAAACTAATATCACGATGAAAACGTATACAGGAGAAATCTTTGCACCCCTTGGAGTAGCCAACGTTACGTGTAAATACAAAGACCAAACACTTGAGGGAAAATTATATATTATTAAACAAGATGTTGACCCTATCTTCGGTCGAGCATGGATACGAGCAATCAATTTGGATCTGGCAAATATAAACGCAGTTAAGACTAAAGAACATCCAAAACTGGATAAGCTACTTTCTGAATACTCAACGGTATTTGATGGGTCCCTTGGGTGCATACCTGATTACAAAGCTCATTTGACCCTAAAGGAAGAAGTGTCACCAATTTTTGTTAAGCCAAGACGTATACCATATGCTCTTAAAAATAAAGTTGATGATGAAATAGTACGACTCTGCGAACAAGGAGTAATTACAAAGGTTGATAGCTCTGAGTGGGGAACACCAGTAGTTCCTATTGTCAAACCAAATGGCAGTATACGCTTATGCGCGGATTATAAAGTCACCTTAAATAAAGTTATAAGGGATGAACAATACCCTATTCCAATCATAGAGGACATTCTGGTAGAGATGAACGGAGGTCAAATATTTTGCACACTTGATATCAGTCAAGCTTATCTAAACATGATGATGGACGAAGAGAGCGCTATGATGCAAACATTAAGTACCCACAAGGGTACGTTCAAGGTAAATAGACTTATGTTTGGCGTCAAGGTTGCCCCGAATTTATGGCAAAAATTTATGGATCGTTTGCTCCAAGGAGTCGCTGGAGTGAAATGCTTTTTCGATGACATAATTATTCAAGGACATTCAGAAGAACAACTTCTTTCAAGACTACGCTTGGTATTACAAAAATTACAAGATAAAAATTTGAAACTCAACAAGGATAAATGTCATTTTTTTCAAGAGAGAATCGAATACTTGGGTCATACCATTGATAAAAATGGACTGCACAAAAACAGAAATAAGGTGAACGCTATTATGGATACAAAACGTCCAAGCAACATCAACGAACTGAGAACATTTCTAGGAATGGCTAATTATTACAATAAGTTCATACCGAATTTAGCTTCAATATCCAGCCCTCTTAATAACTTACTCAAGAAGGACGTTATATACGAATGGACGCACAAATGTAATGAGAGTTTCAAGAAAATTAAACAGGAAATCCTCAGTGACAGAGTTTTAATGCATTTTGACCCAGATAAACCCTTGGTTCTCGCTACAGATGCTTCACCTTTTGGACTTGGAGCAGTTCTATCGCATCGATTATCGGACGGATCGGATCGGCCTATTGCTTTTGCATCACGTTCATTGACGAGTAGTGAAAAAAAATACAGTCAGATAGACAAAGAAGCGACGTCCTTATTCTGGGGATTAAAGAAATTTTTTCACTACTGCTACGGAAGAAAATTCATACTTATTACAGACCATAAACCTCTAACTACGATTTTCAATCCACACAAAACCTTACCGGCGATGAGCACAATGAGGCTCTTTCACTATGCACATTTTCTTTCTGGTTTTGACTACACTATTGAATACAGAACATCGAATGATCATAGCAATGCAGATTATCTATCAAGATTTCCGGTAGATACAGTAGCAAATAACCTAATTGACGTCCATTGCGCATTTCAACTTAATCAAATGAACACAATTGCCGTCGACCGTACAAAAATTGCCGAAAATACCCAACGCGATGATGAATACAACCATTTATTGGAAGCTTTAAAAAATGGTACTTCAGTGAAAAGATACGGCTACAATGACAACGAATTGACCTTACAAGACGGTTGCATTATTAAGGGAACACGAGTAATGATTCCGGCAACCCTGAGACAGCAGGTTTTAGAAGAACTACACACGGGACATCTTGGAATAGTAAAAATGAAATTACTGGCGCGTGGATACGTATACTGGAGAAATTTGGATAAAGACATAGAAGACATAGTTAAAAGTTGTCGAGAATGTCGATTAAAGCAAAATCAACCTGCATGCGCAGTACTACATCATTGGGACTCACCATCAGGGCCATGGCAAAGGATCCATATCGATTTTGCTGGGCCGATTAAGGGTTATTCCTTATTTATAATAGTGGATGCTTTTACAAAATGGGTGGAAATTGTAGAAACGAAAACAACCACAAGCTCATGGTGTATCCGCCAACTTAAAGAACTTTTCGTGACATTTGGATTTCCGCTTACTTTAGTATCAGACAATGGTCGACAATTTGTTTCAAATGAATTTGAATCATTCCTCAGAGAAAGCGGCGTTGTTCACAAAACCACAGCTCCATACCATCCAGCCACGAACGGACAGGCAGAGCGATACGTACAAACAATTAAAAGGGCAATACATAGCATCAGGGCAGAGCCAGGCTGTCTACAAGACAAACTGCTGGGTATTAAGGAACGCCTGCGGAGGACGCCGAGCAGCAACACGAATAAAAGCCCATATGAGCTTATGTTTGGCAGGGAAATAAGAAACACGCTAAGTGTTCATTTCAAGGCGAGGGCGAGGGACGAAACACGTCCGCCGACTGATGAGGCAAGAGTACGCTCATTCACTGTTGGGCAGAGAGTGCAAATACGCAGCTATACAAACGACCAAATAAAATGGGAATTCGGAACCGTTTTAAGGATATTAGGCCAATTGCACTATCAAATAGAGACTGATTCTGGTCAGATTTGCAAAAGACATGTTGATCAGATGCTGGGTACATTAATACTAAGAGACGAACAATAACACCGAATACTTCGAAAATTAACAACTAGACGATTTGGGACGGAGGTGTTATATATATGTGACCTCTTTGCTTCATTCTTCTATATTATATTTCTTTTTACATTGTCTTGTGATCTGGTTGTCACTGTGACGGATAATGAAAAATATATTACTTATGTCTACTATGAATTGAATTATTTAATTAGTAAATACATAATAGTGACTATTTGAAATCAAAACATCATTTAGCTGTGTGCAGGTACACGTACAGTCCGTGTAATTAAATCCTTACCAAATGGACACAACACGTCAGTAGGCACAACTGTCATTCTTTGACACTTGTGATTTGAATACACGCTCAACATAGACAATTTAATTTGATAAACAATTAGAGTACTTTCCCATATCTTGTTAGGAAATAAATGGGTAAAGAATTTACTTAATTATCATATTACAAACCAACATAATTATCAGCATCGTACCTACTTACATTAATAATATAAATAACAATAAGATCATTTACTTCAAATTCATCCTAAGATCACATGATCTATGTATTTTTCGTTAGTAGAATTGCAAGCCATAAAAGATTTCCAAGTCTACGTAATATCATACTACAACTCAGCTGTAGAAAACAATCTACAAAAGAATCTGTGTATAATCATGTTGACTCAAACCAGTTTTCTAATGAGCGACCCAATAGCAAGCACTTACTTACAAGTTATGGGTAGATGATAAAAACTAAAATGATTAGGTGCAAAATATTTTTCATATATACCCACATCGTAATATTTGTTTGTAGTGATTGGGCATTGTTGTCTATAGTAAAATGTATCTCTGAACTGTTAGCTACTGGACTAAATGTTACCATATTATGTATTTATTCGTTAAGTGAACAATGTATGTTCTTTTAGAATAAATAAAGAATCTTTAAACCCACTTAACATTCATAAATATCTTGTTTCCAGTTGCTCAGTAAAGTGGGACGAAAGCTCAATAATAAAATAATGCCTCGGAAGTGGTCTCAAAAGCTTTTAATGAAACTTTGAATTAATATTATTGAAAACAAGAAAAATTCGAAGGCTCTATGCGTCTTGACATTTTCCTTACAAATATTGTGACCCTCACAGAGATAGATGGGTACTCATCTATTCTATTGCACTCATAAACGACTAATGGGTATACTGACTGACCTAGCCAGGTAAATTATTTTATAACACATTTGCTCGTAAAGGGCCTCTTATTTCACCAATTTCAATATCGTAATGTATGTCATTACGCACTTGTGCGTAATCGTAAAGTAAAACGCACGAGTTTCTTTCTAATAAGGTAACACGTACGGTTTATCATGCTCCGTCTAAAACCAACGGTACTTTTTTAAATCTTAAGAAAAAAAAGCAAAGAAAGCAAATCAAAAAGTTTTTATGTCAGAAAAGTGGTCAATATTTTATGAATAAAATTAACTTTGGGAGATAAAATATAAAAAATAAACATTTAATTCTTTAATTTAATTCATTTTGACAGTAAATTACATCTGTAACAGAAACAAAAAAATATTAATTTACTTTATTAGTAATACTGGCTGTTTTTGTACCGTTGCCTTAAAAAAAAAGCACTGATGCCCGCGCATCGCTAATTTGTGAACAAATAAAAGATTTATTCGTTTAAGAAAGTCCGAGTTTTATTTATTTCCTCGCAAATGTGTTATAAAACGTCGTATGACATACGTGCGCTTTGATAATTACAGCCTCTGCTCTCTTGTAGCCCTTGCCTACGGCTCGGGCTAGCAATATCGACTCGGCTGTAATTTTTAACTTACCGCACTTATATCATAATGTACTATTAAGCAACATTTATAATTACATGATATTAAGTATGTTATATAATTTAAATTAAAACAATATTAATCTACTACTACACATCCACTCAGTTTTAATAAGCGAATCAGTTTAGCATAAAATTCTTATTACGTTTTGTTATAACATAAAATTATGACAGAGTTATTCGTGTTCCTTCAGTCATTACAAATAAAAACGTGCAATTATTTTAAAAACGCCGCCATTAATAACATGAGCGAACCACGAATTAAATTAAACAAATAGAATTGTTTTCACGAAACTTGGATAGTTCTGGTGTCTAATGACGTTTACGAACGATATGTCATTTGTGATATACAATAAATTAATTAAAATAAGCGTGTTCGCGCAAAATATGTTGGGAGAAAAACGTTCGGTAAGCAGTCCAGCAGTACGCCAATACTCGTAGTGACGCTAATGACATACAAAAATGTGTATGCCGCCGAGAGCACCCGTGTGGAACGATCCGACTCCCACATACCTCATTTGTTATAAGCCACATTATAATCACACATTGTGTTGGATAATAAATAGAAAAAAAGCGACAATAGAAATAACGAGTCACAAATAGGCATCTAATAATGAAATTGTATTGCATATAAATATATGGTTATATATCGTGTTTCTCGCTTCGACGGACCGTTTAATGGACGCTTGTTGTTTATTAGCGATGCTTCCTGGTGGCTGCTGGCCGATGGCCGGTGGCTGGGATCGAGCTGCTTTATAAAATGTTCTATTCACGCTAATATACATACTTCAATTTAAGGATGTAAAGCTGTGTGGACCGTTTAGTTTCTGCCTCTCCGCGTAATCTCGAACTGATCGCTTGCACTGAGGCCGCCCATTGTGTCACCCTGTGTGAAATGTTTATTTCATGATACACTTATACTCACGTTACGTATATCTAAACGTGATTATCCGCTTCCACGCTTATTCAAACGAAAAAGAGTAAAAAGAACATTTTTTTTAAGTTTTTTTTTATAGTTTTCAGTACTTTTTTGTTACGTTTAGTTTGTTGCTGTTTCACAATTTAGAACCAGAGTATAGTTACAAAAATACCGAAAACTAAACGTCTCTTTGGACTGTGTTCGAGAGCAAGAATAAAAGAGGTTTGGTTACGAGTCAGCATGCATAATTATCATGATAATTATAAAAGAAAATAATTATCTTGATAATTACAAACCCAGCAATGAGCAAACCGACTCGCTTTGGTCAATGTATCGCGCAAGTCTTGTGCCTTTTTGAACCATCGCGGTATTTATGCACATCTGATTTGCACTATGACCGTTTTGACTCGTATGTGTACGTGTCTTAAAGTTTAATTAAAGCCCTGTCAAACAATGATAAAAAATGGTAAATGTCATAGTTTTTGTAACATAATCCATTAATGACATTTATTAATACAGAGTGGTCTCGCATTGTCACCCTACACAAATGTACGCAAAAAAGCTAAATTTAATTTAATATGAATAAAAGCTGTTACTATAGCTTTTCAATACACAATAAAGTATAACATAAAGGATGCTATTAAGGAATTGTTTATGACGACATAAAAACGCGTTTTACGCACTAGGCGTGTAAGAATATGAATATTTTTTCGATATTTAATTAGAAAACAGAGGTCCTTATTTGGGCTACGCGAGTGGCAAGTATGTTGCCGAGTTCAGGATTGCCGAGAACCGGATGTCACGCCCAAGTATAAATAAAATGAACGTTTAAATATTTTATATGGGGAAGGGTGCAAAACGTGCACAGCTGATGAACTCGTAAGGGACTCAACACACTGCGGCGTAGGCGATGTGCTGCTCGATTTATAATCGAGCGATTTTATGTGTTCTCGTTTTTAATTATTAGGTTAGGTTACCTACCTAATCGCAAGTTTATTGTAAAAATATTTAAAAGTGACGTTTTTTTCAGTTATTTAAATTAAAATTGTATTCACTACAACTTGTAGCAGAACACGTCTTTTAAACAATCTTCATTAAATGACTATCTCACTTATTCATAACGAAAGTAAGAAAACACTTCCAGTACACTCACGCAAATCTCCAACTAGTTATTAAAACCTCGCTCGCATAATGCCAAATAGTTATTAAAGTTAAGATGTGTACAAAGTGAAAGCGGATCAATATCGTGAATACAAACAATGCTGGTTACCATGCAGACGGTGCCGGGTGGAAAGTACTTGCGCGGGGCTCTTGTATTTTTAATATCACCCCCTCTCCGCCTCACTTTAACATAATATAAAATTATAAACGATATGAATCACGATAATGTTCCGTGAGCCTGTGTGCGCGGCCAATTCACAACTTTACCGGGCCCGGGGTGCACCCCCCACGCCCCTACCACCCCCGCTGCACCCCGCCACAGTGCCGCGCCGACAGTAGCACAACTCGTCTGCTCTAACTTACAATCAAGTAACTCATTTTTTTGTAAGTAAGAGCGAATTGTTTGTTTTTATGTTTTAAGTTTTTTAGAACTTCATGGAATATTTATAGGTACAGTTTTGTGTGAAAGTGATAAAGTAAAGAATTCAGATGAGTTTCTATAACCATCGAAAAGAAAGTCTACCATGAATTACCCTGTCCACGGGCAATATTTCAGCGCACACATAAAATGCATCTTAAACTAAGGAAAACAATTAGTCGATATGACCTCCACCAAAGACGCGGTGGAAGTGGCAATAGTCTGGACTATAAGAACTGTTATACCAGTGACAAAAATAAGAAAACACTGAGGAAAGAAAATCGTCAAAAACACTTTACTTTTTTGCCAAATATCAAGTTACCTACTTGAATTCAATTTTGAGTCGACGAACAACTAAAGTAAAACACAAAATCAAACATCGTCTTGTATAAGTTCAACATTTAATAAGTAGAGCGAAGTTTCTTAATAAAATGTAAAGGAGTGCATGTTATTTGAGTTACGGTATTTGTAAAATGTGTGTTAGAATTCAGGTGTGTTCGATTTTTAAGAAACCAGCTGTGGAAGTGGATAGAACTAATCTGCGTTCTAACTCAGAGGATCCATGATAATTGAGCTAAATGTTATTTTGCATCGACATTACATGACATAAGTTGACATAACATCACGACTGTAATCCCAGTATTTTCGCCAGTAATGCACCAGACTTTGTGGCTGCTACTGTAAAATTCACTTTGATCAACCCAGGAATTAAACCCACGATCCCATAGTCCCGACCAATAAAACAGGCAACTCAGTTAGTACGATGTCGATACCCCTTGGGAAGAATGGTTTGACGTCAGGCTTTTGGGGCCTCTAACTACCTGTAACGACTTTCAAAGATCTACAAAGTGGACTGTAACCCACACCGACTGACATGCCAGTTCCTTCACTATTTTAAGAACAGAGATTATTAAAAAACTACACACAAACCAGTAACGCCTGCCTGGGTTCGAATCCACTTCCAACTCGAACCACGAAACAACGACTATGAAGAACAATACATTGGTTAAATATGAGTCACAGTAAATCATAAAAGAAGATCAGCTCACGCGGAAGCGTTGACATGCTGATCGATAGCACACTGTGACGGCGCCCCGCGCCAGCAAAAAGAAAAGTTTTATTTTTATAAGACAAGAAATTTATTATGGCTGATGCTCGTGTCGGTTTCGCGTTTCTTCGGAAATAGAACGTAAAATGTTGTTCGCATCGATCCGTACGTTCGCGTAATTTAAGCGAACTTGTGGAGACGGCCTAAGCTTTGCTTACAACTTAATAGTTCCCACAGGTATTCAATTCGGGGGTAAGGTGATGCTGGTGTGCATGACCTGCGTGTATGAATGAGGACGAGGCGTAAGGATAGCAGGTCGCCTTCTGTGCTTTCAGCCTACCCGCATCCGAAAAGAGAAGGTACATAATATGATGCAGATGCTCATAAGTATACAAGGTAATCCTACTCCGTAATCCTGCTCTATTTGGACAATAAATGAATAATTTACAGTCAGGAAACTAATTAATAGTTACAAAATATATTGCAACGCTACGTCACATTTCCGTACCAATACGACTAGGTACTGTCGAAGAAAGACTAAATTCTCGTTTTGAATTTTAAAACAATTCAAAAATATGAATAAATTAACTACATATTCAGACAGGCATTTATGATAAAATGAAGTATTCATATCAGTATTGAAATGCAAAGTTTGATGCTATTATTGTCCCAATTATGATTCCATCGTCCCCTGTTTTATTATGAATTATGTAACAAAACGCCGATCTCGCAAATGCATCCATGTTTACCTGAAAGCTTGCATAATTAATGAATTAGAATACTGAAATAAACAGACATAAGTTCTGTGACTGTATCTGTATTAAATAGCTTACAGTATACAGGTATACTTATGTTCCGCTAGAGATTTCCAAAGATAAATGGTTTTTATATGTACAAATGACCCTCACATATAATAATAGATATAGATATAATAATAGTTATTTCTTGTATTGTACGTCGTTTTATAAATATTCTCCATATAATATCTTATATCTACGACCCTATTCTTTCTAACTAGAACTAGCTAAACTCAAATTGTTATACGTAAGTACCTACTTACCTAAGTATTCCTTTCGTGCTAATCTAAAAGAATTTACTGTCTAAATCATTTAAAATAGTTTTCAAAATCAACCTTAATTAAACTAGGGCAGTTTCAACTAAGTATCAAATAAAATTCTGAAGACTGTACGTCCTACCTACGTCCTAACCAAAGCGAGCGTCCCACGAGCACGTGACCTTCGCGTTCACTCTTCGGCGATTTCGCCGGCACGGTCGCGGTGCGCGCCGACAGAGGGTGACTTCCGGTTTACAAAACAAATAAACGACATAATGAACGAGACGTGCGATCGATCGCTTTGGACGCGACCTGATACTAACACAGCCTGAAATACATCGGAACATCTAAACGAGCTGCATTCCTTCTTACACATTGATTCTAACAATAAAACATATTATAGCTCAATACTAGAAGATCGTGGTTAGATTAATAAATGAACTTCGAGTTTTTTTCAGAGCAGTGGTTGCCCAGTGGTGGCGGCCCCGACTTACGAACAGTGAGTCGAGGGTTCGAACCCCGTCAGGCGCATTACTTTGTGTAATTTATTTAATCACCACTGCTCTCAAAACGGTGAAGGAAAACATCGTGAGGAAACCGGCATGTCTTAGAACCAAAAAATTCGAAGACATGTGACATCTACCAATCCGCACTGGGCCCGCGTGGTAGATTATATAGCCCATCCTTCTCCTAGAGAGGAGGCCTGAGTCCCTGCAGTGGGAACATTATAGGCTGATGATGATGATGATGATGAGTTTTTTTTTGTTCTCTGCCAAAAAATTGTCAGGAATAGTCACTGACCAGTGAGTTGTTTAAACAATTTACTGTTAACGTGACGGCAATGGACGCAGTTAAAATAGAAATATCCTGAAACCTTTGAACCAATAAAACTTTGTCCTTTGAATCTAGCCAGAAACCTTAAAAATCAGTAGCGCTTGCGAAGTCGTCATCACTACACCAAAAAGTTTTTTTGCTGGGTGGGAAATCATCAAATGATTCGTCCCGCTCTGGTAGAGCAGTAGGGAGTGTCAGACTCTTACGGACTAAAAACCATACATGTTCCTTCTTAGCCCTTTGTGTCGAGGCCGCGGTATTTCTTGCGAACAACCCGCAGCCCCTACGCGCGACGGGAGACTTGACACCCTCAGTTAAATAACTATTACATCACAGTTTCCATGCAACATTTCCTTGAATTCCAAAAAGTACACAAAAATAATGTAAGAATGGAAATAAATATTAAGTACACGACATTAAGAGCTTTAAAACAACCGACTTCAAAAACACCAAAAAGAGAAAAATAAACTTCAGAAGAAAAATCAGCTTCTGAAGTCGGTGACATTTGTTTGTTTGATTTTATTTTTTTGCCACCGACTTCAGAAGCTGATTTTTCTTCTGAAGTTTATTTTTCTCTTTTTGGTGTTTTTGAAGTCGGTTGTTTTTTTTGCAAAAAAGTTTTTTTATTTTTTCATTTTTAGTTGTAATAAGTACCTATATTATATCCTATACAAATATTTACTATGCATTTAACATTCAACCAAGAAACCTAACCCTTAACCTTCAAGATTTCCCTATTTTTACTTTCAACTCTTAACCGTTGAGGAGTAGTATACCTTCCATTATCAGCTCATCAACATGAATACAAGTGATGACTGCTAGATGCGAATACTTGAATAGCGCCAGAAAAAGCACGAAAATTCATAAAACAACAAAAAAATGTGTATTGTACACATCTGCATACCCCCTCAGAGCATACAGGCGTGATGTTACGTCATGATAATGTATATTCAATAAACATCCAAGCGATTCCAGCAATTACGACAGATTTGCCGTCTATTTTTGAAGAGTTCCATTGTATATCTCCGAAGATCAGCACCAGATCTTCACCAAAAAAAAATGGGACCACCTCAGGAGTATACTCTTTTAAATAAAAAAAGAATTTTGATGATCGGTCCACAAATGGGGGAGAAATCAGGTAACATACATAAAAAAAAATAAAAAAAATACATACACACGAACATAGTAACCTCCTTTTTTGAAGTCGGTTAAAAATGAACCATTTATTTGTTTTTCTTATGTAAGTTGTTTTGTCCAAAAGCTCGCGATATTTTGGAGCTTACACCCCAATACTAGGCGACCCATCCGCTGTCGACGCAGTTGATCGATGTGATGACTTGCTATTATGTTCGTACCACCATCAAACGTCAAGTCATTATGATAATATCTACTAACTTCAGAGCCTTTGGAGAATTTTCACAAGTTTCTCTGTATATAATGTGGTGAAGACAGTAATTTCTTTTGAATTTATAGGTGAACAAAACGTTTCCTCACATACTTGGCCTGATTATTTGTCTATTCACGTTTTTTAACAGGTCATCATCATCATCATCATCATTTCAGCCAAAAGACGTCCACTGCTGGACATAGGCCTCCCCCAGGCGTCGCCACATTGACCGGTCCCGTGCGTCTCTCATCCAGCGGGTTCCTGCAACCTTGACCAGGTCATCGGTCCACCTAGTGGGAGGCCTTCCAACGCAACGTCAACCAGCACAAAATGGCATACAGTATTATCTTGTTCTCCTACCCATAAATTGTAAAAAGTGAAAAATAACAGGTGATTCCCACGGGGGGACCACTGCTGGGACCAGAATAACCCCCGTAGCGGATGGTATATTTTATCTGCAGCACACTGCGATCTCAGATGACCTAGTAATATCTAGGCAGTAATTCATCTTATTTAATACAAATATATTGAACAACTGCCAAATGCAAAAGTTACTCGGCCATTATGAGAGTGCTCTCTTATTTATTGTTGTTTTGAATGTGTGTGTGTGTGGAGAGCGTGCATGTAATCTGTAGTCACTTGCACAAATTAATAATGTTGACAAAAAGTCCAACAAAAAGTCTCCCGCAGCACGGTACAGTCGCGCCAATAATACGTAAAGCAACTTTTAATTTTAAATTATCGCCACACAACAGATTAATATTTCGATAAAACATTCCTAATTTAAAAATACTCGTAGCATTGTATCGCCTTCGAACAAAAGTTTAGGCGAGCTCTCCCTCGGGGCCCCGAGGGTCGCCGAGCGACGCCGAGCAGCAACATAATGCCAGTGCAAGCCGCAGACATTGTCAGTAATTGCCGGTGCCGCTATAATCGCACTTAATTACAACTATACAACTCACAATCGCGCCCGTTTCAAGTATTCATTATTAATATTAATTCGCGATAAAAACAGGTTTGGTCTCGAAGCCCGATACGAGAGTTCTCATTGCGCCACTTGTAACTCAAAACCCGTGTCTTATTTTAAATTTAATTATAGAATAACTTACTTTGTGATTTAAAACAATAAAATTAACGACGCCCGTTTTGTTCAATTATAAAATATGTGTTCGAATTAGCTGTAAACTACAATTGTTTTACACAGCTCGGCCGAGCACTGAGCTGACACTAAACACATTATGTAGCTTGTTTAATTTTTTACGTCTAATTGAATGACATTTTGTATGGAAACGTTGCGTCAATGGTTTCTTACAATCGCAGCAATGTAAACAGCACGTTACGACTTAATAACAATACTACATTATTAGAAACATTCAAAACTAACAAATACGTCAACACAGAAACATCTGTAGTACTAGTTTCGAAATATTTAGTTAATTTTAATGACATAACTGCAATAAAATTAAACGTGTTACAGAAAAACAGTACAGACGGACAGACAAAGAAATTACGCATACCAAATAAAAATTCCATACAACATTTTCATTTTATCATCTAAATCGGCGTTTACGACGGGGAACAATGCCGTGCTCCGAACCAAACAAAAGTGGGACGCAAATAAAGAAAACAATAAAATTAGAATATATAAACACATAAAAACTGGCGTCCAGAATGTTCGGTGTGCGGCGGCCGGCGCATGCGCCCGGCGCCCACCGCACATTACATCAAATAAATTAATATCAACTCCAACTGTACATACGCAACCGAAGGGTTCGTGTTTATTTGAAATAACTTTTTTTAGTGTATTGTTTGTGTGTACGACGTGTTAGTCCTACGAACTCTTTACAGCACTATTTCGAGATACAAGTGTTCTCAAACGGCTCCACAGACACAAGCGATGCTCATGGGGGGTTTATTGCCTAGCTTAACCACTCACAATACATTTACAAATCACTTTCCTAATTTGTATCAAATGAGTTGAACAGTTCTTTCAGCGACTGTACCCCGCACCGACCAGTGGGTATACACTACGGTACAGTCGCTAACTTGAACTTAAGAACTTTTCTAAATCTAACTAATCTTTTGTACATCTGCACGTTGCATGTATATTTAACAGTTCAGTATATAGGCACGCTGGTATACTTAACGAAATAACTTGAAAACATTCAAGGTCGGATAAGTACTGGAGTTGTACCTATAACCGTCCATGTTATTTATCTAACACAATGCGAAATGGCTAAAACACAATCCACAATCAATCTAATGCGCGTAAATAGTCCTAAAAGTGGTTGTGGGCCGTTGAATATTATCTACAAGACAGTCCAGGAGTGAAAGTGATCAGTGTAATACAAAAACAGCCGTAGCACAATAGAATTAGAATACATTTTGGCAAAATTACGATACCATAAAGTTTAAGTGGTAACTGCCGTCTGTGTACGGTCGACGCGAAAAGTGCTTGTTCGGGGAAAAAGCTGTAATGAAAACAGTTTTTATATTGATATCATCATTTCAGCCAAAAGACGTCCACTGCTGAACATAGGCCTCCCCCAGGCGTCGCCACATTGACCGGTCCCGTGCGTCTCTCATCCAGCGGTTTCCTGCAACCTTGACCAGGTCATCGGTCCACCTAGTGGGAGGCCTTCCAGCGCAACGTCTTCCGGTTCGCGGTCGCCATTCCAGAACTTTTCGGCCCCATCGGCCATCCGTTCTGCGAGCAATGTGCCCTGCCCATTGCCACTTAAGTCTGGCGATTCTTCGGGCTACGTCGGTAACCTTGGTTCTCAAGCGGATGTCCTCATTTCTGATTCGATCACGCAAGGAAACTCCGAGCATAGCCCTCTCCATTGCCCTTTGGGTGACTTTGAGCTTTCTGATGAGGGCCATTGTGAGCGACCACGTTTCGGTCCCGTATGTAATCACTGGCAACACACATTGGTCATAGACTTTCGTCTTGAGACACTGGGGTAAGTTGGACGAGAAGATACCGCGCAACTTCCCGAACGCTGCCCAGCCGAGTCGGATTCGACGATTGACCTCTTTCTCGAAGTTAGATCTACCCAGCTGGACCGTTTGTCCCAGGTAGACATAATCGTCCACAACTTCGAGCGTAGAGTCTCCGATCTTGATAGGAGTGGGTGTTACATGAACATTCAACATAACCTTGGTTTTGTCCATGTTCATTTTAAGACCCACTCTTTCGGAAGCTCTACTGAGGTCATCGAGCATTGCACTGAGGTCTTCCATGGTCTCAGCCATGACCACTATATCGTCGGCAAACCGAAGGTGAGTGATGTACTCGCCGTTGACGTTGATGCCAAGTCCTCTCCAATCCAGAACCTTGAAGATATCCTCCAATGCAGCGGTGAACAGTTTCGGAGATATGACGTCTCCCTGTCTCACACCGCGCTGCAGAAGGATAGGTTCCGAGGTCTGGTCCTGAAGTCGGACTGACATGGTGGCGTTTTTGTACAAACACTTCAACACCTCGATGTACCGGTAGTCGATTTGGCACCGTTGGAGAGACTGCAGCACAGCCCAAGTCTCGATCGAATCGAAGGCTTTCTCGTAGTCCACAAACGCTAAACAGAGAGGCAGGTTATACTCTTCGGTCTTCTGTATAACCTGCCGCAGCGTATGTATGTGGTCTACGGTACTGAAGCCTTTTCGGAATCCGGCTTGTTCGGGAGGTTGGAAATCGTCAAACCTGCGTGCGAGACGATTCGTGATGACTCTTGAAAACAACTTGTAGACATGGCTTAGAAGTGAGATGGGCCTATAGTTCTTCAACCGGGCATTGTCACCCTTTTTGAAGAAGAGCGCCACCGCACCCCTGCACCAAGCCTGTGGCGTTTTCCCCTCGAGTATGACGGAATCAAACAGCTTCTGTAGGGCCTTAAGGACCGGTTTTCCACCCGCCTTCAGAAGTTCGGCCGTAATTCCGTCATCACCCGGCGCCTTGTTGTTTTTAAGCTGTTTCAGAGCCATCCTAATCTCGTACAGGCTGACATCCGGGATGTCTTCGGTATAGTGTCGGGTCAATCTAGCTCTGGGGTCTTTCGCTAGATTTTTTTTCTTATCTTCTATTACGTCTACTCGTTGTTTGCATTCAATTTTAACAAGATTATCAGAATTATTTTTGTTTAAAATGAGTTTTCTTTTATCCCTTTTCGTATCTTACTCCTACAGTAAAAAATAATGTACTATTTATTTTCGTAAAAAATAATGCAATAAGTAACCGTTATTTTCAGGACAATGTTTATTTCCGGTCCTGTACTTTTATTGTTGTATCAAATTGATGCAGATCAAGGTGGCCTGTGTCATGTCTCTTAAATTAGTCCAAATTTTGCTCTATCAAAGACTAACTATATTAAGAACAATATTCAACTGAATTTTGATTGCCATTCATTATGCTTTATTAAAAATAACTCACAAAGAGGTCAAGATCGGGGCAGAAAGACTAATTTATAATCCCGATGATTTAATGGCTGCTTTTTCGCACAATGTTAATTGGATGTTTATTTCCACACACGTGCGATCGTTTTCCAACAAAATATTTTGTTCCTCGCGATCGGTACTAGCGTGTCGTAACTTTTGATTTAGTGTTATGGCCTATTTCTTTTATTAAATTGTCTTATGACATATGTGATTGCCAATTTTCGCTTTACGTTATTATATTGTCATAAAAATAATTATTAGATGAATGACAAATTTAATGTGAATACCTACTTGTGAAAAAAATACCTTTGATATTACTGCGCATTGAAAATATTCCAGTGAGAAATATTATTTTTTAATAGACCGTGTTTAATTAAAGTTTTTTACTGCGTACGTTTAAGTAGGTGTTGATATTAAGTCCGCCTTGGTACGGTTATTTTTACTTGTGTATAAACTTTTAAATGTGAATGATTGACACATACAGTAAAGAAATGCGTATACTCAGCACCCGCCGAATGAATTTAGGCTGTGGCTGATAAATTATATATATATATATATGATCCCGACCGATTTCGGCCACAGCGACTTGGATCTGCCTATTAAGAGCATCGCTGGTGTGCTGATAAATTATTGTGCAAATAAATATATATGCACTTGTGTCGGTGACTGTGCGTGCAGTGAACGGCGCGCTACGTATACTTGTATCAGATAAAATTATTCAAATGATACGATCTATTGTGTTTCAGCAACAATGATAAATAATAATATTATTACATATGTATTATTGTAAATATTTATGTAAGTAGGTTTACGAGCCTTACCTTACACAGATGTAAGGTTGATTCGTAAATTACATACACGCATTACGCAATACTTATTCTTCAGCAGAATTTTAACCTAGGACGGTAATGTAAACAGAATGGTATTTGACGAAGAAATTTACTGTTTTATAGTGTAGGTTTAAGTTATTTGTGGATACATTCACAATCACAAGTCACTTCAAATGTTTGCAAAATATTTAGGAAATTAAATCAAAGGTGATTATAAGCGAAATCATTTTGTCAGCAATTTCTTCCACTTATTATAAAAAAAATGCATTTGTTTGTAAATAACAAATCTTAACACAGAGATTTTATGATAACTAGCGAACCTACCTGTAGTACCTACCTGCCCTTATCAATATACTTAAACAATGAATCTCTGTTGTCACCGGGAACCTCGCATATTGAAATAAATCCCAGTACGAGTAGTTACTCAAACACGACACAAAGAAAAACTATTCAGATATAATGTTGAGGTAGTTTCACAATTAGATTGAATTGTTTTTCTTGGTCTGCATCCAATACATTTTAGATCACACTTTAAATAATTCAATAGTTCTTTATCTTTATACACTGTAACCTACTATATTATAACTGTGAAAGATTGTATGTTTGTGTGTAAGAGTGTTTCGTTCAAGGACTCGAATGAAACCGCGGGCAACCGCTTGTGAAGCTATAAACAGAGCACAACAATATTGAGTGCTATTAAATTGTAATTATCGTAATTTTAAACATGGTTACAATTACAATGCAGGTGTTCGTATTGTAACCCTAGTGCGATCAAGAGTTACATTTGTTTGCGGAAAGCAATCATCTGAAATAAGTCGTCGAGATGATACGATATTTGGCAGGTTTTGCCAAAAGATTTGTGCATGTAATGTTCGTGCTTTGTCATCAATTCAACATTCAGAAGACAAGACTCGATTTATCAATAATAATAAAGTGAAACATTGAATTAAACTGCACTACACAAACAATAAAACAAATAAAGCCGTAAGATCAAATGTAGGTAATTCCATTAATATATTGGCACGAACGATCTTGTAACCTCTATAAGTTCGCTCGGTACATCGCAGCATCCCGCAGCCATCTATCAAAGGTTGGAACATTTAAATATATTATAAATTACAATTACAATGTACAGTGCAGTCATCGACCTCACAATATGAAACGTCTAATAGTACCCACACACACGCAGACGCTCACACACACACACACGCATGACTCACAGCTGATCGGCAACGGTAGGACAACTTGTACTTTGTGAACTAAAACTCTGTCTTTGGTGGCGGCGCTCTACAAATCATTTGCATACTGTCAAATTAAAACTAAAAGCTCGTTCTTCAAAACTGAAATTTTACCAATCTCGTAGAAATGAAAACCGTTGAACTCCTAGAAAAAAGAAAGTAATCTTATAAGGGTTTCTTTTTTCTTTCTTTTAAGGTACGGAACCTTAAAAAGTAATATTTTTTAGTAAGACGAGACAGTCTTGTGATAGTCAAGGGAACAGGCGAAGTCATTGTCCTCGTACGTTATTAATATAAGGCAATAACGTTATAGTACACGTATCATAAATGGAATTGACCTCCGCCACGTAATGGCGATGGCGTCCACCGCGTATTGCACCAACACCGCAATTCCTAAGATGTGGGATGCTGTGCCGTTGACAATGACTGTGGAAGAGTCTAGGGTTTTGATTATTTCCATGTGGTTTCAACATTTGTGATTACTATTGGCCAACATTCCGCATGTTCGCTTTGTCGCCATGAGAAAAGTTGTTACTATATATCTAGATTTGCTGAAATACAGTGCGTTGTTTTTAGCATTTAAATCTATTGAAAAAAAAACAAGTGTTCGCAAGCAGAGCATGAGGTCCTGGGCTCGACTCCCTGATCGGGCAAAGTGTTATTCCTCCATCAGGATTCTCCATTGTTATTGCTCCATCAGGAATCTCTCAGTAGCAGTCCAGGAGTATGGGTTCATGTCGGTAATAGGCTCGCCCCCACTAACATAGGAATTAAAACATAACATATCCAAATGCGGGTGTACTCGTACTAGGTACGCCTCTGCCTAAACCTTCGGGAATGTCAGGCGTGATGTTATGTAAAACGCATATTTTGCTTTAATATAAGTAATTAAACTAACAAGGGACCTATCTAGTCTGCAATTTATAAATGTAGTTACGACAAAAGTACTTAGCAATTTGAAATAATAAGGATTGTCTCATAAATCCTTCATGATAGTTGACAAATGAACTATTATGCGACTCATCTCGTTGCTTCGCTGGCAGACGGAGAGTAAAGGCCGCCACAGACGCAGCCATACGTAACAAATGTCGCATATTTTGTTTTAAAATGTCCTTTAATTTTAATTAAACGAACACATTTTTGATTGGTAAATAAATGAAATCTGATTTGAAATAAAAACTATTTTACTAATGAAATAAAAACGCAACCCCCAATGCCCCTAAATATTATTTTGTCTTGAGATGGAAAAGGAAAACAAAATTAGTATATTTATTTTTTGAATTTTGAATTTTGAATTTTAAAAATTTTAAACTCGTTTTCTTAATTTTAGATATTTATTAAGTACAATTATTGGTAAATACTGATATTATTCAATAAGCCATTATAATTTCACAACATTGCGTATTATAGTCAGATGCTGCGTCTGTGACGGCCTTTAGGGGCTTGCGCGGAAAGCTCTATCAATGGTTAATGTATTAGCTTCTTTATAAACGCACTGACAGCAGACGGTTTAAATATTAGTGCCTTTAATCATTATTATATCAATAAAACTTGAGTATTAATTGAAGTTCTCTCCCGTTTTTTCAACGCAATGCTAGGTGTTGTTTTGGTAATCTTTCCGGTGTTTGGCCTCCCGTATTCCAACGTCTGCTAATCTGTTCACTTAACTCTTGGCTTGCCTTACATTATATAGTCAGTGTATAGTGTAGGCTAGGTAGGTACTTTATACATTTAACTGTAGAATAAAAAAAATGATATAGCTGCTGAACTAGATGGACTTTGGTTACCAAGGTCAGGCCAGAACTTGAGACCGGCGAAGGGTGTTTTCTAGAGGCACTAGCGAAAGATTACACTCTCCATTCGAGTTATCTCTATTAAACAGGATAAAGTCGCAATGCAGTGTGAGATCACCAATTATAAGGCATGCCCATCGGCAACAATTTGTCCTGAACGGCGGTGACACGTGCGTTGGAAGCTTAATAGCATATTTATTGTAATAACATTATTACCGGTACTTAAGACCGTATTAGTAAATGGTTACAGGTGGAAGCAGCCAGCATCCACCTGTAGGTACCTTCATTTTGTTTGTGGAATCCTGGCTGTCCTCGGTCTGGGGGGAAGTGAAGGTTATGTCAGCCGTCTACTGAGTAAAGCCCCTCTGCTCCAGCTACAAGCACGAGCCACAGGAAGGCGAAGCAGGCAGGAGGCGGAGTTAAGTGTGATGACCCCAACTCTATTCGCTTCGTCAGCAAATCCCCCTCCACGCACAATAGCATTTAAGTAGTTATAAGAATATTGTCAAATTAGCAATAAGTAAATATAAATACATGTGTAATTATTAGAATGATTATTATTATCTTGATACTGTTACTCTGCTTGACTAAAATAAAGTTTTTTTTTTAAACTAATCAAGTGTCGACCACTTAATTCACGCGATTATAAATCGGTTCAACAATCGAGCTGATTATGCATGGGACTATCGTCTTCTATAATTATAATATCGTCAGCCTTATATTTTTATGAATTCAACCTTTCGCAGATAAAGCTTATTAGTTTTAACTTCTACCAAACTTAGTCCCGCTCTCGACATCTACTTCAGAGAAACCAATCATCTCAGGGTCTTCTAAACAATCGAAAGTTTGCCAGTCCAGCTTTCAGGAAACGCATTACTAACAGTGCCATTGTAGATGTGAGACGAACTAACGAATCACAATTAATTCTACTCATTGGAGATTTGAATTTCGCACCATGTCACTCCAACCGGGCTTTAAGTTCGCAAGTGAATTTGAGGGCAAAGACTAGTGACCTATAAGATCATTAAACAAATTTTAATAATCCGAGTGTTCAGCACTGTATAATGTTATTATGATACTGCTATACTAAGTTAATAGTGATGGCTTGCGTGCGCACAATAGTAGCAGTCGCAAGTCAATTTAAAATGTCAAGCATGCTTACAGTGTTGCCCAGGTTCTACCGTTTTTTGTGTCTCAGCGTTTTATATTGATTATACAACCGGTTTTTATCTCGTTTTTTTTTTACTTTAATCACTAGTGTCCTTTTAATTTTGTAATCAATAAGACGTTTATGTATAATTTTATACAAGAATATAAAATTCTGTCTTAATTTCTTTTGTATATTGAATATTTTAGTAGTTACCGTTTGGGCCAGAATAAGTGAGCCATATGCTAAATGAGCAGCTCGGCGCAATGTAACGACCCCAGGCCTGACTTTTAATCTAGGTAGGTTAAACTTTTAACTTTATATTTGGCGATCATATTTTTCGGAATGGTTAAATGTATTGTATTGTATTCAAGTATTTGTTCAAAAGATAAGCAATTCTGTGAGGATTTGTAAACCTTCTAATCGATGTTTGCGAATAGTAGAAATATAGCAGAAAACATGTAGGTATTAACAAACAATCATAAGAAAATAAACTAGTAATAATGGCATCATTAATCATCATCAGCACACACAAAATATTAAACTATGGAGTAAAGTGAGGCAACCCTACAGCCATGGTCCGGGGCGAGGAGGAATGGGACGCCGTCGCCTCCTTCTGCGAAGCAGTGATGCTAGCGAAGGAGGTGGCGGAACGAGAGAGGGAGCGATCCTCTCAACGGGTTGTTGTACATTCGTCACAAAGTAAATTCGCCACGATAAAAAGTATGTGTAAACTCGTCACAACGTCCCAGCCGCCGCGGAATGCGCGGAAGGCGCTCCGGGCGTCGGGGGCCACGTGATGGCTTCCGGCCACCGTAGACGCGGGCCTGTGGACGGTGAGTAATGGGCTAGCTCGCCGTCCGGCCGTCGTCATGACGGCAACAGACCGTGTCGGCGGCGCGTTCGTGTTCCACGCGCGCCTCAAAGAGATGTCAGCAAGGAGGCGCCCGCAAGGGCCGACGCCCGTCGGGGCCGCGGTATTTTGTACTAGATTACGTGGCCTCGGCGCAAGGGCAAAGAAGGAACATGGGTTCGGTTTTTAGTCAGTAGAAGTCTGACACTCCCCTTCGCTCTGCCCAAGAGCGGAAGGGGGTCATTCGATGATTTTCCACCCACCAAAAAAAAAAAAAAAAAAAGGCAACCCTACATCGCTTGTTTGTTTGGTTGGCGAATAGGGAAACTTACCAAAACGGGATGTAGCCAAATATATTATTATTTACGGTAAACACGGGGGTGTTTCTTACTAGGGGCCCGTTGATGCATAACTTTTTGTACCGACACACTTTAAAATTACTGGACATTTCATAAACATTAAAACGTGAATTTGTTCTTCTGTTTCCTAAAAGAAAAAAAAATGTACATAACTAATACATATATGCAGTAAACTTCATAACGAACATAACGTGTTTTAAAGATTTTATAAATTTTTCTGTGAAAGTGTAAAATACTCCGCTCTTTTTTAAAAGAATGATTTAAAAAATCCCTAGACACTTTGGATGTGTGTATATTTATTATCCTTGTTGTTTGTATGTGCACATACTATACAGTCATATTATAAGTACCTAGTAGGTGTACTGTCGGCCCCATCAGTGTACGCGTCAACATCTCCCGAGTTTCAGGAAAAGTAATTATTGCTGCAGTAAAAAACATAGAAAAACAACTTTGAAGTAAGAGATACGATATAGATGTAAGGGTATGACTGCTTGTAGATAGATGAAAGACTTCGTGGAAATATTGAATTGTAGGCAATTATCACAACAAGAAATATATAGCTTCTTTTGTGGTTCATTAATAAAAGATCTAAAAGTAGTTCGTCAGTCCATTAGAGTATTAAGCGCGAGTCCCATCAACGCCTCTAAACGGAGTTCAACAGCTGCCAATATAAAGTTAATACGCCTTGACACGTTCAGCTCTTGAACGCCGTTTAAACGAGGTGAGCGCCTCCAGGTTGCCGAGTTACATCCGCTCTCAGTAATAAATCTAACACTATGATGTTGATAAGGTCGGTGTAATGTAAATCTTGTAGTTTGATGTTATCTTACCTGGGGATACGATGTTACCTTTAAGAAAAAGAAAACAAGAGATGTTATAATACAGTAGCAGATTCGAAACAAAGAAAAATACAAAAAAAGCGCATTAAAGGCAATGCCTTTAATGCGCGTGAGACATAAAACACTGATATTACCATACTACCTTGTTGCTAAGCATGACAAGAACGTGTTAGGATAGTGATAGTAAAAAAAGGTTTAACAGACTAGAGAGACCAGAGATCGGAATATATTCTTAGTACCTCAGTCCGTGTTTAAATCTCGGAATGATTTTCAAGTTCTGCTGTTTAATTAAAGGCAGATTTCACCCACAATATACTTACTTGTTTGACGGTTAGGCACGTTAGGCAAATCGACTACCTGAAACGTATTCCAATCTCTGGACATCACAAGAAGCAATAGGTATCACAGCTATACAATCTAGTGCAAATTGTCTATTACTAGGTAGGACTAGGTATATGTATACCTATGTAGGGCTGCCAGATTGAGTCGCATGCAGAGTCGGTTGATACGTTCCGTAATGAGATCGACTCTTTGTAGTCCCTAGCTCATTGTGGGATTTCCAGGTTAAGACTATTCTGTCTCTAGACGATTTAGGTCAAATCCTACTAATATGTAAAATGCCAAAGTTTGTGAAGATGGTTTTTTTTTAATATTTTTATTTTATATGGGCTTACTCTTGACTTCAATCTTGCCCTAAGGGCAGAGATGAGGTCGGGGCTGCGGATTTTTGTACTAGATGACGTGGCCTCGGCGCAAGGGCAAAGAAGGAACATGGGTTCGGTTTTTAGTATTTTCACCAACCAAAAAAAAAATGGCAGAGATGAGGTCGAGGAAGGAACGAGTTTACCCAGAAGGATGGATGGATGGATGTTTGTTACTCTTTCACGCAAAAACTACTGATCAGATTTGGACGCATCTGGATTAACACTTTAGATACTTTTTATCGAATTTTGTGAGTTTGTATGAATGCAGGAAGTCTCCGGAGCCACTAAAAAAACTTCCTTCACGGTTTGGAAAGAACATAATTCCGGATGGACATAGGGTGCTTTTTATCCGGGTACAACGCGGGCAACGCCGCGGACTGTAGCTATTGTAGGTAGGTACCTATTTTATAGTAGATCGTATTTTGCTAACACTACTATCGACGAAAGTACACTAGTTTCTATAAAAACAGTAACTATACAATGTTAGCGAGATTTAAATAATGATTAAGTATACATAATTATACTGATTGTAAGTTAATTGCGGAATTCCTAGTTATATGTTAAGGGGAAGCTGCATCTATAACTATATATTTATAAAAAATAAGTTGTTTGTAATTTCAGCATTACGCCATTTTACTGAATGTTTATAATATGGCAGTATAAACTGGTATTTAAGTATAACAATAAGTTAGCCCCGCTAGGAGTTTAAGTTTAGGTTACTTTTATTTATTTACGTTGTTACATCACGAACATTATTTGAAGCTAACTATTACAAACTTCTTCAATACACAATAATAAAGTTATTGTTCTTATTAAGCTTTATAAAGATATCGATTATCGCCCATTGTCCAACTAAATAAGTTCAGTTATATTTATTCGTAGAACCGATCTTTTTTAGCTACACGAATAATTAAATAAACAACGTCGTGGTATAATACATAGTAATAACCGTTAAAATATTTTGTATTCTAAGAAAATAAATTTCAAATACACTGTGTAGCAATTTATTTGATAGCATACATCGAGGTGCAATACATAATTTAATGTATCCAGTTTCTTTGCAAGCGAGTGCACACGATCTTACACTGCAGTACAGAAAAAAACACAACTCTTACAAAGTTATTAGGTAGGTATAATTTTAGTTTAATAAAATTATGTTTTTTTTTATTGAATTGTTTTTCAACTTTACTGTTCTACTTAAGAGCGTATGCTACCTCAGATTAGCAACCCTATTTGTGGTGGTTCAAACTTCGCTTGAAAGACTGTTAGAATAAAGTTCTAATCAGCTTGCACTACAAAGCGGTTGTTACGTCTTTCGCTGCGACCGAATAGTGCGAAATTAGTGGTATTTTGCGATTTACAAAAAATCTATTGACTGGACTAAAAAAGTAAAACACTATCGGCCTTATTAATAAAAAAAAGTTAAGCCTGCTTAAACTTACGCTTGGTTTATCTCGCATGCCGTCTCACTTCAAAAATATTCAAATGAAAGGGACGGCATGCGAGATAAACCAAGCGTAAGTTTAAGCAGGCTTAACTTTTTTTTATTAATAAGGGGGTAAGACTTTAGTATGTTGCTTGTAGAATTATTTGGCAAAAAAATCAGAACGATGACATGTATTTTAGTATGGTTTTTACTCGTTAAAAGAAATTTTTAGAGGTATCTTCGCGATTTTTATCTATCGAGCAAAGTTAGTTGTATTATGTTTTCACAACACTATGGCACTAGCATATATCCTGAAGAATATCATATATTTTTCTGATGTTGATTACTGCAGTGAATCTTATACTTTTACGCATTATAAAACTCGCGTTTGAGGTACCATACGCTCTTAAGTTTGTAGTGTGGGTCTGTCCGTGCCATCGTAGCTCCTAATCGGATGAACCGATTTTGATTAAGTTTTTTCTTTGGATTGGTGTCTTAGTAAAAAAATATATTTCAAATGAACATGATAAGAAAAACGATTGATCTATGTTTATTACTGAATCGCGTTTGTGCCGTCGAGATGAATTTTCATTATATCTATTAACGCGATTAGACGGTTTTAGATTAATTAAATTTAAAAAAAAAAAACCAGTCGCTCACGCTAGAACAGCTGAGAGGCACAACAGCCGTGCTCGCACGCTTGCATTGATAAAAAGCTTATTAATATGATTCTTCACGGTTCTTGCGCACGGCGTTATTGTGTTGCAAAATGTGCTTGCTAACTAAAGGAAGTCTCATTACACTATAATATTAATGGGAAAAGTGGCCGTCACTGTGTTTTTATAATAATTGAGTTAGCTCAAATAACTGGTTAGAAATGACATTCCTGACGTCAATGTCTAAATGAATAATAGGTGCCGTCAAATATTTGTTTTGCGACTTATTACCCGCTACCATACGAACCTTATGCGAAAAATATGTTTCAGTTCGTTCGCCTTTTTGTTCAATTACCCGTCGAATGTAATTTAGTTCATAAAGAGTAGCGCTCGCGCGTTATTTCAAACTATTTGGAAAATCTCATTACACACGTATCTCATGGTAACAGTATTTAATTATTATATTTAGCAACACAAAGTGTTACCTACACTGGAGTGCAAAAAAAATATGTGCATTGTTGCAATTTTATTATGACGAAAAAACGTCTACAACTGGATCGGTGCATTGAATATACTGATTAGAATGAAGATAATAGAGAAATTATTTTATAGTCGAGGCGTGCAAACGAAAACAATGTTTTAATGAAATGCGAGCAAAAAGTGTACGCACGTCGCACACTAAAATGTTTGCAGATAATGATGAAAAGAAAATAACTGTGCATTTGTTGAGTCAGTATTATAAATTATCTATACATATAATAAAATGGTAGGAAAGTCAAAACTGTACATTGAATATTTTTTTAAAAGAATACTTGGGATGTGATCTACAATCGATACCGAAGCCAAAAATATAGTTTTTAGAATTTTTGTCTGTTTGTCTGTTTGTCTGTATGTCTGTTTGTCTGTCCGGGATAAACTCAAAAAGTACTGCATGGATTTACTTCAAATTTGGCACGAATATTATTAAGAAGTCGGGTCAACACATAGGCTACATATTATCACGCTATCACCTACGGGGAACGAGCAGTGAACCTTTATTTCTTCAACGCATTCTGTAAGAACGTGTAATCTAACGACGCATATTTAAATGTTGTTATTATGTTAACCATGCTATAAGCTAGCTTCACACTATAAAAAATACGCAATAAAAGTAACTTAGGCCGATAAACATAATTAAATGAATATAAGTAGTACCAAGAATTTTTTTAAAGCAGCGCCATCTATGAGATTTCAAAAACATCAAGTCGAATTACATGTGTAAGCCTTTTTGGGTATAAATAATTTAAATTTGATCATGTTGGTGAGCTTAATAGTTGTTATTAAAAGTCATAGATGGAGTTGTGCATGTTCTTAGACGTCCACCTGGAGAACAGCCAGCGCATATATTTTGATCCCGACGACGTTGCTGAGGGCTTGGAAAATCCGCGCCAAATTGTCTTGGCATTTTTCAGGCTCTGTGAAATCGACCAGTTTGCGAGGTTCCTTACGTATGACGAAGTGCCTTCATATTACACATACGACAAGCAAAGGGGTGTAATAGTAATAGTCCTCCTGACCGTTTTTGGCCACGGCGGCCAATCTTAGCAGAGATTAGCCAACTGCGCGGGAGATATTTATAGTGCACAAGTGTGTGAGCAGGCACAGGTGCACTCTCTGTTCCTTTCCTCTCATAGTCCGATGGGACGGCAATCCGACACGACCGGAGAGAGATCAGGCGCAGGACCAACGGCTTAACGTGCTTTCCGAGGTACGGGGGTACTATACCGGCAACTTCCAAACACCGGCCTACTATTGGGAAATTTCTAATGAAAAACCCAATAGCACTTTTTGTCCGACCCGGGAATCGAACCCAGGACCTCATACACAGCAATCGCGCTTACGACCACTAGAACAACGAGGCAGTTCAAAAAAAAGAAAAAAGGGGTGTATTTAACCGACATCGACGAGGACGTGCTGTGGAAGGTTTTACGGGAATTTTCAAGGATACCGCATTGGGTAGAGTTTATACCGTGCACCTGAATAATGGTGAATGCTATTTTCTGCGGTTGTTACTTCACACGGTCCGAGGCCCAACGTCTTTCGCCTTTCTGAGGACATTTGATGGCGTGGAGTATCCCACTAACCGCGCAGCCTCGAAGTCACCTTCTCGACGGTGACCAAAACTGGGATGACACCTTCGCGGAGGCGAGCGTCAGTAGGTAACAGTCCCAGCCGCATGCGTCATCTGTTTGCCGTCATCTTGGTGTTTTGTGGAGTCGCAAACCCGGTAGCATTGTGGGAGAAGTATCGCCATCATCTGTCTGAAGATATTCTCCGAGCTTTTAAGGCGTGCTACTAGAGACGAAGTCGAAGTAACTGATGAACGCGTGCTGAACACCTGTCGCAGTTCACTTCAACACGTGGTCATTTCTATCGGCGGCAATCCACTGGTCGAATATGGGTTACCAGCTCCCTAATCATCACCGCATCAAGACCGCGGAAATCAGGAGTAAAACGCTGAGGCATTTTACGATCCGGGTGTAATGACTACCATACGAAATGACCATGTCGCTTTGTTCTCTTCAGAGCGAAAACAAATTTATGACACCGTCCTTGAAAGCGTTGGGCAAAACCAGGGTAAAATGTTTTTCTTGGATGCTCCTGGTGGAACAGAAAAAAACATTTGTTACAACTGGCATACTTGCAGAGGTCAGGAGGCATGGCAAAATTGCCATTGCTGTAGTGTCGTCGGGAATCGCTGCCACTGCTTCCGGGTGGCAAGACAGCACATGCCATGTTTAAAATTCCTATCGATTTAGAGAGTGCCGAAACGCCTGTTTGTGGTGCGTCACGTAACAGTGATAAGGCACCCGTGCTCAAGGATTGCTCACTGATCGTATGGGATGAGTGTACGATGGCCAATAGGAAGGCAGTTGAGGCCGTGAACAGAACCCTGCAGGACATCCGCAGGAACGAACATTTGATGGGTGGTGTCACAGTTCTGTTCAGTGGCGATTTCCGACAAACGCTTCCCGTGGTGACGCGGGGATTGAGGGCTGACGAGGTGAATGTTTCATTGAAACGATCTTCGTTGTCATCACGAGATCGCACTCTGCGCTTGACCATTAATATGAGAGCTCGGTTCGGCGGCAATGCACGTGCTCAAGAATTCTTCGATGTCTTTCTAAGTCTTGGCGAAGGCACTCTACCAGAGGTGAGAGGTGGACAGGTGGTGCTTCCAGAATCTCTCATTATAGTTGTATCCATCTAAGAAGTACCCATTCGCTGTGTGTACGGGGACATCAGTCGTATACCGCACCAACAGAATTGTTGGGTGTGTGTGAGCGGGCTATTTTAACGCCCAAAAATGATCAGGCTGCAGCAATTAACGAATGCATTCTCTCGGAAATTGATCGGAATGAAGTGGTCTACACCACTATAGACATTGTGGTCGAGCAAGATGACGCCACACATTATCCCGTGGAATTTCTGAGCTCCCTGTCAGCAAGTGGACCTCCAGCGCATACCGTCAAGCTGAAGGTCGGTGTCCCGATTATGCTTCTTCGGAACCTATCTGCGAACCGACCTCTAGATGAACTGCTTCTCACACGGGCAATAAATTGTACTTCGCTTGCTCCCGCGTCACCAGTCCTGACTCTCTATACATTTTGACTGCGGAGAGCCAAACCACTACTATGGTTTATCGAGAAGTCCTGTAAGTATGTATTTTTACCCCATTCTGTCTTCCTAATTCATTTTTTTCTCCATCTGCTTCAGTCACAACTTATGACTAAAGCAGGCTCTTTTTGAAGGTCAATTTTACAAAAGACAGTCTCCCTCTGTTACTGCACTTTCTGTAGATATAAAATGTAAAGAAGAAACGGGTAAATGGAAAGGTATTTTTGGTGCTGTATAGCGTTCACGCAGACGACGTCGCGGGCAGCAGCTAGTAATTCATAATTAGATAGATACACAATAAAATATGTAAAGTTATAGTTGGAAAGCCTTCGTTCATTAATTATTTATTATCCAGTTTGTACGACGATCATTTATTTTCAATGCTGACTGTACCTCCTAGAAAATGACTTACGAGTATAATATCTCGTACGTATATTTATAAATGGACGATTCCAGTGATATTATTTGGTGAACGGTGATAATTTCTGGCAAATTAAGACTAACTTTTGGATAAATTATTATCAAAATAAGTTTCAAATTAACTAATCATGTATAATTAAGCCTTATTAATTCGTTTCGTCACCAATATTCAAGTAGCTAATTTAAAAATGGCTTCTGCGAAGGTGAAGGGGTTATTGAGCCAAAAGAAATTTAATACGATCAATGCAAACAGTACCAACATAGTTGCAAAATAAGTAGGTAATTGATAAGTTCAACCGGATCAATTCTACAAATAAAATACATTGATCAATTGACGGGCCGATTTAATTCGCAGCTATTATTTGCTTTGAGAGGCCATTTAATGCGGCACACAGACGGCGGTATTATACTAATAGAATCTGATGCATTTGTTGCTCGAGAGGCTGCTCGTCATAGGAAACAAACCCAGTACGTACAAGCTTTTTAGACACAACATAACGCATGTAATACCCGAATTATTAGACAGAACTGTATCTAATAGTACACCCCTACACCTTTGCCGTTTACGTTTAAAGGAGAAAGCCTATTGCCACGAACCACAATAGCTGATAAACACAATAACACTTTGCACTTCCCGGGAACCGAACCTGAACAGTCGCGCTTGCGACCACTTGACCAACGAAGCAGTAAGTTGGCTTTCTTTCCATTCAATCTCCGTATTCTGGCTAGCAAGGTGAACGTCACCATTGTCGTCCGGCTCACTGCAGTACTCTACAGCTTTGTTTTTGAAAGTTTCGCAAATTGGCTGGTACTGTGTAACATTAAACTCGATGGATGTCAGTGGATGTCGGCACCTGGATGTTTGTTAATTGGAGACAAGACTTACATTTGTGCATTACGTATTTTGGGCACACGTCGATTTTGCCTGAAGCAATGCTCCTCGGGTTGTGAGTCTGTTTGCTAGTCTACTCCATGGGTAATTGCTTTATCATCACCCTTCATTTGGTTAACACCTGAATGTATAGATCTAGTTTTGATCTATAAAAGATAGACAGTACAATAATAATTGAAGTTTTAATTTACAAACTAAAAAGTATTATTGAAATGTTTTACCAAGCAGATTGGAAGAAATGAGGAAAATACAATTAACTATGAGGAAAATTTTTGTGTAAAAATTTCACACAAATGAAAACTTTTCAAGGGCAAGGAAACTTACAATATTTTGGATTTTGTTTTTCTACTACACCTTTTGTTTAACGTGTTTTATAAAACCCTATTTTTTTACTATTTTATAAACTACCTATTCATAGTTATTATTTTTGTATTTTTAACGTTTTCTTGATTTCATAAGCCATTTTGTGTTTGTAGAAAACATGTGCTCACTATCACCTCCATTAGTTATGAGGTACATCAACCACACTAAAATAGACGGGAAAGTAAATGCGAAAGAAAAGCTTAAAAAAAATCATTTGCTCAAATAGATACAAAGCCTACACGATTCCAGACTCAACAATAATTGAACTTTTCGATGGTTATTCAAAACAAGTCTGCTATTCCATTCGCTTTGACCGTGTAGGTAGACTGCACTTTGTTTTTTTTAATTACCGACGAAAACATTGAAAACTGGAGAGTCTATTTGTGTAGGTAAACAATCCATTGGTGAAATTTGTATCACGACTCACGACGTGCGAAAAACACATTCAAAACTACCTACTTGAAACCATTAACTTGGTTTGTTTTCTCGGTTGATTTAAAAGACATTGTTTCAATTTCACCATGTGGAAAAAAGTTCTTGAAACATGTATTTTCAAGCCCAAACGTCTGGTCATACACAAACACTGGTTGGCAGTACTACTGTACGTACTAAACCGTTCTGAAGAACATCACCAATAGGGATGCTGTATTTCCCGAAAGCTGAATCTTTAAAGCTCTATGTCAGCGTTCAGGCAGTTTTACTGTTGACAGCGACTAAGATGAACTTTTAGGGCTTCTAGTAATTATTTTTCACTTGTAATACTTACTCTTGTACTTTTTTTTGTTACTAGGAAGTTCGTAAAGTGTTGTTTTATACATAAATGTCACAATACACAGAAACTAAAATGGCTAGAAAAGCAATAAAACATTATACTTACACCTAACAAAACACAGAATAAATCTTTAACAAACCATCAAAAAATCCCAGCTATATTTAATGTCAATTTAGACCTTTTAAACATGACTGAAACAGAACATTGTCTGTTTTAATACGCCCAATAAATAATAAAACAGCAGACTTCATTGCAAGTTGAATATAAATTGTGTAATTAAATGTAAATGCTTGGTATAAACTAAATACAGTGGCGATGGCGGGATGGCGGGGTGGTACAGATACACATTGTATTACTATGTATAGCTATGTATATTTATTCAAAATGGCCTACTTAGACATTTATATGAGACGGGTGTGTTATATGCGGGTTCTCTAGATGTTAATGCTATCGATTATTCTTATTTCTTTCGTTCGTCAATTGAGTTCAGAGCTTTGCTTTTTGTGGGCTGTTTAGTGAAGCGAGGAATTTTAATTTACATTGTTATGTGTTTAGAACTAAGACTGTCTTAGTTTGTTCTATAAGTTTTGACATGTTGGTCTTGAATATTTAATGCAATCGACTCGTTGGCATGAAGGCATTTTTACAAGTCTTCTTTTACGTCACAATCAAGATGCACTTGTGGCGGCTTGCTGCCACAGACAAGAAAAGATCACAGTTAGTAATCCATATTTAATACTGTCACAGGTAAAATAACTGTAAGCAACGCAATGTATTACCTACTTCTATTCGATCTTTAAAATATCCTTTCATCATTACATCAAAGGGCAATAAAATATTTCTACTATAGGTATATTAGTAATGCAGTTTCACACGTTGCAATAAATAAGTGGCAGCTATACAAGTAAACGACTGCAGATCTGAAGGTCCTACGGAACTCAACAATGTATGTAAAATAATACTGACTTATATTCAGACCCGGAGAGCAACATCAAAAGAAAAATAGTTTCTAAAACTTATTACTATTACTTGAATATATTTAAAGTAAAAGGAATGTGTTATTCCTACTTAGTTCATGTATGTTTCTATAATAAATATAAGGTAATAGGAGTTTTGCAAAATGATTTCGGAACGATTACCGAAATCTGTAACCGACGACTTAGATACGAGCAATGTGTGTATGAAAAGCTACCAAAAAGTATGATTCATATCTTATAGGTAACTGTTACACGGTCTAGTCTTGTCACAACTACATTCAATTAACAAAAGGCCGGAATAGTTAGAAGATGAAACAACTAGTACTCATTGTTACTTCGCGCGACAGTAACCAATCGGAAGCAACGACGCACGCACGCGACGCCGCACCGACTTCCTCTAATTACAGGCGTTTATTTCCCCTTGCTCGCTAATTCGATGATGAAGGAAACCTGTGACTCGTGTGAGCATTCCATTTAGATGTTCATAAGTTTATCTACTCTGTGTCCTGTTTCTTATTGTAACTATGTATGGAGACGAGTGTAACAGCTGGCGCCATTTGCATTGAAAGAATGAGGTAATTTATTATTTAAAGTTTCTTTGTTACTTATAATTATTGTAAACTGGTGATGAATTATTTCAAGGTAAGTTATTGCTGTAATACGTTTTCGAATTTCGAAATTTGGAAATCGCGTTACGGAACTCAAATGGAGTTGGGCAGGTCACCTAGCAAGGCGCAGTGATGACAGGTGGACTAAGGCTATCACCGAATGGCGTCCAAGAACTGGAAAATGAAGTGTGGGTCGTCCAGCGGCAGAATGGGCAGACGACATAGTTACCATCGGGGGAAAAACCTGGATGAGGCTGGCACCGGACCGTGGAGAATAGCAAAAGAAAAGGGAGGCCTATGCCCAGCAGTGGGTGAGTTCGGGCTGTGGATGATGATGATGATGATGAAGCTATTGCTGAGACTCTGACAAAGGTATATAACGAAGTTGTTGATTGAGTAATCCAACGCTTCACTTGCTGCATGTAAAATACTGGTCTTCAGTTCAGTTTCATCCAGTAAGACTGGAAGGTATAAATCTCCAAACCCTAAAGTACATAATCGCGACTGATCAGTCGGACACCAGCCACCAGTTCACCAGTCACCAAGTCCAGAACACGTCGTGGTTGGACACGCGTGCCATTCCGCCACGCCGCATAAACACGGCAAACACTTATAGACTCACGAAATCAGTACAATTGGTATCTGCTCTACTCGAACTCGTATGTACAAGTAGAGCTACATTCGCCTGACACAATGCTCTCTCTGACTCACAATAGCGAATTATGTATTATTTTAAATTGACGTAATTGAAAAATATGCAGCCGGTCGCGCGCAGCGCTCGAATAAATTGATTCATACGTATAATAATAACAATGAGTAAATAATTAAATAGATGCGACTGGATCGCACCGACCGACCGGAGTTATTGCCTACCAGTATTATTTAAAACGTGCGCATTGATTGCAATATTCAAAATGAGATATAATAATAAGATAAGCTGTCTTGCTCCTTTTGTTCGGATGCTTTTGAATATTAACTGGACTTAAGGGCTTTGAGCTTTCGATATATTTCGTTAATGTTCTGATTTTTTTTAATGTCTTCTTAATTATTTAGTAAAATGTTAAATAAACGCAAAGTTTACTCTTTATAAATTTGGTTGTAAGAACTCTTACAAATATCTATCTGCATAAGTGCCTTAGGTTACACCAGGTAGGTAAACAACAGTTACTACCCTTTAGTAAGACTAACTGCCCACAAAAACATCAAACAATGCCATAATAAAGAAACAAGGAAGAAATAATCTCGTACCATTCTATCACATTAACGATGCTATCTAGATTGTTCTGACCTAAAAAATCGCGACAGTTCATTAAACACTGTGATCGCTGTCACCGGCCACCGCGGCACCGCTACCTACCTCCAGCACGTTTATAGCGTGATGAGTCACATTTAATTGGTACAACAACAAATATACCTAATGGTGTGTCTTGTTTGCTCTATGGCAGCGCGGAGGGCCAACGCACCATGTCTGATGTCGTTCACTAAAACGAATAAAATGAACGTTATTAACAGGAGCACGTTAGAAACATTGTACACTCACACTGTAAGGTACATTGTACAGTGTAAGGTACACTGGCGGCAATAGAAACATTGTACACTGTAAGGTACATTGTACAGCGTAAGGTACACTGGCAGTAATAAAAAGTGTACACAACGTGGGAGCGTACACTGGAGTTGTTCCTAACTGAGACTGATGTGTGGTTCCGTAGTCAATGGAACTAGTGTAGTAGGTACGATAATATAATAAGATCACAATAATTAGTAAGTCTTATTGGCACGTGCTCATTGAGCTCAGACAGGTTAGTCTTGCATTTTTAACCGACTTCATAAAGTTTTCCAAAGTATTTAAAGAGATTACTTTAACATAAGGTACAAATGCTGATAATAATCATGCAGATATTATAACCTTTTGATGCAAACTAGAAATGATTCCAATAGAAACTTTCCTCAAGGATAAATATACTTACAAGTAAACAAACATACTTTCTACATTTATGACATTTAAGTTGTCTCTAACCCGACTGAAAGTCAACAGGTTTAACTTTGAAGACACAGAAAACTAAAATACATGCATGTGCAAGTACAACACAGCAGGAATAATTTTAACGTTGTAGGTAATTAAATTTTCAACTTTATCTCATTCATTTAAAAGCTATATTTATATGAGTGGTTGATTAAAAAGTTGTCTTATATTTACAGTCGAGTGTTGTATAGCGCTAGTTGCGCTTCCCACTTAATTAGCAAGTTACTTTCTTAATATATACATAACTGTGTATCTGTCTATATATACATATACGTGGGGATATAAACATGTGCATATACCACGGCCCGTACCACGGTACTCTCACGTGTCGATAGACAATCATTTCAACTCGATTCATTTTCGAGTCACAAATCGAATGAGTTCGAATTATTGGTAAATAGCGACCCGGCCCCGCTTCGCACGGGTGAAATATGCAACATATAAACCTTCTTCTTGAATCACTCTATCTATTAAAAAAACCCGTATCAAAATCCATTGCGTAATAGTTTTAAAGATCTAAGCATACATAGGGACAGACAGCGGGAAGCGACTTTGTTTTATATTATGTATATGTTACGGCTATACCCGAAGTGCGGCTACACCTAGTTTTAGCCGGTTAGAACTAGGTGTAGCCACTTACTCTTGGTTAAACCTAGTACGAGCCGATGGTTTTCGGGTAAAACTAGGTCTATCCTCGCATATGTACTCCATGACGCGCGCTCGCTTCGCTCGCGTATATATATAACACTAATGTCTTCTGTCCCCGAAGTGCCGGGCCTCCGCCGGCCTCCTTCGTCGGCCTACGGCCCGGTGCCCATGCCGCCCATAAAGTCATACTGCCGCGAGACGGTCGTGATATCGGATATACCTAGTTTTATCCAACAGGGAATGGCCGAACCTAGTTGTAGCCGGCATGATGAAGGATAGACCTAGTTTTACCCGAAAACAATCGGCTCGTACTAGGTTTAACCAAGAGTAAGTGGCTACACCTAGTTCTAACCGGCTAAAACTAGGTGCAGCCGCACTTCGGGTATTAGCCGTGACATATTTATATAAATATAATATAATATAAAACAAAGTCGCTATAAAACAAGATAGTGCTGATGATTTCCAATTTTTGACATATTTTGTACACAAAAGATGTTGGTGAACTTTTCATCATCATCATCATCAACAGCCTATTAATGTTCCCACTGCAGGGACTCAGGCCTCCTCTCTTTTGAGAGGGAATGGGCTATAATCTACCACGCGGGCCCAGTGCGGATTGGTAGATGTCACACGGTGAACTTTTATTAATTAATAATTAATTTATTTATTTAAACTTCATGCACAAGAGTGGTACATAGGCGGACTTAATGCCACAAGGCATTCTCTACCAGTCAACCTTAGGGTCAAATAGGACAGCACTGTGGTTAATCCATTTTAAAGTAGAGTAGCTTAAAATATACTTACTGGATTTAATTCAGCTGAGTAATTTAGACTACCTGTAACGACTGTCGAACAATTAATGACAGCTGGGACCTACGGCTTAACTTGCTTCCTGAGGTACTCGGTATGTAACAGATGGTAACTCATCCATAGAGCCACCTTGGCAAGCGTTGTTTAACCTGAAAGATTGGCACGTGTTGCTGTTATTGTTGTGGCAGTGGTATTAACCACGATTAGAGCTTGTCGAGTTAGTTACTTACAGTCAGCCACGTAGTTATAAACGATACGGTGGTAAGGCCTGCCCTCACAATGAGGTCGGCCGATCCATTTGATAAGATACCTACCTACTTATTGTTATTCCACAATCCGCAGCCTGTCTATCCTGCTTGTTATGCACGCGTGATATTCTTACATTCTGAATAGTAATGCCCGTTTCTAACTAGCTATTCAATTATTGCTGATAAGATGATAAGTAACTTAAATGTATAGTATAAGGGTTCTAAGAGGTTACTTTTAGTAGATTCCATGTTGAACTGGACTCCTCTACCAAAGGGTTTCTAATCGAATCTTATGTTATTCATCTCTGAAAATATTTACTCGTAGGCATAGATGAAAATATGGTTACAATTTCGGCGGTGGGCCTAAAATTGCGTGTAACGTGCCCTCAATGGCACGCGTGCCAGTGGTTTGCCATCCCTGAGTTGAAATCTTACGAATAGCAAAATATTTTAGCACTGTTGCTTGTACTAAACATTTTCTGTGTTCAGCTCTATTTTACCCAACTGTGGAGGAGTCTAGGAGGGTATTGTTTCTCAACTCAAATGTGTTTTTTTTTTTTTTTTTTTTTTATTATAAATGGGCTTGCTCTTGACCTCAATCTTGCCCTAAGGGCAGAGATGATGTCGACGATGGAACGAGCTTACCCAGTAGAAGCCTGTTTACTCGCGACTTAAACAGATTAGGGTTATATGAACTCGGAAAAACGGACGCAGGCAGGGAATTCCACTCCTTGGCTGTGCGCATAATAAAGGACCCAGCAAAGCGTTTCGTTCGAATGTGTGGAATGTCGACTAGGTATCGGTGATACCCTGCAGTACGTCTAGTCTCCCGATGGAAGAAGGGAGATGGTGTTTTACAATAAGATTTAACTACCCTCTTCAACTTTGTGAACCTCAAGCAAAATGACTTGCACTTGGAACTCGGTTTCACAACGAATAGTTGGGGCCAGTTTCTTCAACCCCATAGCCGTAAGATTGGAGACTGTCAAGTGTCGTTCAAAAGAGTGAGCTATTACAGGGTGCTTCTAACCTTCAAATTGATCTCCCGTATCTTAAAACTCTTAAAAAGCTTCTTCTTGTTCTTTCGTTTCGCTGGTAGGTACGACATATTTCTTTGGACATACTAGAGCAATGTCCATTAAATCGCGGCATTTTAAGTCCTCTAAAGTGCACTTTTAAAAGTTAAATGCGTGAATGTTTGACAGCCCCAGTAAGTTAGCAAGTGGAGTGTCAATGAGCTGAACAGTGGCCGTGTCAGTGAGCCAGGGAGTAAACTGAAATAAAAGTAGGACCGTATTACCTTACCACATTGTGTTTATGAAATGGTTTTTCTTGTTATTATGATGATGGTTAGATATCATACTATTAGGTAGGTACCTACGTATGTGGAGTTTCGGTAAGTAACTCAATTTAACCCCTTATACGTGATTTGCATCAGATATGCGGTCTCTCTATAAAAAATACTGATATTCAGCTGCATCCGGTTAGTCTGAAAGCCGACCCCAACAAGGTTAGTAAAAATCTAGGCAGATGCGGTTAGGATTTATAAAATCGCTTGGTAATGTTGTTATTTTATTTTAAAAGGCGAGCCAAGCCGCGGACAAATTCTAGTTTGTCATAAACACAAGAAAACCAACAAAGAATCCAAAAAAAACAGTCCCAAGTTATGATCAAAACTCCACCATCCTCGAATTCACATGACAATAATATTTTTTATTGTTATTATAATTTTATTTCATCAACCAAAAAACATGTTAATAACATACGGAACTGCTTATATTGAACATAATTATAGTAGTGGGCTCTCGCTCCGATGGGTGCGGGGTTCCGTGCCGGGCAGGGTAAATACCATGTCGAAACATTTTGGCTATCGGCGGTAGGGTTGGCAAACCACAGGCCGGTGTGATGGGATAGATGTACAAAAATAAAATGACAGTGTTAGTTGTAATTGAATTTGCATACGGAATTTTAGGGTTAAGTTTGTTTGATGCCGACTGAGTGCCGCGACTTGAATCCTAATACCGCAAACATTACTTTTGGTGTAGTTTTGAAATAATTACGACATCACTCGTATTTAACATCTTAGGTATCCCACCACTCCATAAACTTCTCTGAACACAGATGTCTCTACGCGTTTAGTGTGCTCTACGCTATATTATAATGCTTACTCAGAAAACGATATGAAAATGCAGATATTTTGTGCGTGTGAGTGCGCCACTCTAAGGGTGAAAACCCTTAGAGTGGCTTTATTAAAGTGCCCTAAGCTTTATCCGACATGCGCTTAGCTTCTCCGCTCTATTCTCGCTAACTGCATCCTATTCCTATTTTGTTGATTCTAGTGGGTAGACAGAACACATAAAGCTTTGCTGCAAGATTAACAGGCAAGCATTAGCTACTGTTTCGTCACTGGCTGCCAAAAAGCCTGGCAATGTTGCTTGGGATGGCGATATCACCCATACGTTGTTGGACGATGTAATGCAGGCAGACTCAATTGAATGGATGACTTGGTTCAAGACGAAGGGACAACGGATCATAGATTCACTAAAATTGTTCACTTAACTATTTCGTAAATTACGAGATTTTAATGGATTTAATGGCTTATGAAAGGTATACATTGTACTTATCTGTTGTTTTATGAGGGATGTGCGACCACGCGGTGAGGGCTGATCTATGATCCAGATGTCTTAGAACATACATTTAACTTTTTATTTCGAGAGTAGAATTATTAACCTTACATTTTTAATCAGGAGTTGGCCAAGTAATTGCAAGGATCAAGATGGAAACCGTAGCCAGTAGTTGTAAGGCGACAGTGGTCACAAGCCGTAATGACACACCACAGCGATATGACTGATGTGACTGACATCCAAGCCACTCTGTGGAGACGGCAGTGTTACTATACCTAACTAAGTGAGCTGTTTGATCGGTCTAACTGCTACTAACCGAACCGGACTATATTACGTTACTCCGAAGTCCGGTGTTCGAATCTCCCCCGACTTACGATTATAAGTACGTTGTGGGTTTGAACCCAGGCAGGAGCATTAGTTTGTGTAATTTATTTGATTACCACTGCTCTCAAAACGACAAACTAAAATACCGTGAGGAGTGGTATGTCCGAGAACTATGATTCCCGCACAAAAAAATACTACTAAGTACTACTATTAAATTATAACCGCACTGGGCCTGCGTGGTGGATAACATCCCGTACCTTCTCATTGAGAGACGCCAGTGTCCCAGCAGTGGGAACATCATTGTCTGCATAGGCAGACAGGTTAGCATAGGCTAACCTATGCAAATTTCTAAAATCAAAGAGTCCGCCCGCCGCCACCGCCGCCATTTACCAAGAACAGTAGACGCAGCCACAAAACAATATAAAACCTTAACGTTACCCCTCGTATTTAGTATAACTGTAAATTATACATTTGTGTATCATTATTTATTACGATAATAACATGACTAACATTCATAAAGAATAATATAGACATATTATTTTAAGTTATAATCGACACGCGAGCAATTACTGTGCTCGCCAAATAACATATAAGAATACGTATTATGATTCTAATTTGAAACCGTCAGCGTATCTTTATATTATAATATATTATTGCTACATGATTATTATTTAGTACAGTCACGACCATTAATATGTTTGCTAGCAGAGTTCAAAAAAGATTTTTTCTATTACAACTTTCAGATTCAAGACCTTTGTAAAAATAAATGGTTTCGGAAATACTACGTTTAGATTACACTCGGAGCAGTGGGAGAAATTTAGTTTAGAAAATTGATGAGCGTGTGCATATTAGCTTTCGTGACTGTACAGTATAGTTTTAAAAAACCCGTGTAGAAAATGATAACTTTTAAACTATGGTTTAAGTAACAAAGCCCAAGGGCAGGCAGCGCATTTAATTTAGCCAGCTTGTGTAAAATTACGAAGAATGCAATGTCATTAATTGCTATGTAAAGGGATAAACCCAGACATTATTGATGCGTTTTTATATACTCACACAAGTATAGAATGTAATGATATCGTATTAGTGTTGAACACTGAAAAGTGTCACTGTGACTGACCTATTATTTGCGCGACATGTATTTCATTTTACAAGGTGGCTCATTGCTGTTGTTGTAACAAAACATCAAGCCTGGAACCAGGTAAGGGATAGGCAGGTGTACCATTGATAGTACACCTACATTTCAAAACTAATGTTTAAGAATGATGTAGTAGTGGGTAATATAGGCTAGCCTGTTACTGTCAACCGGGCTTAAGGGTAAACAAGCCAACGGCACGAACTAGTTAGTGGGCGGGGCTAAAATGCATGCTATTTCACCCGACATCACGAGCGAAATGCATAGAGCGAAAGAGACACAACTAAAACGGGCGCGCGATTGTTTCTATGCAGACCTTTGGTATATTTGGTTTCATGAAAAATCTATTGAATGTATCTGTTCAAAATCAAATTATTTAAATTTTTTAATAACTAATCTATGTCCGTATGGTTTCACTTTTTTCTTTTTCATACTATATACTTTACTGATTTACGCCCAAAGATGAGTTAAAATTAGTGCTAAAATATGAAAGTTTTGACGTTCATAACTTCCAAATCAATATTTTTTTTCCAATTCTGCTTCCATACAGACCTAGATAATGATAAGACCAGTTGATACAATTAATTTAATTAATTTTGAACCTACACCGTCAAACAGAGGAGTAATCACCTTCGTAAGTTTGTATGGAAGAATGACTGGCTTGTTCAACCTTAAATCCAGAATCCGTGGCTGCTAGTGAGAAATTCCTGCTGTCGTTTATTAAATTAATTCGTCTCGTGTACCCATTACTTACTGTTTTTAATATAATCATCATCACCTTCCTGCCCTTATCCATCTTATCATTTTGGGTCGGCGCAACACGTTTTGATCTTACATTCTGCCAGTTTTTAATATAATAGTATCTGAGAATAAAAGTAAAAAATAAGTTACATTTAACAAAAAAAAATTAAACTTATACAGGGCATATCAACTTAAGTGGTATGTCATGATGCTCTGAATTATTAGACTATCGTGACATGCGCCTTAACTTGAAGTATGGATACCAAATAAATATTTTGAATGCACCAGTTGTCGCCCAAGCATAGTGGCTTCACTCCATCACGATTTATTTTAGAAAGGCCGTAAAGTAAATAGTGTGGAGTCAGTCGTTTACTATAAAAACATAGGGGGAAGGTCCGTGACGATCAAATAAAAAAGGTCTTCAACTTTGTCTAGTCAAATTCTCCAACTAAATATTGTCCTCTCTTTATTATTTTAAACAAAAAAGCTTTGCCTATATTTAGACTTCTCTTTGTTTTATCAGGAAATATATTTTTCATAACTGTTTTTTAAAAGGGAGTACACACGGCTACACATCAAGCTATACAAAACCAGTATAATCTGATTGTTCATTGTGCGAAAAGATCTAGTAAAGTGAGGCCAAGATTAACTGGTTTTGTGTAACAACATATTCAGGATGCTGTTGCGGCTGCCTCGTTACTGCAGTGCTTCTGCAATGTTTGCTGAGGCGCGCACAGACGGCTTTCATGCGATTATCCGCAAGAAAGTTGCATCTATTTTTAGGCGCGTGAGAGACAGCAGCAACGTCATCTTGAAGATGGTTGCTTCACGTGCTGATTGCCCAATCCAAAATAAATGGATGAATATCGTGTTGGGACGTTAGACATCAGCAAACTAGCGCAAGAGTTTGATGGTGTTTGGCGAAGAGTGACAAGGTATGATGGTAACGTGTCTGGCTCCCCGGTGGATAGATTATACTTTATTTTTATTTTTTTTTCGTCTGTGAATGTCTTATTTCTATTTATTTTTGAAAATTAATTTAATGTCATGAATTCGAATAAGTATGTGTTAGGATTTTAATTTATTTTATTTTTATTATTGTGATTTTATTGTATGAAATTTGTAAATGTATGGTGCTATGGATTTTTATCTGAATTAAACGTTTAATAATAATAATAATAGCTTGATGTGTAGCCGTGTGTAGGTGTACCTCACCATCAACGCGTATTCGGTTTGGCAGAGCATGAAAGTGTTAAAAGTCCTTATGTCCCTACCTACAATATAGTACATTTTGATACAAGTGCGGAAAGTTTGTTATTGCATTCGAGGCAGATTGAACACCCGAGCCGTATGGCGAGGGTGTTCATGGGGTCGAGAAATGCAATAACAAATTCCCACGTGTATCAAACGACGTTTTTCAATACACTTTCGAAGAAATTAACTAAAAACGTTATGTGTTTTTGTCAACAAATTTGATGAGACTATGATTTAATTTACTTTTTTTCCGCGGTTTGATTTCGCCAGGTTGAAAAAGAAGCAAAGGTATAAAGCCGCCAAACAGCCTCACAGGAAAAATATAAAATTTAAATATTTTTTAATTAAGAACACAAAAAAATGCTTACTTGTTCATAAAAGTAAATAATTGTTTAAAATATTTACGTTTATTAGTAGTATTCTTTTTACAAACACAATTTAAATATTCAAAAAATATTTACGCTGTAAAGACGCAGATCAAAATGGCGAGATTAAAAAAAAAACACGCCTGCTCTATAATAGTCAGTGGTGTTTTTTTTTTAATTTCATAAGTTTTAATCGAATTACCGCTGCTCTATGATTACAGCGTGCGGTAATAATATTACAGCACGCTGTATTCTTATTACCGCACGCGTGCGAAATATGATGCATGTCGAACCTAATCGTAGTGCAATAAGAGCTAGTTTTCGAGGAAGTGTATTGAAAAAGATTTTTCTTATTTAGTTTTGATTTAGTATGGAACATAATATCGTTGCGGCTCAACAGCGGGTCGGGTTATTCGCTTTTATTGCATTGACATAAAAGCTCTTTCAGAGCTGGCCAAGCCGATTCCTTGTCGATGAGTGTGGTCACTCGGTTGAGCATCCAGGATATTTGGTTGTATGGGACACCATATTGTTATTATCTAGACAAGGGAGATTAAGTTTACAAAGTTAAGATTTGCTGACTACTTATATCTTCTTTTTTGTATAGTGCAGCTATTATGAATTGTTGAAATATTTTCTGCCTTATTAGAGACCCACGGTGAGCTACAGCCAGGTGCGTAGTACTCACAAGTTTGCAGCCAGCGAGCGTGTATGTCCAAATGTATGGACGTGGACATAGCGTCAGCGACACAGGTATGTGAGGATCGTAGCAGGTGGCATTCCATAGCTCCTGCTTACCCCAGTGGGTAAAACATATGTAGACGACTTTCAAACCTTACCTTCCTTTTATAACAACTCTGCAAATCTTCTAGCACTAGTATAATTATCTACTATAATTTGAAAAGCTCTTGTAACTTTGCAACCTCGGTTTTATACCAAATGCTATGTTCAAGTTAGTTTTCATATGAAAATACCATTCACTGGGCTGCTGGAATGCAAAGAAAACCAAAATACGCCCTTTTGGAAAACTAAAATATGCTCGTTTCTATAATATTTGGACAATATTAGCACAAGAGAGGTACCTAAGGAAAAAAAGGAATATGATGACATTTATACTTAGTACACTGTGTTCAAATTTGATACTTATGGAAATTAGCCTTTGGAATTAGATGTAGAATATGGAATCTTTCTAAATACTCAATCCTTTTCACACCGAGGACAAACAACAAGAATATTTTACGTTCCTTCTAAAAACTTGTTTGTTGTGTCGCAGCTAGGATAGGATAGGCAACTATCCTAACTTAGATGAACAGAAATAGTAATATTGTAAAGAGGTAAAATTATGTAGGGTACAACTTCATAACATCTAAATTGATTTTAAAAAAGCCACTGAGAAACTCCATCATCCTCACACGCCATCGGCACGTAAAAACGTTCCCGTGAGATAATTTCCGACTATACAACAAGCGAAGACAAGGGCAAAAGTTAGCATAGTACAAGACCACTGACCCAGTCTTAAGATAAGTTCTGCTGCGCTACGTGTCGCGGGTTCGATCCCCGCACGGAACAAGTATTTGTATGGCCTACAGATAGTTGTTTCGGGTCTGGGCGTGTTTGTGAGTTTAAATGTTTGTAAACGCACCCACGATACAGGAGAAATTCCTAGTGTGGGGCAACGTTTTAAAAAAAAAAAAAAAAAAAAAAGCTATGTATTTTATTTTCTGAGGGTGAAGTAGAAAAGGCATTTAGAGAAAACGTAATGAAAACAGCTTTTACAAGTAAGACAACAGGATGCGAGGAGGTGCGGCGTACGAGACGCAGTCAGCCTTGCATAGCAGTGGCCTCGTAATTGCCTGCACGGACACTAAAATATAATTATTATATTTCAATAAATACGCATGTTTGTGGACGGAATGTCAAGCATCTTTTATAAGCTTGTTTTATATCTGACTAGCAAATCGCTCTTTCCCTCGCCGCTTCTCGTTTCCAAAACTATTCTCTTTCAAGGTAAAATCAATTTCTGATACCATGTCTTAAGAGAAACAAAAGATTTCTCTAGCGAGAGCTATGATTCAAGAAAAGAATAAAGGAGAATACATTTGTTAGGAGAACCGCAGTTGTTCTCTAAAACAGTGTATTATGCCTAATGCATACGTATACTCGTAGCAATAGAAATACTGCCGAAAAAATGGGGGGAGGGGGAGCGGGGGCTAGTTGATGTACTGTGTACTTGGTCACCGTTTGTTCTTCGATGTGTCTTCACTCTCTTCCACCCTGTATGTAATTATGAGTTACTTACCTACTTAGCTCTTATTTTTGTATCAAACACGTCTGCTATCATTTCATTCGTAGAAACAAGAAACATAAAATACGAAACAACATAATGTTGATTTAATAATCTATTATAAAAATCTTGTAAGGTAAATTTCTAGAATACGTGTAACCGAAAACGAACCTTACAATGTGGTTGAATAAAGCCGTTAGTTCTTTAGACCGTGGATAATATGGATGTAACAAAACTTATAATTATTAGACATAATGATCGCACGAACGGAAAACATTAAAACAAAATACAATATTATTATTTGTATACGTATAGAATTTATAACAGCGTTCGCTTTACAATGTACTGTGAACAATAGATATTATTGTAAGTAATTATTATACGTATATACTGCAGACACCAAGACGTAATAAAAGTTGCTTTCGGAACGCATGGAGACGATTATTATTAATAATATGGATTATAATAATAGGAATCGCGATCTGAGACAGCTGTGAGGGTTTATAATATGTTTATATTATTATGGTTGATATACTCATACGTGTATTTCTGTTTCATTGCTACGGAACTTTACGGAAGTGAGTTTATATGTTACGATTATACTGCGAAACAAAGCCCATTCTGATAAGTATTTGGCAGAAAGACATTTCTTAGAAAAGGGTATTTTATCCTTTGTAGCACTCTCATTAAAGTTTAAATAAAAGAATATTATTTTAACTCAAAAGCATGACGGCCACAAATAGACAATCTCTACTGTTTTAATGTATAAAGTATAAACAGAATAAAAACAAAGACTCAAAGAACAAGGTTCGGGTGCAAAAAGTTTGTAGAAAAAACCCGTGAATCCGTTTTGAACAAAACTCCGGGCAGCCATTACTCGCCATCCGTCTCGTCTTGGTAAGTACAGTGGAGCACAGGTACATAGCAACCTGTCGCCAAGTACAGTCAACTACGTCTTCGGCAACAATAGGGTAGTTGACTGACACCACCGGCCAATTGACATACGTACATTGTACCTATAAAGCACAAGCACAGTTCCGACGTATAGGAAACAGCAATATAAATGTCAACATGAAGGTACTTCCTTGCGGATGTTCGCAAAAACTAAATAATACTTTCGAAAGTTTTAATTACAGTCAGTGAATGCGGTGCGACAACGGAAAACTAAAAAAAACTCTTCCTCTTACTTGCAGACTAAACAATGTCCCCAAAACCGCAGGTTGGCACTTAGACAGGCCGTCACTACAACCCCAAAATGACATGCAAATACGTAAATACAGGTATTTGTTTATTCAAATGAAACCGAAATGGGGAAGTTTTTAATTTCTCACTCATTTTACGAGGGCGTGCAGAGGACGTTGCTGTTTGGACGTCGGAACATGCCTCACTGAAGCACCTGCCCCTCCATCCCTCGCCCTTCGACCCTCAACGATGAGAAAGCGAGTAGCCATCGAATATTTTCTCGCCAAGAAACGTTTAATAGACTGCCAGCAACTTCGTTCGCGTTATTCTCGCAAATTTTCTCAAGGAAACGGTTTATATGATTACCGGGGATAATTTTACTTCCCATATGTAAAACCATTTTCGAAATCGGATCAGTAGTTTAGAACATGACCCCCTATAGCCAAACTAACTCTTTATAATATTGAATTCGGTCCCGTCACCCGTGTGACTTAAACAATTTACGTACCTATATGAATAGTTGTCCACTGACTGTCCACACTTCAGGTGTGAACTGTCTCTACTAGTTAGTACCAACTAGATTCTAGTTCTAATAGGTGTTGTCTAAAATAAGCAAAGACAGTAATTACCCATATCCTTGTTAGGTCTCAATCAAAACATCACCCTACAACTCCTTACCTAATATAAATATCTTAATATTTCTGTCCATAAATATAAAAGCAGCATATTCAGAGGAGTAAAGTGCAGTAATAACAGCTGTCATGGTGGGGCAGCCCGGCAGCCCGGCAGCAAGGATGGCACGGTGTCAGGGCGAACTGACTGGCAGCGTCCGTCAGTGCTGACTGTGCGCTAAGTGAGGTTGCACCCCTCATCGTCACGTGATGACAAACCTGAACTACTATTATATAAGGAGATAATGTTTCTAAGTTTGGCTGTACGGGATACTTAATCTTCGGAACTACTGAAATTGTTTAGATTTTTTTTATAATTGATTTGGACCTACATTGTCATAGGCTATAGTTGAAATGTTCCCTTGTGATAATTTCCGATGATAACTCTCTCTAAACTGATGTCATGACATGATTTTTAATGTTAAAGAGGGCCAAATCTAAAGCCAAAGTCATATTTTTGAGTTTTAAAACAATATTTTTTTTTGGTATAAATAATCTTTTGTCTGTTTGACGTTTTACTAAATAGTAACATAATAGGTAAATGCAACTTGTTTTCATTTTAATGAAGGTAAAAGCCATATACTTAATAACAATGCATAGGAACTTTCAAAGTTCTAGATAGTTCTTCTCATTTAACATTAGTTTGTGTAGAAGAGCAAACAACTATCAGGTGTAGCGGAGGATATCGCGCTACAAAGCTAACATTAATTAACACCAGCTTTGTTGCAACTTCTATTGAGAAGAAACCAAAGAAAATCTTAGTGAAAATGTTCCTTTGTTAGTTTCCAGTTAGCTCGTCTTCTAATATGATCGCTGAACAATAAACGCCACAGTTAATGTGGTTGTTTTATTCATACGTCGAAAGGTAAATTGAAACGTTTTTGTAACACGACGAGACATAGTGGTTACTATAAATATTAAAAAGTTCATTAGCAGTTCGATTGTTTGAGTTGTAAAGTGGCACCGTATCGCAGCGAGCGGGCCCCGCGTCCTGCTGCCACCCCATTATAATAATCGGGGAGAAAACGAGACAGAAACAATATTAGAAAGGAACAATCGTTGCCATTACGTCGAATAAAAAGAAAAGTTATTATATTTTTTATTGGAGAGGGCCCCCGCCCTCCCGGCCGCCAAGAGGGTTATTTTTATTTTATTTGAAAAGTTTATTTTCCATTTGTTTTAAGTTGTATATTCGCGACGCGAGGGTGAGCGCCTCAGCGGCTCAGCGGCTCAGCGGCTCAGCGCACGCACTCGCCGCTCAATGACTCACTAATGCGTACAGTATCATTATATTTTTATATTTAAACTTTTGCTTGAACAACATTAAAATGAGAAAAGTTTGCTGAGTGTTATTGTGATACAAACTGTGCACGCGGGTTCGCCGACGTTTTTGTTATTAATATTTCATAACGTGCTCCCAGAAGTGGTTAAGTGTTTCAGGAAGGCTGCAAGCATATTTCATGAGGTCTTACTTTTATGTTAATATCAGCGAACTTTCATTACAGCGAAATTACTAACTTATGAATACTTATGATATTTTTTGCCGAGGTAAAACTTAGTGTTATTATATCACTTTCAAGATGCTCGTTATTAATTTTGTAGTAAGAAATAATAGCGGTACATTTCAATGTTATAATACCTAGAAGGTACATAAACACGGACACAATGATGAGTTTCTATTTTTCTGTACGGAGCGGGCGCCGGGTGGCCCGATTCGCTTTCATATCGTTTCAAGTGTTCATATTTGTTGGTTTATTCCTTCACGAACTTCGCCGGCAAATTAATTTTATACAACAAATCATTTTCAGCTCCGTTTAATAGCTTTCAGAAGTAACTACTGACAGACTGTGGAATTATAATAACGCAATACGTACTTAACTTGAAGGATAGATACCTGTGTAACGTACTATTAATTAGCTAAGCTACTGGAACACAGCACTAGTTAGCAGTAACAGTATCATGTCATGTTCAAGGTAATATTTGGTTCAGAAACAAACGGTACCTAGTCGATAAGCAAATTACAATCAGCTGTTTAGGCTGTACCGGTCGGCGATAGGAGGCAATAATACTACGAGTACGAGTAGTGTGTAGTGTGTGCTGGCCCGTAATTAATTACTGTTGCTTGCAAGCTCACAATGTATACTAATGAAGCGTAGCCACCTTTAAACTTGTACAGTCAAACCCGATGATGGTTTCCGTATCCGCAGTTAACACCACCTAATCATATTTCCAACCGTTTAAGACTACTTTACGGAACACACAATGCGCAAGTCAAACATGTTTAAAATGCGTGTAGCGAGTGAGCAGGCCTCGTACAGTCGCGCACAGCGTGCTACGTGTGGCCCGATCGACCACCGCTGGTAAAAACCAAGAAGTCGTGTTAGCATTACTCTTTACACCACCAAAGGTAGTCTGTTTGCCACCAAAAACGTGGTAGTCTATATTTTTAACGAGTAAACCCGAACAAAGGCGACTACCTCGCACTCCTCGGCCGACAGCCACACATCGTGGACTGTTGACTTACAACACGAATGTTACATAACAATAAGAGCGAGTAAAACACGTCTAATTGTCATAAAAACACGAACCTGGAGGCCCACGGCTGCCAGTATGACTTGGAAGTGATTATTCTTCATCCATAAAGCAGTTTCACAAGGGTATGTGAAATATTTAACTTAATATTATAAGTAAACATTAAGGCTGGCCGGTCAGAACCCTAACCGTGGACACTGCACGAATCATCTTGGTATTTTAAATTAACATATTATTTGATTCATGTTATCTAAGTATTAGTTTTTATTTTTATAAAGAATTATTCAAAAGATCGATATGATCAACTTCAATTTGATCATTGTTGTCATTTTATACCTCTTCATTATTGCAAATTATCTACCGTTTAAAACTAAATTACAAAACTATGCCATTAAACAGAGAATACTGAAATAAAGAATGTAGATGACTAGATAATGTGTTAAAACAATAAATCTACATAAAATGTAGTAAAAGTTAAATATCTGGGCGAAAACATTTTTTATTTAATACATAACGTTTAATAAAATACCTAAACAAAGATTTTATTATTCCAAACAACAAAGGAAAAGATTTATATCGTGTAATAAAAATTAATAAAATATAAATAAAACTCTTTGATGTGATTTCGCGTTAAAAGCAAGATCACCGCAGTTTTATAATATCTTTTGTGGGCACAGAGATCTTAGGAGTTGCGTAAACACTGCTTAGTTTTATTGCTTTTGTGCGTACTTCTTGGCTTCATTTTAAAGAAACGTATGTTATTAACTTGAACATGAAGAAATGCCGTGAATGTAGAAAGAGCAATGTCCCTCGAGCTAATAATTTACAACTGCTTTAAAATAACTACACGGATGTAGGACCATATCGTTAGTGTACCTAAACAATTTGGCAGGGTGTTTACTACTTGCAATATAGCAGCCATCTGTAACCTTGTCAACAACCTATCAAAGAAGCACCAAATTCATTAAATTGTCACTAACAAAAATCCGCGTCCCAATTCCCATAGAGTGAAATGAAAAAGTTCCAAGTATCAAGTAGTATCGCGCGCACTAAGCAGTGTTTCAATTAGGCACTATGCATAGTAGTAGATACCACGGAGCCCTTTCACACCGTGGGGCACTGTGTTCTCCCTTTGTTTGACCATACATTTAAATACTATAGCGCAGCTCCGATGCGTCCGGCGTAAAAAAATAAACACGACCGACTCAAATATTTGGAAACCAGATAATTTATTAGTCAGGGGTCTATCCTTGGGCCAAAGTTTTTAGTTATAACCAATAACGTAATCGCTCAAGGCTCTCCTTGTGTGACGGCTCCAGAACGAATAGCGGAGTCAAAGATTGATGTGCAGTGTCCGCGTGTTGGTATTCTGCCAACCCTTGCTGATACTGCTCTATTAGTCAGCGCTTTCCGGCGGACTCACGAACTAGGGTAGCAGTTGATGCATTGTCTTATTAAAATAATAAGAACAGGGTGTTTTTAATACTAAGAACCAGTATGCGAACCAATAAATGGTAAATGTCACATTACACCATACATGGTAGACGACACGATATTTTTTCCCTTTTTATCATCTACATAATTGCACTCTATGAGGCCCCGTCTGACAGGCATTCGTACGTTCACACCTAAGTATAGTCTTCCTGACCTTTTTCGACCACGTACATCATTCTTAGCGGAGACTAGCCATTCGGTGCAGGATTTATACATTAAATCCCCCTCAAGTGTGTGCGAAGGCACAGGTGCACTCTCTATTCCTTGTCTCGTATGGTCCGACCGACCGAAGAGAGATCAGGCGCAGGACAAACGCCATAACGTGCTTTCCAAGGCACGGTGGTGATACCGCCAATACTACACTACTGGGAAAACCCAATATCACTTTAGCCCGACTTGGGAAACGAACTTAGAACCCCACGTACAGAAGTCGCGCTTGCGACCACGAGACCAACGGGGCAGTCACAGCTCAGTAAGTAGGGTAGGACGACCTTAATGAACCTTATTATAATTATACCGAGTCTTTATTGGAAGTTAATTAATCAAGATCAAAGAGAAAACGCAATAAACGTTAGAAGCATATGGGTGCAGGCTACAAAATAACGAATACGATTAAAACTCGGGAAATTAATATGAGTTGGACTCGTCGGAATAACGAAGCCATATTTCATTGCCGAATATCAGCAAAACATGGTCACCTAAATGAAAGGGGACGAAAATTTGACAAACAGAAAAAAATACATCAATTTTGTAAATTGCAAATCAAACATCGAAGTAAGTACTTACTGTGTAAATGTAACGATTAGAACGACGCGGTCGCGAACCAATCGTGAGCTACTACTGAGAGAGCCGGCTGAGTGCTGTTGGTACAACTGAGATGTGTAACACTTGCCAATTAGCTCATTTTGCTTTTATGTCATTGAGACATGGAATCAGTTTTTTTCTGATAGCCTCTTTAGTAGGGTTGCCAGATTTTTCTTTCCGGAGTAAATTCCGGTCATTTTACTTACAGATTGTGCGGTAGAGTTTAACTGAAATTGATATTGTTTTATTCAAATACTTTTATTTCAGTATAAACATTTTTTGTATTTTTTTATTTATTAGTAAATTCCGATCTTTTTACAATTCCTTCCGCATTCCGGACAGTGACCTAAAATGCCAGTAATATCTGGCAAATTCCGGACGTATGACAACCCTATTCAATGGTATCTGAAATCTGTTTGTGTATAAGCAAACACACGCCACTTGAACGTTTTCGTCAAAAACACAAACAGCATGAAACAACATCTAATTGTTGGTCCAAACTCTTCTTCATTTGTCAGCGTGGTCATGGCCAGGTTAACCATACTGGTTTAGCGCCAGATAAATAACCACTTAGCTTGAAATGGAGTTCCTAAGTGGGTAATCTGTGGCGGTGATGGAACCGGTACAATATGACGAGCTATTGTATTAGGAGCGTCCAAGACTCGAGTTTTGTTTGTGTATCGAGACAAAACAAGCCACCGGTGAGTCTGGAGTGTGTATTCTTCTACTGAGGTAGGGGACATGTGATAGCGGCGGATCTTGGGGATCATTGTTAACCATTGCTATTAAATCTGGGTCTAAACCAGGACATGGATTGAGAAGTGGATTTATGTTGTTACATTACTAGAACTTGTAACGTTATAAATATAGTGTGTAGAATGGAAATGTAAATAAATAATACATAAATGTACGTAAGAGCAGGATAATTTCGTGTTTTAGTTATTGCTCTTGACAATATTTATTGCGTTTTATTACTATCGAGCAGCCGTTTTTGCAAACATGCTAATTAATGATAAAACCAACTACCTACTTAGTAGATAAAGAAAAAACGAGTTACTCAATTAAGGTGTAGAATAGCCTACACTAGAGTACATACCATAGGAGCTTTATGTTGAACGACGGTAAAATAAATGAAGAGCAGAGTGTACACTTTTGTAGCCTTTTTAGGCAGTGTGGCGTTTTTTTTTTCAATCGCCATGTAGCCGTGCCTCGTTCACTGGGCCCCCACCTCACGCTGTCTCCAACTTCACAGTTAAATTCGAACTGTGCAAACAAAAGGCAGACTAAATCATCCGTAGACAAAACATTCACCTTTTTATGTTCCTTACAATTTTCTTTAAATAAAAAAAAAAAGTTAAATGGAATTCGAAATCCTTGATATGTTAAAATAGATGTTTTTTTTCTAATTCGCCATTTGTTTCTAGTATAATTTTAATGTAGCATCGAGGTTAGAGCCGGTGCCAAAACAATGTCGCATGATGAATGGCCCACTGACGAACACAATGACTAAATCTTCTCTTGTGTTCGCTAGAGCTGCGCACGCGCTTACGACAAGGGACGACGACACGCGACGTTCGCATTCGGCTTCGGCGAAAATTAGTCGTTCGTCTATCATTTTGGTTTACCTTATGAAGATAATCAATTGAATGTATAATTTTGTATTCTTTTGTGTACCGTTAAATAAAAAAATAAAAAAAAAAACATCAACAAGTTGTCACTGAAATAGAGAAAGAAAAAAAATACAATTTATGTGAACAAACAAGGTAGGTACTGAACAGCGGATTATTGTTTGTTTATTAACTCGAAAATATACTTAAAAAAAAAAACTAAATGTGGCACTCGGAGACTGCCGCGGTAAAGCTATTGCATAGCATTTTTTATCAACAGCAAATAATTAATTATTTAATTTGACAACCTCAGTTGACAACCTTGTTATTTTCCGTAACCATAGCAAAAGTACTGAATCCTGAATATTTTCGTTAGTTAATTTCTGGATTCGCTCTCCACGCTCACGCCCGCGATAGAAGCTATGCAATAGCTTAAAAACAAGTACAAATATACTTAAATTGACTTGAAAATTTTAATAATTCAAGTAGATTTCTTTAATAAAACAACAAAATGTAATATTGGTACGTAATCGAATGTTCGGAGAAATCTCTTTAGCACCTCTTCTCTAATACTAAAACAACAAACTAATTGTTATTATTCTAATACAATAATTTACTGTGCAAATAAATAACAATATCAATGTAGAGCATAGTAATATATGCAGAGAGATTAATTTCATTTCTTTTGGTACTCATCACGTTATTTATTCACTTGGGGGATTAATTAGTCTATTATAAGAAGACAAATCAAAAATTTTAAAGAAACTGCTGCGTTTGACATTTTGTTTCCGAACATAATAAACAAATAAGTAATTTTTTGATAATAAAAGCTCACGTAGGTATTCCTAAAGTTAATTTTAAATAACAATGTAGAAGTCTAGTCATTCGGAAATCAACTTAATTTACATTGCGAAAAGATTGCTAATCGTTTAATAGATATAACATGGATTTGAAACAAGGAACTGAAACGACTTGACATTCAACGACTCAACAATGATTGTCGTGAGGCGTCCGTACTTAAAAATAAAACACAGGATATGTAGGTCAATCAGAAATTGACATATTCGTAATGTCAAGTCGTACATTAAGTAAATCAATACATTATTCATGAATAACTAAGTCAAACAAAAAAACTTTACCTACACAGTATCAAGAAAGCTCTTCTTAAAAGCGCTGTTCTACGTGTACATATCTATATAAAACTTGTACAAATAGTAGGCTTGTGTGCTCTACCTACCATGAATTGTCAAAGTCTTATTAAAGTCAATAATTGAGAACAAACACACGGACAAAATGAGTAGGAGCGGAAACTAGTAGTTGTATGTGTACCACGAGTATACGAGTATACGAGCCAACAGAAGCGATACTCCGTCGACTTATAAACCACTCGCGATGGCTTAACTAAAATACAGTAAAGAATTTGCAGAAAGTCCCACATGTACAGTCGAACAAGGTAATAAGTATACAGGCAGCTAACTTGCATTTACATTTAAGATTAAACAGATACATTTAGAGACTGATGCCAAACAATACAGCGTTTGACATCAGTCGCTTAATGCGAAACGCTTCATAAAACAAAATTGCAATCAATATTTTCAGTGCACTAGAATGATAAAAAGCTCTACCTGTATACTTATTAGCTGGTTTGACTGTACATGATGGTTCTCAAATTTCGGAGTAACGAACAATTTTCAACATTTTTCAATATTCAACTGAATCCTCCAAATGGAGGCTACGAGAATATTAGAAGCGGAGAATTTTGAAACTCGTTAAATCTATTTCATAGAACTGACCCGGTAGTACGGTAGCTTTCCGATTTTTTGAATACCGTAACTAAAACAATCCAACCCAGTTTTTTAAATTATATTATATGTATTTCTACACATATAACATTTTTCACCGTATTTATATTTCCTCAAAGTTGAATAATTGTTAAAATCTTTCACTGGCCAGTGGTACTTAACCCATATTTAAGAAACATAATTATTATACCAGCGCACATGTGTCTATAGGGCTGGCACTACACTCTTGTTGTTTGTCTTGAAAAAACTTTCAGCTAGGCATTTAATTGCAAGTCAAAGTAGTATTGAAATAAATAATAATGAAATTAGAAAAAAAAACAAAGCCAAAAAGTTCACACGGCAGATTTAATGTAGGTATTGCAGTCTTTTAAAACTAATAATATAAACGTACCTACTTATTTTTGGCAACCCTATCATCAAATTACAACTATAAAACGATTATTTTTAAGATAAATTTTATCACCCGTAATCGCTTGTCTTCACAAGATTTAGAGAATCTTGTCTCAGTATAATTTGTATCCTTCAATATTAGTAACTTTGTTTGCTAGTAGCCTAGCCTGACTAAAATTAATACCGAATTACTGTTGACAACTTTCTAATTTGCCATCACCCGACAAGTCTTTTCCTAAGTATATTGTGGTCGGTTTCCAGTCTAACCGGATGCAGCTAAATACCAGTAGTTATTTTACATAGAGTGACTGTCTATCTGACCATTACAACCTTATTCCTACTGGGTCATACGATACCCTTTGGTAAGTGTTACAGCCGGGACCAGCGGCTTAACGTACACACCGACTGACACCGAGGAACGGAAGAAATTCAGTAAGTATATTATATACTGGGTGGTTCCCATTCACGGATCAACCTAGGCAACCGCGGCTTTATCTGAAGATCGACCCGTGCGGCTGTTATTATTTAGCAACGAGCTTCTCTTCTCTTTTAATTGTTGGAAGTTATTTGAAAAATAATAACAAAAAATCCTTAGATGCAACTATTTCAAAAACTTTAAAGCAAAGAGAAAAATAAAAGTTATTTTTAGTAAATACTCGGAATTAACATTTACGATTAGCAATCTGACAAACATACCAACAGTCTAACCTCCATCGACATTTAAAAAAAACGGGAGCGATGTACATTTTTATTATACTCCGCTCTTTTAACTGTTATAATTAATGTACGCGGTAATAAACGGGGAGCATAAAAAACGAATAATGTATAGACGGCAGTTAAAAATATGTTTAGCGTTACATACTAGCGTTTAAGTGCTGACAAAACAATAGAGTTATCGTAGTCGCATCTAGTCGAATGTTAATTTTATTATAGAAACAATTGTTGCACTAATTATATTAAATAATGTTAATAAAAATATAGTCGGTGGTAAAAATGTAAGTATTTTTTTATGTTCTCTTTTTTCTGGATGGAATAACCCGCAGTAAGAGAGTCAGTACTGCCAGTGGTTTAGCCACGTTGATGGTGGATCTACCAGGTTGGTATATATCTGAATGTGTTGGACAACTAGCTGTCTTATCACCTTTATGGCAAGGCCACGGCATTCGTGAAACTCTATAATTTCGCCTATAGAACCCCATTTCATCTTTGTTTCATTGAAATTGCCCGATAAGACTGAAGTTATCTTTAATGGAAAATTATAATTATATTGAATAATAAGCCTCTTAGCGCAGTATACTTGGTGTTAAATTAACGGATCGTGTTCGAAACACAATACTGTGCTCCAAAACGAAAATAGCTGACGTGGCCCAGAAGGCTGCTCAACTCAAATGGGACTGGGGGGTTGTCTGCTGCATGCTAAACTGTTTACCAAAATAGTAGAAAACTGGTCCCCTGACACAGTGACACAGGGTCGCGGTAGGCCACGAAGGAATTGGTGGGATGAACTAGATTAGATAGGTTTCGTCAAAACTGGAGGGGGACCCATGGGTTCGCGAGAAGTGGAAGGAGTGGAGGAAGGCCTTTGCCTAGGAGTGCCTAGGAGTGGGACAAAACAGACTAGTAAAAAAAATCCTTGTGAATACTCATCAGTGTTCAGGAAGGTTCAATGACAAGCCCTATTCTGACTTTTATCATCAAGTCAACAGAACAGAAAAGCTAAATATAGATATTTATAACCAGGCTTGACTGTAACTTAATAAACTGTCTAGCCACCTGCAAAGCCAAACAAAAACAGAAATAAAAGAAGGGGAAAGAAAGCCCAACTTTTTCCTTTAAGAATAAGAGGTAAACGACTTGAAACCAGGTTAAGGCAGAGACGGCTAGCAGTCACAGGATTTTGATCCGTCAGGTATCAAGTTAATGAAAGATACGGATTCATGCTTCCGCAGACAGAAAAAAAGAAGCTTAAAAATATTCTCAGAAGAGTTAAACATGAAAAGAACATAGTAGCAATATTGTGACGCGTGCGAAACTCAAGCCGTGCCGAGGACTGATAGCGACTTCGCTGACTATAGTTAATGGCTTCTCTAAGGAAAAACTGTTTTCTCTGGCTCAAAAGCCAAGAAATTAATATCTACTTGACATAATTAATTCAAGGTTAGATGGTACATAGGTATCAATGGTTCTCAAAAGTGGTAGTTTTTAATACAGAGTCAATTTTATAAAGACAATACAGGATGATGTGGACACTGTGGACATAAAGAAAGTTGAAAAGTTGGAAGTTGGCTAATTTTCTTCTTTAATTCCGGCAAAATTCTCGCTATGGGTGCAGAATAACGTATTGAAACGTGTGTTTCCATGTCACCGTATAGTTGAGCTATACCGCTATTCACAACCAGTTTCAGAAAAGTGATACATGAATTTATTCGAGATTAAATGACATTGTTGGAAAAAGGCAAGACAGATGATGATGGATGCTGTGGTGGATTCAATTCTGTGCGCTCATGTGCAGGTTAAATCTAGCAATGGACTATTTTCAGTATTGTACAGTAGGAATACCGTATAAAACAACTTAATTGATTGTTTGATCACTCTGAATGTTTGTTTCACGTCATAAAAGTACAGTTTCATCCTAAACTATTATAAAACCCTTAACGATATTGAACAGGTACAGTCAGATAGTAAATTTATTTAGGAAAATCGGAGCTATGCATAATATTGTATATTTTTCGTAACAATGCAGTGGCACGTATCTAAAATTCCCACAGATTTATCGCCAATGAACACTGTTACTATAAAAATGTCATCTCCATTTCACGGTACATAGTGCGGTACCACTTTGTATGTAATTTTGATCAAACTATAGATAAGAGTTTATTACAAGCCGGGCGCTGTATACATATACATAATATGCATAATAAAATGGGGATTAAAAGGTTTTTGTACAACTTAATAAATTCTGTAATACGGTACAAAGTATAATAGAATAATTAAGCAAATATGTACAGACGAATGCTAAAGTGTTTTCTGATTTTTTTTTGCAAGATATTATTTTGTTAAAGCTTATCAGATTTTATGGTTTTGTTGGAAATTTTTATTTGGACCTTTATGACTGGTCAATCATTTTGCGAGGATTTTTATTAGTCGTTATTGTGATGTACTCGTCACTAATCATTTCCCCAGAGGCGTGTGAAAAACATGGCTTTTCAGTCGAGGATCGATCGACAAACTATGTTCGGATATCGTTTATTATCCCTCTCTGTAATGGTACGTTAGTTATTTCTGTAATAGGTGGCCACCTGTTGACGCTAGGTGTGGCCCCGTTTGGACGTCCTCCCCGTTGCGCGAACATGTGAGTGTGTTGTTTTACACTCAGCAGGCGGAACGTCAGGAACCAGGTTAGTCGAGGCCGAACCTGGTCTGGTGAACATTTGAGATCGAACCGAGAGGACCAGGTTGTGGACTGGTCGAGACAGCGTACTGACCGCGGACACTGGACTGACTGTGGACACCGGACTTTGAGAAAAATAATCGGCCTTACAAGAAGAACACCTTGGAATGGATGGAAGTAGGCTCCGCGCATTATTAGTTACGATTGATCATTTCGTACTTCATCACATTGTTAGAAAAAACTTGACGCTAATACTTTTGCGGTCGTCTGTATAGTATAGAAAAAATCATACCTTGTGTTTGGTGTCCGATTGAGGTCCGAAAACAACATTTTTGTAAGTGAAATTTACAATAATACGTACCTGTAACAAGAAAATTTGCAGTTTAAGTAAAGGAAACTATTAATAAATACAAAACAAGCAATTTTCTTCCTTCATCAAGAAAATTGCTCCTTATTATAGACAATTCAACGATAGGTTCACGTTTATTTCTATCACAGGCATTGTCCTTTACGCTAGTCCTGACAACGGAATATATAAACATCCAATTAGTTCCCCTTGCAGGCTGTGGTTATGGAAATAGTATAAATTACAATTATTTCGAATGAATTCTTATTCGATAATGTTCTACGAAAATACTCGATACTAATAACGGCTTTCAACAATACAAAACACTTTTAACACATCTAATCAGCGTACTAGAGCCATAATTAGCCTTAATATTTCGTGGCTATTTTAAGTTTATGAGACTGACAGCTCTTGAATTCGGTTAGGATGCGTCACACATTGGTTTTTGTCGTTGGTGAACTCCGGCCTACGAACGTCTCTGTCTCTAGTATGTTTGTCAACACTCGGTGTAATTCTCTTTACCCCCAGAATGTGCATCGATGCTGGAATTCGATACGAAGTTCATATAACATCCATTAAGTCCATAAATAACTTTATTAGTGATATTTCTAACGCTACAATTGCTTTATCACGTCTGTTTACAACAAAATTGATTAAATATAATGCATTATTGTTTATATAAATGGCGGTACAAATCGCGACGTTGCAAATTGTATGATAAGACTGCGAATCGACCAATCGAAAAGCGATATCGAATTATTTTGACTGATCGATTTTTTATTGATTTTATTGCAGGTGTGTTATATTTTATGATTCGGTTTGATAAGCTGTGATGCGAAACTTTTTATTACTTTGATCTACATTCATTTAGATCCTATTATTTGTATGGCAGGATTTTTTTGTTATCAATATTACTGAAACAATGCAATATACATAATAGTCAGCTACAGTATCGTTCCTTTACATTTTATTTCGGTATATTATTCAATTCACTACGATATTTTAATGTATATAATACTACTTATAAACACAGAGTAAGTAGTACTTACCTGTAATTTGCTAATTATTTTGCACAACTCATGAAATAGTTTAATATGCAAATAAAAAACTAAGTATAAGATATTATGCCATATTATTTTCGTAAAATACTGGGCATATTTCATGTTTTGAGATATTTTGTATAGATTACCGAAGTTTATATTACATTTTTAAGTATACATTAAAAATCATATTGGCAATAAAACCTCCGAATTACTCATAACATAACGTTATAGTTTACATGAATATAAAACGATAAAATAGAAAACGGAATAACATGAGAAACGAATTACACATTTAATAAAGGCAGGCAGATTTCGTAAAAATCTAACAAACAAAGAATGGCTGTTATTTTTAGATAAAATTAACGCACATTATGAGCGTACGCGCAGCTCCCGAACGTGAATCATTTTTATGTGTGGCCCCACTGCCAGCGGGCACGGGAGCGATCTACAACGCTGCACTCAACAGACTCTGACTCAATTGGCTCTAAGTTTACCAACTATTTTTTACCGCATTATAATCACAATATTGCGATAATCTACTTTTTAAATGGAAAACAAATGCTTATTTAATTTTTTCGTTGAAAAACTATATAAGACTTTGTGACCGACTCAGTCAAAGCACTGTGACTCTGTGAGGTTCAAAACCAATAGCTCGCTCAGCTAAGCGGACCGCTGCCGGTGTGACCCCGCACCAAGCCCAAGGTCCACGTCATCGCAATAACAAATATTTTCCACTGATTCTATTGTATATTGTTGGCTTTTCCAATTAAAACATTCGTTTCTTTTAACCTACTTCCAGAGATAATGCTTCCGTATGTACTGTTCTAATGTTTATACATTGTTGTTGGTATATCAAAGCACGATTGCCTATTGGTGAAATGGAGAGGTTCTTCAGAAAGGTCAAGTGCGTAGTACTCGCAACCGGTGAGCGTGTGTGACTAGCTGTATATGAAAGGAGTATGTAAGGGTCGTACGTAGCAGGTCGCGATTTCTGCCTACCCCAAAAAGGCGCGAGTTTATGTATATTCTATACGTACAATGTAATTTGCCTAATTTGGCTTTTCGCCAATTGAATGACGTCATAACGTTAGTGTCTTTATGAAATGATTGAATGATACTTGTGTATGAACCGGTAGGTGCACGGGTACATTGATCTGATGAGATCAACTCAAATACTATAGTGGACTTGAATTTCTTCGAATTGTATTTGATTATGGATGAGTATTGAATTACAAATTAAGTTTTGTTTTTCTTTTTGACAGCTTGACGTTTTATATTCGACAGATGATTTGTTACAGTACCGTTTTATTTCTACGACTAAATGAATAGCGTTCAACGTTATCGTTGACATGCACCCCGACACTACCTTATACTTAACTTTAAATAGAAAAAACCAACTAGAGAAAAAATATTGAAATCAGTCAATGTTATCTGTGATCGGTACTACATTACTTTCTAAACATAGACTCAAGCGCCCTTATGGAAAAGGGGTTATGCAGAGAAACGACAAGATATGCTAAACAACCGGTAACTCCGCACTCTAACCGACTGGGCAACATTTGGTATACTAGTACAACTATGTAATAACCGCTGGGTGATTATAATATTATAAATAATAATCGTTCGGCTTCCTTCAATTATGGCACTGGTTTGAATTCCTGGCATCGAGCTGGTCTCTTGAGTGAAATCTATACTTGGCAGGTACTTACTAACTGTACTTGTATAACATCATGCTTTTAATCCCCGAACGAAGGGTTAGGCAGAGGCGTACCAACAGGTCGTAATATTATGTAAGTATAACAATCTTAAATTCATTAACTTGACATTGAAGAGTATGTTTTGTAACAATGACGCGAAATAAGGCGCGATTTTTAAACGAGCAGGAGACGTTTTCAGAAATCGCGCCTTAGCTATAAATGAAGGTGTATGATAATAAGTGATAAGTCTGATGACTTATCACTTATTATCATACACCTTCATTTCATCATCATCATCATCATTTCAGCTAAAAGACGTCCACTGCTGAACATAGGCCTCCCCCAGGCGTCGCCACATTGACCGGTCCCGTGCGTCTCTCATCCAGCGGGTTCCTGCAACCTTGACCAGGTCATCGGTCCACCTAGTGGGAGGCCTTCCAACGCAACGTCTTCCGGTTCGCGGTCGCCAAGTGATAAGTAAAAATAAGTAAATGTAGAATTGAAAAAAAAAATCCCCTCCTTTTTTAGAAGCCGAATAAAATCAAACTGACTTTGCAAGTCACGGACTATCATGAGTAGGTACGAGTAATTCAATAGAGATTTTCTCATGGTTATCTTAAAGTCAGAAAACTTATAATTTGTTCTGCAACTGATATAAGCTACACGACTAAGTTTGTAGTACTTTGTAGTGAGTGGTTGCAATCGGTAAAATAAAATACGGACCAAATATCTTTTAAAAGCTCTTATTCCTATGTGTATAATATGTTACCGACATAGTAAAGAAATTGTAACCAAACATCGACTAGGCGAGGTCTAAAATGATAAACAAAATATCTGATACATTGCCTGGAAGAGCTGGGCACCAAAGCAGACCATGGAATAAATTAGTTCGTTTTAAAATACTAGTTCTGCCTGCAACAAGTGTTTTGAAAACAAATGTGTAATGCAAGCTATTTCATTCATAGCTTATTAAGGGTGCTGGTCACTTGACTGTCACACCTACCTGTTTTTTAAACTAGCATTAAGTCAAGTGTATACCTGCAGATATTAATACTTAGTGTAAATATTGTTATCTGATTTATTAAATATTATTAATTATCATACTCACGAAGGTTTGTGAGGATGGCCACCCCATCCTCACAAACTTTCCACTTAGCGTGAAATAGTCACAAACATATAGGTATGTGTAACTCTTTCACGCAAAAACTAACTAATATAGCTTATATACATATTAGAATAACTAATAGGTTATAATTTACAAAGATATTGTGTAAAACAAAGAAAAAAAAGCCGCAAGAAGCGGAAGCTAGTTTTATGTAGTTACTAGTTAGCCTGAATGTTTTTATTGTATAGAAAATACTTGATTATTATACAGATGAACGGTATCATATTTGCTCATGACTGTCTGTACGCTCGCATCGATGAACCCCCACCACACACACACACACAAAAAGTATTTGTATATAAAAACTATCTTGGCTATAATACTTTAGTCTGGTCGAGTGGAGCAACAATGTGTGGTAATTACAAAGTTTTCTACCCGCATTCGCATTGTATCAGTGAGCATCGTGTTAATGTGTCATAAAAGCATCGCAAATAATAAGAAGCGATTATTTGTACGTTTGAACACAAGCGGCAAAAAATACTGCTGCTGTCACGGGCGGTAAATGATATGTGACTATCTACTTATTGGTTGCTTCGCAGGGTGACTACCACCTTCTATCACATGGTACAACATAACTGACGAAGTATGGGTATGTATCTACTATTAGGTACAGTCGAACAAGCTAATAAGTATACAGGGTAGAGATCTTTATAATTCTATAACACTGAAAATATTGATTGTAATTTTGTTTTATCAAGTGTTTCGCATTAAGCGACTGATGTCAAACGCTGTATCTTTTGACTTCAGTCTCTAAATGCATCTGTATAATCTTAAAAGTAAAAACAAGTTAGCTGGCTGTACATCTCTGCCGAACCCTTCAGGGAATACCGGCGTGATGTTATGTACGGGTGCTGCTATCCATATTTCTGTCAAATTCAATAATAACGTCCAGTAGACTTTTATTATAAGTTATTTGAAGTTAGCTAAGAATTTAGCTCATTACTTATTCAAGTCATACTCGGATTCGGACATCTCGCCAAACTTTGTTACTTGGGAAACTTGATTCTGTATCTGTAGGTACCTAATAATATTAATGCATAATTATTATTTAACATTAATTTTATGCCTGACCCCGTAGCATGAGATCTGTGAGGGAATTCAACCCTGGATCTTAGAGCCAACAAAAGCTTCGGGGGTGGTAAATTATGTTGCAATAATTATGGACACTGCCATAGCTTACATGGGTGATTGATTCATCATCATTTCAGCCCGTAATCACCCACTGTTGGGTATAGGCCTCCCCTTTCTTCTGCCAGTCTTCCCTGCTTTGTGCGTCTCTCATCCATCCATTTCCCGAGCTCCTGACGATATCGTCCACCCAACGCGCTTTAGGGCAACCCTGGTTTCTCACGCCCAATTTTGGCCACCATTCGCTCAGAATCTTACTCCATCGGCCATCTCCGCGTCTAGCCAAATGTCCTGCCCAACTCCACTTTAGGCGTATCGCCCTGTCCCCGACGTCGAACACTTTCGTCCGACTCCGGATCTCGGTGTTGCGCACTCGGTCTAGTAGGGTTATGCCGAGCATAGCTCGCTCCATGGCCCTTTGTGCAACTCGTGATTGATTACTATACATGTTATACCGACTTTCGGTCTTAATGCATTCAGCTGAATTAGCATTGGTTAATACGTTACCCCTAGGTAAGACTGGATGTCACACACTGCTCTCACCAAAACAATTTAGAGGAATCATCTGTTCTGAAGTGTGGTTGCATCGTCCACTAGTTTTGCCCCGACCGGGTCCGGGCGACGCACGTTTACTTCGCCGAGGCACTCCGCGCACCACTGACCACCATGATAGCTGTACACGTCATTATGCGTGCTTTTTCTACTTATTAGTTAATTATGGCATACGATGACGTACTTGTCTATTGATAACCGTTACATTACACGCACTGTCATGTAGTCGAAATTATTGACAGCGAAGCCGATAGGATTTTCTATCGGTCTTTTTTCGAGAGACGAGCTATAAAGGGCTGACTTTAAAAAAAAAAACGATAATAAAACTTGTTAACTTACAAATTCCACGTTAGTAACTTCAAAACTGACGTGTTTTCATCCCCTATTGAAGCCGATATTTTGAACACAGGCGACATCGACCTTCAGTCTACGTTGCACGTCGTGTTTTACAAAACGTAAACGTAAAAGTTTGCGTCGCACCACATACCCTACGTTTGCTTATCTCGTGCACAGATGATTGCGTTGACGCGTCACTTTGTGTAAAGTGACAAAAATATTCGGCCGCCAACGCGCGCCGCGCCCCGACCCGATGCAAAAAGAGAGAACCAAGAGCTTGCGACTAGTGTAGTACAAAAGTGTTGCTTGATATAAATCGTTTAACATAACATAACTTGGTTAGGCAGAGATGTACCTAATAATACCTACATTTCGCCAGTTATAAAAAAAAAAAAAAAAATTCAAGTACCTATCACTGACTCATAATACTGACTCATATAGTTATGTTCAAGTCCCAAGTAATAGGCGACGAGCCTATTTCCATCAAGCGGGCACAAATCCAGACCTCGTGCGTCCGTGTGAAACAGTTTATTAAGAAAATATTAAAAATTCACCAAAAAATTAAAGTATTTTTCAGAATAAATGGAAACAATATAGTATGCTTGGGTAAAATATACAGTCTGGGACTTGCTCTCTAAAGCTTTTGTGAGTTTTCTACTTTAAATTATTAAAGTAACTTTAATGTAGGTACAGTTAGCTCCCTCTAGCACAGATACCTACAACAATCTAAATTGCTGTCATTGTAACATTCATTAGCCATTATTATGATATTTTCGTAACAAACGCCCGATCATGCACTATCAATATACCCACTTTGTCATTTAATTTTATGTCGTGCCGTAATTGCCGCGTTTTAAACTCTTTTTCAATGAGCCAACCGGATTGAAGGACGACTCATGTAACTACTAATTAGGGTTGTAATGTGATTAATCGGTACAATTGTATGTTGTAGTCAAGGCTGTGTAGTTACAGGAATATAGATACCTGTAAGAAGTTATATAACATTTGTTTCTATTGTTATACGAACAAATTATATGATTGTTAGAATTTTCTTGTACTGTATAAGTACGTGGGCCTTTCTGTGCTGAAAAATTTGCTGCTGACTATGTCATTGATGCGCCATTATAACTATGCCTCACTATACTTTACTGACTGACAGAGCGACAGTGTACTAACCAACAAACACTACAAAAAAATAACAAATTAATAACATGAGCTATTAGAAAAATATGTATATTAAAATTAACAAAACACGAGTCTAACTAACAATTACACGCTCTTATCGCTCAATCTACAGTGTATCTTTTACACCCGAAAGTGTCCAAAGTAAAAATCTATTGTGGGTAAGTAATTAACGATAGTATAAGATACGGTAGCACCGGCCCACGGCCCGTGAAGCGATATACGAAGGTACAACCAGAGATTAAGAATTCCGTGTAGAGGCGAAACTTACGAGCGGATGTTGTAGGTAGGTTGTTAACATTGTAAATTTTGACTTCGTATTTGTTGCACTGCATAAAGTGCATCAAATTCGCAAGAGACGACACAATCCTAAATGTGGCTTTTTACATGACACTAAAAGTAAAAACCACGCAAAACAATAACAAGTTGAGGGAAATGAACAAATTGAAAATAATTCATATGCGACAAATCGTATGCGTTTGTCTCATTGCCATGTGTAAGATTGAAGTCTTCGATTCAATCCACAGGTTGTCTAGTATGATCGGTTACTTCTCAGCCAACCTGAGTGATAGACTCCAGCACATACAAGCAGTAGTCGCACAAATCAACGACGGCGTTCATAATCCCCCGTCTATACATCGTTACCTACTCTATAACGGTAGATCTTAATCTGGGGTCCCGCCGCGCCCGCGCCGTCGCTAACACGTGTAGCGGCACGCTAACCCTCCGCCGGCGATCGCTGATACTGCCCGGTAGTGCCCGGATCCCGGAGTGCTGCCCGCTGTCAGCACTCAATACACGTCTCCCATAACTTACGTAACGTGGGAGATGAATGCGCGGGAGCAGGGTTAAGTACTGCTACCGTTGTACTTCTTGACATTTTTTTGCTGAGAGATAAGTGGGTGATGAAATATCTCGGTTGTTTTTGTATTTAATTAGAACTAGCTTAAGTTTTAACAGCTTTTGGATTAAGATATTTTAAAGTACAAACCCTGAAACAGTGTGATGGTTAATATTTTTAACTTCGATTCGTTTCCCACATTAACTTAACTAGGTTAATAAGATATTTATATATTTATTACGAGACAAAGTGGATGACTATAATAATACGTTATACGCAGGTAGGTAGCAGGTAACTGCTGACATTTAGCCGTAATGCGAGTAACTTACACTCACAATGAGTTTCCGTAAGAGCTTTCGTTGAACTTTATATCAAATACCAACAACTATATAAAGAATTTAAAGTAAATGTTATTATAGGGATATTGTTGTCAATATCAGGCTTCAATTGTTTTTTGTTTATGTTTTTAGTTAAACGTAAACTCCTGTTTTATTGTATTGGACAAATCTACAGGTGTTCTTCTAAATATATCTATAAATAAAGTCAATTTTTCTGTCTGTCTCAGCAGAGTCACAGAAATAGGGTCCCGTTGGTATACTACTAATACGGAACCCTAAAAAGACAGTTTATTAATTTTCAAGTGATGGTTCACTTGAACCTTGGAACGAAGGCGTGAATCAGAAGTAACGTATCATCAATACTCTCGCTAAAACTGTATTTAAAATAAATAAAACTCTTTTATCTTTTCTATATAATTCAAATAAAATTATACGAAGTAAGCTTCTTCGCTAATTATCTTAATAAACTCAAGCTTTTTACGATTATTTGTTATTTTAAGGCACTTCGGTACAACTGTGCTTGTCGATATACATTTTATAATTATAATAATATGCAAAATATTAACGAAGCTAACATCTTAGTTAATAATTTGCATAATATAAGAACATTCAGTATCAAATTTTAAAGAAGAGAGAGATAATATATAAATAAACATACGTATTATTTCCTTTATATTTAATTTTGTATTATAAATTAATAAACAGGACAAAAATATCCATTGACGGTTAACTATATCTTTTATTCTAAGAGCACTTTGAAATCAAATTTTAGAGCCATTACAGCATTGACAGTTCCTGAATGCAGTTTACATGTGCTGATCGCGTTCATTTTCATTTGTGAACACAGATTCTAGACACACAGTCCCCATGTTCTCAAACACGAAACACCTAAACATTTGATAACATGCGAAGTATAGTTTTTTATAAACATTTTTCTAATTTATAACAGTCGCGTATTTGTAATTGTACATAAGTGTTATTTATGACACTTCTCTTAAAACCAAAAACTCGATGTCCTGCTGACGTATAAGTTATAGACGCGTACCGAGCATTTAGTTATTCATACGTACCGAGCATGTAGTTATACACACGTACCGAGCATGTAGATATACATACGTACCGAGCTTGTAGTTATACACGCGTACCGAGCAGTTATACATACGTACCGAGCATGTAGTTATACATAGTACTGAGCATGTAGTTATACACGCGTACCGAGCATGTAATTATACATACGTACCGAGCATGTAGTTATACACGCGTACCGAGCAGTTATACATACGTACCGAGCATGTAGATATACATACGTACCGAGTATGTGGTTATACATACGTACCGAGCATGTAGTTATACATACGTACCGAGCATGTAGTATATACGTACCGAGTATTTAGTTATACATACGTACCGAGCATGTAGTTATACATGTTACAACCACTCGTCTTACTTAACCCATAACTTACGATCATGACGTAACAATATTTTTTAAATCTTGAACCGACGACGTCGATACATGATCCTATAACGTTTTAAATGTAAATTTCGACTTTAAAAAACTTAAAATGTTTGCCAGTTCAGACGTTGATAATGCAAAAAATATTCATAAGGGATATTTTAATTATAATTTCACATGTATTCAAGTTATTTAATCCTACCGAAGTTGGATCAATCGACACCGGTCCTGCGGTAATATATTGGCAATATGAATAATTTTAATATTAAAATGTAATTCGATTGAGTCCATGAGATATCGTCGTACGGAACGCGCGGACGTGTCGACAGCGTTAGCGATTTTAATGTATCCGAGTACGTGATGTTGCCTTTTATAATAATAACATGCTGCGATAATATCAATTTATTATTATTATCTTGACTATGTTTGCCAGTGAGTGGCTCCAGCTGCCGGTAAGTTGAGTATAGTAATGTCAGTTAAGTAGAGCTACTTAATGATATTCTCTGTGACTAAAACGGAAACAAATCAACATGGAAAAAAGAACTATTTTTCTTGTTAAAGTGCTTATTTATTAAGGTCCACAAAAACGCTATGGAGATACTTCATTTATAAGTACTGTTCGATTGGAAATGAATTAATTTGTCAAATTCAGGACAGCCTGCAGGAGAAAGACTTCCTCTTAAATCTCTTCGAGTCTGACCCACATTTTATCTTTTAGCAACGTAGCGATGCTAAAGAGCCACTACGGTTGTCATGGCTATTTACGAACACAGCTTGAAAAGCTAGTGACCGGATTATTTAAGTTTATTTCATGAAAAAAAACTAGGGTTCCGTGGTAATCAATCAAAATATATGGAGTTAGTAAACTGATTAACCTCACTGCCTACCTGCCTACCTAAGAACGATGATTTTTAGTGTACTTAATAATAAATAAAATCTGTGCTCCCATACAATATGTATAGGAAACTATTTTATAGAAGTAAGTAGGATAGGTTGGTCGACTATTACTTACCTACTCGTAAACTTATAAAGTCTACTTAGCTGTGATACTTTTCCTTTTAATTTCGTTTTATTTATGTAAAAAATCGCAATAGAAGTAATAATTTTTCACTTTTTTGTGTTTTTTAAAGACCTACTTATCCAACGACACCCAATACAATGGGTTTCGCGAGGAAAAAAAAAATCCTTACATATACGTTTTATTTTTCGAGATTTGTTTTACCATTTTGTCCGCGTCATCCATGTTCAAGATAAAATACAGCTTTCTAGTAGGCACTAAAGAGTCTTTGAGCTATTGTGCGGACAGACGGACATGGCGAAACTATAAGGGTTCCTTGTTGACTACGGATCCCTAAAAAGGGAAATTAATAGAAATCGATTATAATTATTGGAAAGAAAACGCAACGGTGCATCGCAGCCCATCCCACCATTATACAGAAAGCCTGTACAGGTAATTGCGGCACCATTTGTCGGGCAATTAGTTACAGAATAACATGCTGAACCCTACTTTACCCACAATTGCTAATAATAGCGCGATGTTGACGGATACTACGGTTCAGCGCCTTAAACTTAGCGCAACCATAAGGGTGCGTCCAGTCCAGATTCAGTATCATCATTACTTGCCTAGCCTTTTTCTAATAATTATTTGGAGGTCAGATTTCAGTCAAAACGGATGCAACTGAATACCAATATTTTAAAAGAAAAATTAATTAAGTTTTTAAACTGACATGGTCACTGACACTACTATTAATACTATGAACGGGAACATGGTAAATATCCCGTTCATAGTATATAAAGTAAAAATTAATTGTGAAGGGCCAGTATGTTCTGTCAATAAAGTCGTTGCCATGGTAACAGCTTTGTTACCAGGTTCTTATGTTTTTCTTGTTCCTGAGGATCTTACTCAATTACACTTCAACCAACTTATCTGTGAAACGCAAAACCACAGAACTAAAATTTTGCACCTATTTTGACATTATCGAAGCAACTTTGCTTCAAGCAGCGCCACTTTGAACTCACAGTTAAGGTGGTCATACTGTAATTGGAATGCATGTGATTTCGTTAATCCGAATGTCGGATACCAAAAGCCGTACGAACCTATTTGAAGTTATTAAAAATTTCATTATAAGTTATCCGTGAAAATTGGGTGTTTATTTTTTGCAATTTAAGTTGAGCTCCAGTTAAGAGTTTTTAATATTCCGGGTGAACAGTAACTGTTTTTCGATTTTCTGTTGCTCAACTACTGTAACTGATTTTATATTTTACAGTACAGTAGGATAACTACTTTAGTAAGCTAGTGATTTTGTTTTACGTACTAACCGTGAAGCAGTCGTGTAGGTTCCTAATAGTACCCCCACATTTCGGGTTAGGGGTGACTCGTCCCACTATGAAACTCGGACCAGGGACCAGTTGCCCCTTTGAAAAATTGATAGTGGTCAACTCGTCCCACATCTCTTTTAATTTCAATCAAGGCATATATTGTGTCCCACTGCTGGGCAAAGGTTGCCCAGCAGTGGGATACAATATAGGCCAGCAAAAAAAAAATATTTACCCACCCTTCACTTGATTGAAATTAAAAGAGATGTGGGACGAGTTGACCACTATCAATTTTTAAAGGGGCAACTGGTCCCTGGTCCGAGTTCCATAGTGGGACGAGTCGCCCCTAACCTTACATTTCGCCAGTTATGTTTTAGTAGACGGTGTAAGGGAGGCGAGCCTTTTGTCATCAACCGAGCAAAAATCCAAACTCCGTGGCTGCGACTGAATTTCCTGAAGGAAACACCCAATAATAGTTTGGCTGAGCTCAGCAGTCGCTTGTGAGTTTGTGACACTATACCAACGAGGCTGTCGACATTGGTTTTAGTAAAAAGATAATTCCTTTTAAATCTACTTAACTCATAAGTTTTCATGAACGCAGTAAGTAACACGATAATGTTGTTTCAAAACGTAAATAGTGGCATGATAAGTGAACTAAATCTCTGCACACAACTTGTTTGTGTGTGTGTGTGCAGCTACTAACTACGCACACACACACACACGCACACTTCTGAAGAAACTGGACCAATCTAAACAACGTATCTTTGATAATTTTAAGTAATCCTTTTGTTGTTTAGTTAGATGATTGTTGAAAATAATTTAGTTTTTAAAATATTATAAGTTGTGGTAATTAGTGTACTTGCGGAGTTTGATCATAATTATCTTTTTTGCCTATCCCATGGGAATAATGCGTAATGTAGATACATGCTGTTGTGCAAAATAGGTTTTTACCAACTTTAAATAAATAATAACACGTTTTGCTGTAGACAAAACGTAATACTTAGGTACTAACACAGCGGTCTCACCATGGGGTCGAGTAACGATGAAAATGGTAAGGACAAATTGTTGTTCCAACACCAGACCGTAGACACGCTAGACAGACAAGGTCAGTGTCCACGGGTCCACAATCTATCCGTACGGTTTTTTTTCAGTGAAACTTTAAATACATTATAATAATAAAGTTTGTAACCTTATACACATAGGTAAAAGTAAAACACTATTAAATATAACTGCACTAGGTAAAATAACCCACGCTCATTTCAATTTCCTTCTCAAGTGTCAAATGCCAATTTCGTGTCGTTTGCCAAATGCTCCAAATTTTATTTAGGGAAAATATCAAATGCAATAATAAGAAACTTATTTCGATATTTTTGCCAACTGTCAATGAATGTCGAATCGACGACGGGACACACTCACGGAGCCGTTGTTTTCGATGGCTATTATTTTTAGTAGCTTTTTGATATTTTAATTCAGGTTCACACAATCTAAAATAATTCGATGAAAACGGCGGCATTAATGGCTACTGTCTACGACAGAAGTCAATAGGTCAAGACCTGAATTTCCTTTTTTACCGAAGGCTATCATGAACTGACAGCATGATTCAAAACATCTACAATTCTACACACTGTCATCACCGTCCTGCTATTATCCCAATTTGTTTGGGGTTGGTTCAGTATAATTATCTTCTTCATCAATACTTAAAAAAGTGCACAAGTACCTACATACCTCTTTCGTCTTTTCACGTTAAATTCTAACATTCAATTTATTTAAATAAGTGTGTATTTTTTTTTATATAAATGGGCTTACTCTTGACCTCAATCTTGCCCTAAGGGCAGAGATGAGGTCGACGATGGAACGAGCTTACCCAGAAGAAGCCTATTTACTCGCGACTTAAATAGATTGGGGTTATATGAACTCGGGAAGACCGACGCAGGCAGGGTGTTCCACTCCTTGGCTGTGCGAATAATGAAAGAATTAAATTAAATATAAGTTTGTTTTATACAGATTAATACTCAAGTTATCGATACAAAAGCAATAAAACTATGAAAATAATAATAATCGTAACGAGATATTTTATAATGTTCAATTAATATTTATTTGCCCGTGAAATTAAAAATATATCGATTGATATTAAAATTCACGCAATATGCAATTCTCTATTATTTCAACATTAATCAAATTGTATTTATTACTTTTTTGTTGCGAAAAGTAACCGTTTTGTGTGGGATAGGCTGGGATTGCACCAAGCTCCTTGCAAGTTGAACAGGGCTATTATTTACTCAGTGGCTGAACGTCGACGGAAACGCACACGCGATCTGTCGCATGTGTCATCCATTACTGTGACGTGTCGTGTAGTCGTGTCGCATCGCATTGTTTGTCTCTGACTTGATTCCCACTTCCACGCCTTTGACCACTTCAGCCAGGGTCAAGCTGTAATCCTATGAGATATAAACTGCATTTTGTTTTCGTAAAACAATTATGTATGTTCCAGACCGTGACGGAAAGGGCCCGTTTACAAAGTCAGTGTTGCGTCTAGTAAAAAAAAACTCGCCAAAATATTAATATTTCATTACGATAAAGGTCTAATTCAAGATAACGGCTCCATACGCATCGATGGACGAATAAATGAATGTGTGACGAGATATTCTAGGGCGTTCGATTCGAAATTTAAATTTGACTGAATGTCAAGCGCGGTCGTCGATCCGATCTACTCGATTCTTAAATCATATTATGCGCGACGATGTAATCAGTCGATTCCAAGATTGTTTCATGCATGTCCGCTGAACTTTACGGACGACGTTTAAGGATTCCGTTCCTAACCTGAAAAAGGTTCATGGTAATCTACTCCTATTTTAGACCGATTACAATAACATTATCGGCCGAAATAAGATCGTTGCAGAAGGTTTTGAAAGAAGTTAATATGAATGCCAACTTGGTAAATTACAATCACTGAAAAAAATACTTTACATTAACTCAAGAACGTTTTATTCAAATGAACTTGATGGTTAAATTCATGATGTTAAATTTACTTAAACGAAAAAAACTGTAATACCTACTGAAGACTGAATTCATTATAGAAAAAAACTGTAAGACACCCTTTGCTATAACTGGCACGCGCAACAAAAGGATTTCTTTTAGAATATTATCATAAGTCCATTACTCAATGCAAATGATATCTTTTTACGTTATCACCGTGCACACAATGATACAACATGCCTTACACAATTTGTCTAGAACAAACTTGGGCGGTACTTTAACTCATTAAGCCTCCGCAAACATCGGATATCTCTTTAATTAAAAAAAAACACGGATAACAAAAAAAAGTGTCAGTTCCTATGAATTAAGGTTAAGTTTTTATTGACATGTCGATTCTTGTGACCGCTGGTGTGCCAACAACTTTACGGTGCGACTGTTGTGGTACGACGCACGTTTGTCACGAAAAACATAATATTTGACACTCACGAGGTAAGTGTGTGAGTGCCTTTTGTTTTTAACGAATTTGTCGGTTCGTGCTTGGCCTGTGAATGACAGTCAACACCTTTTTTGTGACAATTATAAACAAAACGATGTCTTTGTTTATTGAATCTTGTATTAGCTACATTTGTCTTTTTTAATTACTTAATATTTACCTAGTTGTTACCTAATTGGCGGTATGTTATTAAGGTAGGTTATAAAAGTGTTTACGTAGTAACCAAATTAAATTTATCATTACGATTTGTAATTTTTAAATATTGTTACAGCAAACACTTAATTCCTAAGAAGATATTTCAATAAGTTTTAAATGTTGAACAACTATTGCAGCATTAAAACCCCGGTATTTACGCATAACGGCTTAAGTCCAACATCTAAAGATCATATCTTAGTTTAAACAATAGATAATACACGTTGTAATTAGTTTATCTTATCTTTCTGTAATATTTAGCCGCGAGAGCGAAAAAGGCGGCTTATCTATTATTTTGGCACTTGGGCTAATAAAGACAACCTTATAGAAATACGCATTTGTATGCCACTGGTTTTACATTCATCTGTTAATTTCATAATAAAAACGACTGGTGAATTTATTGAAAACTAATTTAATTATTTTTAGTTTAGAATCCTTCTTTAAAATCACTTATTGATTTATTCAATTAGCACAAACACAAAACAGATACTTAAGTAAGTGATTTTGATATGAAAAACTTAGAGTATCTACATTGACTTTTACCTGAATTATGAAGAAAACTTTCGACATAACAAATGTATAATGTATGCAGCTAAGACAACTGTCTAATGTATAATAGTGCTGTAGTTGATGTAGGCAAGTGAGCAGCAAGTCATTTGGCAAAAATTTCCCCTGGGGTCGTCGACCCCGTGACCTTTATACCTCTCCCCTCCTGCACTAATTCCAACCCTTTACTGATACAAAACACGGCTCTACTAATTATTTATGCAATTAAAAACTTAGAAAGATAGATTTTAAATCAATACCTATGTTTTTGTTTGTCGTATTGGTGGACTGCAATGGAAGCTTTTAGCCTAATCAAATTAGTAGTTTCAGCTCGGAATTTGAGTTACCCAGCTTCAAACTCGTACCTATAAACTTGTATTTTGACACCCTAAAAGTTGGTCTCAAAGCCCACTTTTGGTAGTGTCCACGTCTATTAAAAATTTATGGTCAAAAGTCACAAAAATCGATTTTTTGCATCGTTTCCTATGGATTTCTCGCTATTTGTATTTATGATAAATAAAAAAATAAATAAATAAATAATAATAATAAATAAACTCCCTACAACTTTTTGTTCAAAAATTTTATACTTGAATCGTTTTCGAGATACAGGGAGAGAGCGCGCGCTAAGACCGTCATGGTCAATCGGAAGGAAGATGGGATGGCGCAAGGGTGTCGACGCAAGTTGCATCCCCTACCAAAGGCCTATCCAACTTCCATGGCAACTTATAATCCATACTAATATTATAAATGCGAAAGTAACTCTGTCTGTCTGTCTGTCTGTCTGTCTGTCTGTCTGTTACTCTTTCACGCCTAAACGGCTGAACGGATTTTGATGAAATTTGGTATGGTGATAGATGATAACCTAGAAATGGACATAGGCTATAAATAATCACGCCATCGTTCTTAGGGGGTAGGCAGTAGGCAGATAACTAAAGTGAGTTAGTGATTTTTTGTCGTTTTTGTTGGGACTTTTGCTCTTTCACGTCCAAACGGCTGAACGGATTTTGATGAAATTTGGTATGGTGATAGATGATAACCTAGAAATGGTCATAGGCTATAAATAATCACGCCATCGTTCTTAGGGGGTAGGCAGTAGGCAGATAACTAAATTGAGTTAGTGAGTTTTAGTCGTTTTTGTTGGGACTTTTGCTCTTTCACGTCTAAACGGATGAACGGATTTTGATGAAATTTGGTATGGTGATAGATGATAACCTAGAAATGGTCATAGACTATAAACAATCACGCCATCGTTCTTAGGGGGTAGGCAGTAGGCAGATAACTAAATTGAGTTAGTGACTTTTTTTGTTGGGACTTTTGCTTTTTCACGTCTAAACGGCTGAACGGATTTTGATGAAATTTGGTATGGTGATAGATGATAACCTAGAAATGGTCATAGGCTATAAATAATCACGCCATCGTTCTTAGGGGGTAGGCAGTAGGCAGATAACTAAATTGAGTTAGTGATTTTTAGTCGTTTTGGTTGGGACTTTTGCTCTTTCACGTCTAAACGGCTGAACAGATTTTGATGAAATTTAGTAAGGTAATAGATGGTTACCTAAAAACGGATATAAGATCAAAATGATCACGTCATCGTACTTGGGGGTAGGAAGTAGGCAGAAAACTGAATTGAGTTAGTGATTTTTTTATGGTTTTTGCTGGGAGTTTTGCTCTATCATGCCTAAACGGCTAAACGGATTTTGATGAAATTTAGTTAAGTGATAGATAGTAACCTAGAAAAGGATATGGGCTATTAATATTCATGCTATCTTACTTAAGGCGTAGGCAGTAGGCAGAAAACTAATTAAGTTAGTGATTTTTAATCGTTTGTTTTAAAAGTTTACCTCATTCACGCCTTAACGTCTGAACGGAATTTTATAAGACTAGGTTAATATAAAGATAGAATCCTAGGCACGGACACAGGCTACTTTTTACGGCGGGAAAATACCTCATTCCCGCGGAAATCTAGCGTGATCGTGTCAAGAAGCGCATGACGCCATAGCTACTGAAATTATTTTGATGTTTTTTTTTTTAACTGAGTGTTACTAAGACTTCAAGTTAGTATTTGATCACTTTTCTAACTTAGAGGGTCGGTTAACAGTTTTACTTGGATCGAAACTTAGCGACATTCCATCACACTACTTAACTTATAGGGTAGGAAGGTACCAAAATTCAGACTACTTTTTACTTCGGGAAAATATCTCATACTCATTCCCACAGGAACCTATACACAGCTTCCTATCTACAACATTAAAACTCTGTCTAGAATCACATTACGCCAAAACTACTGATCTGATTTGTATACGATTTTTTATTCAACTGGCTGTTACATTACATACAGATAAAATCTAATTACCTACACCACAGAATCATTATAGTACTACATAACTAGCTACGCTTTAAACTTGAGGAGGTAATTAGATAGACATTTATACGAACTTTAAGCTCAGTAATCAATCATAGTGATAAGTTAATACTCATTTTAGACAAAGAAACGGATAGGTAATCAGTTCATCACCGAAATTATAACACCTACACTTAGTTTGTTTACTATTCAACGAGGGAAAATCCTGAATTATAAATGCGAAAGTAACTCAGTCTGTCTGTCTTTCTGTCTGTCTGTCTTTGCTTCACGCCGAAACTACTGAACCGATTTGTGTGAAATTTGGTACAGACATAGTTTGGAACTTGAGAAAGGACATAGGATAGTTTTTTTTTTTTCGCGAGATAAACCAAAAATCTGCCGGAAGTCACTATTCCACGCGAACGAAGTCGCGGGCAAAAGCTAGTAAAAAATAAAAAAACGTCCTGGCTTATTGACTCACTAAGTGGCTCATCACCGCCCAGCCCAAACCCTTGGAGCTAGAAAGCTGACATTTTCAACAGAGGTTCCCTTTATAATGTAGACAAGGAAAAGATTTTCAACCGAGTTCGAGTTGAATAGGGGATGAAGGTTTGTATTTGAAATTGTAATTTTTGGTTCAGAAGTGAAACTCTTTCCGCCTTATTACAAAACGTGGTTAAACCTGGTTTAACTTAGACTTGGTTTATCTCGCATGACGTCTCACTTCAATAATATTCAAAAGAAAGTGACAGCATGCGAGATAAACCAAGTCTAAGTTAAACCAGGTTTAACTACCTTTTGTAATAAGGCGGCTAATGTGCAAGTCCAACTCGCACTTGGCCAGTTTTTTTAATAAAATCTTTAAAAGAAATCTGTGAAGGTACCCTTGGTATGTATGTTACCTGCTTTATCAATAGCACGAGCAACAATGTAAGTATAATTTTTTTATGTAATTATATTTTACTATAATTTATACAGTTAAATCTAGTAATAAGTGGTTAACAGTCCGATATTATTATGGAAGAAAACCATGACCAGTTTAAAATGCAATTTTAATTCAACGAAAAGGTAGGTATTTTTTTCCTTTTATTTTAAGGTCTGTCTTTTAAACCTCTGCTTAACCCTACATTTCTCGAGGTTCGACAACAACTCCCCATAGACAATATACCTAGTACGGGCTGGTGCACAAGTAGGTGCATTTCGTCCAATATCCTGCATTAATTGGTCTACGCTGTCCATGTCTGGGTCAACACAATCAGGACCATCGCGAAAATTAGTTAAAGCGACCCGAGTTGTGTTTGTGTCGGCTTTAACTTAGTTAAGTTCACGACTCAATTATTGAGGCATCGGCAGACTGGTGTAACTCTAAAGGCCTCGTTTTACGCTCGGGGTGAAATGCTTTTAAACAGCTATGTGGGCCTGCATAACCAATCATGGTAAAAGCCCCTTTGACATCCGATTATGTACTTTAAGTCTGTGTTGAAAATTGTGGAAAGAAATTATTGGATATAAATTTATTGGTGCGCTTCATCGGATTACCTGATCCGATTACCTATCTGAGGGCCAGTTGGAAACCATCGTCGGCCACTAGTACTCTGGTAGATTGCTGAACTGGGCTTATTTTTATGTTTACATTTAAGTCCTTGTTATTGTTATTGAATGTTGTGTGCACTTGTGGCATGTGCCAAATAAACATGTGTTCTATCTTTACTTTATTTCTATCCTCTTTTTCGGATTACACCAACGCATTGACGTTTGCTGCCTTCCTTTGTACACAAGTGATATTGTAATTTACTATGACTTTTAAGATTATTTTTCAGCAAGTTTCAGTACTTAACCCATGTTCTTTGTTTAAAAGATAAGAAGCCGATGACACACAGGTCTAGGCACATTAACCCATAGAGAAGTAGGTCGACCAGTCACCAGCCACCGGTACCAACAGTCCAGTACAATAAAACGGCGACGGCTTACTCACATATCGGCTAAAATAATGGCCGAAAGCACTGAATCACGATCATTACGAATGTAATTACCATTTTATCTTTATGAGCAATGAACGCGGAAATGTTACGGCTATACAATATTTACATTAAAATTGTTGTTAAAAATTTATTGGTCCGAGGTGCGCGTGGAAAAACTAACCTACGTAGATACTTACTTCTTCTTGAAGGACTTTCAGGGTCGGATAGCAAGTACGTACGTACTTTAGATTTGTGTTAGGTATTTATTTCATGACCGTCTGCTCTCGAAATGATAAAGAAAATGAGGAAACGGAAAGAGATACTTATGCCCTTAAACTTCAAGAGATCAATTAAAGAGACCCCAGACCAGGAGTCCAGGACCCGCGAGGTGCACCCCGCGTAGACAGAAGGCCCGGCATCCCAGCGGTGGGAACATTATAAGACGATCATGATTGATAAGATTAAGTATGCACCGTTGCGCGCGGAAAAACTAAGTATTTTCTCAATTCTTTGAAGGAATTTCAGTCAAGTTTGGAGTGTATGACATTTTTCTGGTTAAGCACATTCAACTCAGCAGCGGTTGTTCTGCTCAGAGAGGGAAAAGAAAACCAAAGGCGGATGGAGTACCCATGTGAGAAAGGGACCGACCTCTGTCCTTTTTTTGTGGGGAAGAGCGGTAGGGAGTATAAGACTTCTACTGAAGATTAAGATAGAGAAGAACTAAGATTCTACATATAAAATATAAATTATAAATACAATTATCAAACATATAACGAAAATATAGTAAGAAAGAATGCTAGCGTACAAACAGTTTCTTTCAAAAGTGTGGGGGTCCAGACTGATGATGTTGGTACAGCGATAACAACAAAAGACTTATCTTTACAATCAGATTTTTTTCGTGAATAGTAACAGTGATATATCTGTAAAATGTACTAACAATGTTAATATTGTCCCAATGAACTGTACAAATTTAATAATCTTTCACCAGAATATATGTGGTATTTCTAACAAGGCAAACGAATTAGAAGCCTATATACAAACTCTTGGGACAAAAGTAGACTATCTATGCTTGACTGAGCATTTCTTAACTAGTGTGTCAATAACTTCTTTTAACTTAGATGGTTACAAATTAGCGTCTTATAATACACGAAAGAAGAAAAAGAGAGGAGGGAGCCTAATCTTAGCTCAAGCAGACAAGAAAGTAGAGAATGTTTCTGCAATTGCTAGACTGTACACTGTAGAGAGTTTTGAGGTGTGCTGCATAAGGGATACCACAACTGGAGTGTATGTATGTTGTGTATATCGCAACCCTAATGATAAGAATTTTGATATTTTTATGAAGAAAATGGAACTATTGCTTGAGTTTTTATTCAATAAGAAATGCATAATTTGCGGAGATTATAATGTTAACTTGCTTCTGGAAAACAAAAAACGTGCTGAGTTTTTGAGTTTGTTGGCATGTTACAATTTTAGATGTCTTTTTGATAGCCCCACTTTTATTCGCAACAACTCTTATTCCTGCTTAGACAATATCATAACGAACCTACAGGAAGAACAGGTCTTAAGAAGTGAAATTGACCACAATGGTTTAGGAGATGGACATGGAGCACAATTGGGTGAATTTTTTGTAGAAAATATGTTAGGAAATAAAAATAATCAATATTTAATCATTAATAAAAGAATCTTTAATTGCAGGAATAGTATATCTTTTAAGGCCAGACTATTGAATCAAAATTGGAGTTTAATGGGAATTAATTCATTTTTGAGAAATTTTAATACCAGTTTTCGGAAAAGCTACAAAAAACGGGAAATAAAAATCAAATTGAAAAGGGGATCACAGTTAAAGTGGGTAACTAAAGGAGTAAAAACGTCTAGTAAAATGAAAAGAGTTTTATGCGCAAATACGGGTTATCATGTTCATGAAAGTGTACTCAATTATAAAAATAAATATATTCGCATATATAGAAGAGTCATGACCAAAGCCAAAAAAATTGCGGTCGCAGAGAAAATTGACAATGCTAAAAATGTAAGTAAAGAAGTTTGGAATGTAATTAATGACCGTACAAATAGATTTAAAAAAGTGCAACAGGAACCACTCTTACTAAAACATAATGAACAAATCATAGACTCACCAACTGCCGTAGCTAACATGTTAGCAAAACAGTTCAACCATAATTGTGATTCAGATGAAACTAAGACGGAAGAAGCTTTATTGCTTCTTCAACAAAGTTTTGAAAGGGTTGTAAATGATATGTCACTCACGCCTACTACACCCATAGAAATAACAAAAATAATTAAAACTATGACTAACAAGCACTCCAGTGGATATGATGAAATCCCTATTGCTGTTCTTAAAGAACACGTTAAAATATTGGCTGGGCCACTGTCTACATTCATTAACAAATGCCTTGAGCAGGGTATTTTTCCGGAACAATTAAAAATTGCAAAGGTTGTGCCAGTGTATAAAAAGGGTACAAAAACGGACCCTAAAAATTACAGGCCCATCTCGCTTCTACCCGCACTTTCGAAAATTTTTGAAAAAATATTGAAATCTAGGCTATTGACTCATCTTCATATAAATAAAGTTCTACATGATATACAGTTCGGTTACCAGAAAGGAGTTGGCACTGGAGATGCCATTTATAAACTTTTAGATGATGTGACTAGTAAAATAAATCATAAATTAAAGGTAGCTGGTATTTTTCTGGATTTATCTTCCGCTTTTGATACGATAGATCACAATCTACTTATTGCCAAACTAAATTATTATGGTGTCAGAGGCAGAGCCCTTCAATTATTTACATCGTATTTAAGAAACAGGAAAATGTATGTGGAAACCAGCACTATGGAACAAAATGGACAACGAAAAACATACCAATCATCCATGATTAATATTACCATGGGCGTACCGCAGGGTTCCATATTAGGCCCAATTCTGTTTATTATTTTTACTAACGATTTGATAAATTATATTAAAATAAAAATTCCAGACATTAATCTCGTAGTGTTTGCAGATGACACTAACGCTGTAGCAGGGGCGAAAAGTATTGGTGAGCTGACAGAAAAGGTCAATACTACGTTGGCAGCCTTTCAGTTTTGGTTCAATACAAATAGATTAATAATAAATATTAAAAAAACGAATGTCATGTTGTTTCGGACCACTGCAGGCAATAAGGATAATATTGATATAACCCTCAACAATGAAAAGATTGAATTAGTGAAAGACGTCAAATTTCTGGGTATCTATTTAGATGATTTGCTGAACTGGAAAAAGGAGTTAGCACACATAGACTCCACTATATCATCTGCGTGTTATGCGTTGAGGAAATTGAGAGACGAAATAAATACGGAACAGTTAAAGATGGTATATTATGCTCTTGTCGAATCCAGACTTCGATATAGTATACAGTTCTGGGGGAAAAGTTACGCTTATAATCCTCAACGAGCGTTCATTCTCCAAAAAAGAGCAATACGTACAATTCTCAGAATTTCACAAAGAGAAAGCTGTCGATCTCATTTTAAGAGTTTAAATATTCTAACATTGCCCAGCTTATACATACTTGTTTTGTTAGTTAATTTTAAAAAATATGTCCATGAATTCGAGTCTGAGGAAGAAAGAACAGCCAGGGAAAACACTCGTCGGAAGGATTTTAAAAATAGAGTTGTACCTAATTTCAATATTGTCAAGCATAGCCCTCATTACCAAGCTGTACAAATATTTAATAGACTGCCAGCAGATTTAAAAATCTTATTTTACACTAGCTCTTTTAAGGCTAAGCTAAAAGCATTTCTGTTGGATAAAAATTTGTACTCAGTAGACGAACTGTAATTTATTATTCAAATTTTCTATTTAAAAAAAAAAAGCTGTAAATTGATAAATTTATTTTTGGTAATCGTGTATTTTTTTAATCTTGTATGTTTTTGTTTATAATTGTTGCTGCATGTCTTATATTATTGCATGCTTCTTTAGAATTTATATTATTATTATTTATGATGTACCTATGTAATGAATCAAACACAATGTAAATTGTTCCTGATAAATAAATAAATACTGACTAAAAACCACCCATGTTCCTTCTTAGCCCTTTGTACCGAGGCCACAGTATCTCTTTCGAACAACCCGCAGCCCTAACGCTGCCGACCTCTGTCCTCGGGACAAGATTGAGGTTACGAGTACCTACGAGGGGTCATTAAACATAAAAAACACTGAAATTATTACCTATTAAGAAAGAAAAAGAGGAGCGACGGACGCAGAATTCTGTTTAAAACTTATTTTCTTTCTTTTTCAATTAAATAGAAATTAATATAACGAGCAATTATAATAATTATTGGAAATATTCTTCTACTAGCCCGGATTCAGTCGGTGAATTCATTGTTCAGCATTGCAATCTCTAATTATACCAATAATTGCATTTAATAAATAGAACTTCTTTGCTTTTATTACGCTTCATAATAAATTCACTATAACAACTGAATAAGTACTTGATTCACTGAAACACTTGAGGATAATTTTCTATTTTTCACTAACGCACTATTTTCCACCATTAGGTATTTTTTAAATATCAATTTATTATATACCTACTTACCTAAATCAGTCCCTCGAAACGCTGAAACGATTTCGTTCGTCGTGTCCCGTCAATCACTCGTAAACATTTGAATTTCTTTGAATAGGAAAACTTCGTCTACTTGCCTCAGATCATCACTCAGACTTAAAAAGAAAAATACCTCAGCAGAAGTAATCCAAGAAGTCGTAAGTAAGTATATCCAGAATATATGTATTTCATGTGCATTTTTAGACAGATTCTTAAAACTAAATGCGCCATGTCCGAATGTTTGACCTTACTGTTAAGGGTTAAGTTAAGTTGACAATTGATGTCTTCTATTTCTATTCTATTTATCTTCGGTGACGCCGGCAGACACCAGACGGGCGATCAGTCCTTTCGTTGTGGATTATTTCACCCAGTTCCCCATTTTGGTGGATCCCCTTCATGGGTTACTGGTGGTCGGCATCGCGAATCTTCCTGTTGCCTTGCAGAAGCTCACCAGTTGTTCGGTAATTGATGTCTTAGTATCTTCCGTGATTTTCAATTAAAGTGAGATCCCGATATTTGGACGCTGTTGCAAGCACAGTGATTGTGGGATGACACAATGCGATGTGAGTACCAATGTAAGTTTACTTATTACCCGTGGAATCTTAAAACAGTCTTGATTTTGTAGTACCTACTCGTAGCAACTCACATAAAGAGGAGCCTTGCTTCCCAGCATTGGGAATATTATAGGCTCTAGCCTCAACTGGTATTCTGACAGATATAGCTACCTAACAATGTCCACGTGTTTGATTTAAGTGTACGACGTCTGGCTATCAAACAACATATCTATTAGATTAACTCAACTGCAGATCTAAGATCAGGATTCGCTAAAATAGTTAGCAAACAGTTGTGATATCCTGGAGACATGGTGGTGTCTATGGCTCACATGAAGTTATTTTGCTCCATGATGGCTCAGTACTAGCTACTCGTAGTTAGTGTCGACGGTAATACATTTAGTTTCCAATCTAGACCTCAAAGGTATCCACTTATCAAGATACATACATAATATAGGTTACACCTTAATTGCTTAGAAGGTTCCAATATGTATCTAATTACATCATCATGTAATCTGCACAACATAGTTTGTACTGGGTAATATGATATCCCTCAGTATGTGGGTTGTCAGACTATCAGACCAACGAATACCTGTAAGTATCGACTGTCGAAGATCCACATTTGACAGCCGAGGCCAACGGCATAACGTGCATCTGGAGTCTGGAGGCACGGAGGAAGGTACTTTGCATGTATTTGTGCGTTTAACCTTAAGGTCAACCGGAGCGGCTGTTAGTATTTAGCTAAAGGCTCCACTTGTATCTAAGAATAACCATAATTTGAAAATTAATTGAATGTATTAGTATGGAATGTAGAAACATTCCTTAGATCTTACATTCAATAACATAGCGTTCCTGCGCATATAATTATGTTAATGTACCAAATTAATTAAATTAGGGGTAGTTATGCATGATAGTGCCCAGTAAGTAAGTTGTGGGTTCGAATCCAGGCAGGCGGCTTACTTTCTGTCATTTCATCACCACTGCTCTCAAAACAGTGAAGGAAAACATCGTGACGAAACCGACATGTCTTAAAACCAAAAAATTCGAAGACATGTGAAATCTAAAACCTGCACTGGGCCCGCGTGGTGGATATAGTCCATCCCTCTCCGAGAAAGGAGGCCTGAGCCCCTGCAGTGGGAACATTAGCTGATGATGGTGATGCATGGCAGACAGAGAAATTCAGAATTAAATCAAATCAGTCAATGCATAAATTAATTATTATCAACAGAGATTTTATTTTTTTCCTTGGTACCAGAATAAGTTTCAGAACGCAGTACTGCTACTAGACTTCCGACGCGACACTTCGTAGCTTGTGACTTTATCCTTCGGAAATATTTATCTTTGACGATTCTAACAGTTTAGATAGACTACCTATCTATACCCGGTTAGACTGGAAGCCAACCCCAAAATACTTAGTTAGGAAAAAACTAGGAACATGTCATGAGTTCAACAGTTTAACAAAATAATAGATGTATGTGAATTACAAAACAAGGAAATACTCCTATAATTCTGAGATACTAGCAACTCACCTTTACTATGCACGTTTTCATTATTTTACAAACCATCGAAATTCTTTTATTAGTTTTGAATCACATTTCGCAATAAATTTTCTAAATGATGGGGGAAACAACACATCAAAAAATGAACAGTAGAACAGTCTAAATGATAGAGAAGAAAACCTGAATGCTGAACCCACCCTGGACGTAAGCACTACGCACTCCATAACAGTAGCTAAACGTGGACTAAGATATGAACCCGTCTCGGCTGCGGGTCGTGCGAAAGAGATACCGCGGCCTCTGCACAAAGGACTAAGAAGGAACAGGGGTGGTTTTTAGTCAGTAGAAGACTGACACACCCTACCGCTCTGCCTAGAGTGGGAGGAGTCATGTGTTGATTTCCCACCACAAAAAACTTTGACCCTACAGATAATGTACTGCTATTAGTAAATATCTGTCTGTGTATAGCCCGGTGTCCGCAGTTGGTCTCATCATCAGTTTGACCGTGACCAAACTACCTCCACATTTTATTATAGGTAACAAATAATTGCCTTATCATTGTCTTGGCACATTGTGAAAATTAGCAGAATCCTGAGAAATAACAGTGTCTTAGATTTAATGTTCACAGTCAACGAACTTGTTGTGTGAAAAATAAACTTGATTACGATCTAAAAATAAAGGGTTCCGTACTACCCAAACCTTTATTTTAATGAAATAATTTCGTCTTAATTTGAAACATTTATTTATATTCTGAAATTAAAAACTAACGCGGGTCTTTGAAGTCTCTTTGTAAATCTATTTATACTGCGTCCCGACGGCGCCATCTATCGGCTCCAAAACCATTCTATCTTTCAAACTAGTATACACATTCACACCATCGACATCAGTTGAGTGGTTTCAGAGATAAGCGAGCTGTAAGAACATAGAGTCTTTTTATAATACCTATAGGGATTACGTTCCGCGACTTAGAAGCTGCCCTCTTCACTCCACGTATCCTTCGAACCGTGACGATACGTTCATCAAGTTCACAGGACAATGAGATACATAAAGGTTATCATTTGAACACACAGTTAACCTGGCTTCGCAAGGCTCACACTATATTGTAAAGTACAAGTTATAATTAAGCCGTGTCCATTTTAAGATTCTTATGGTCGTTCGATAAAACTACAGGAACATGAGATAACAACAGTGAGGTAAGTATGTGTGTGACTCAAACCAATTACATTTTGCTTTTCTGAAGCTGTGAAAAATAAGCGAGATTATTGGTTACGCATCCTACTCGCACATCTCCTCTGGACCACAGCGAGCGCGGAACGTACTAACAGTACCGAAAATATGCAAAAGATTGTTCACCGTCTTGCATAAGTAATAAAATCGGTTCCCTTATCAAAGCTACTTCGTCCATTGGATATTAACAGAATTAATCGTACAGCAACTATAATAAATAGGCTTATCAAATGGCATAAATTAATCTACTACTTAATACTATATTTTTTTATTCTCTCTACTAACATTTTTAATTAGGAACGTTAATTGAAACCTGCATACTCGTGCTGATTTCATATGCGGAATTAATGTTAACTCGTTAGTTCTAGAAATAAAATCATCACACTAATGCTAGGACACGATACTTCTGATTGGGATCACTAATCGAAAAAGAATAATCAATAATTAGATTTGATGCTTTTTAATTAAAAAACTTAATTAAAAAATATTAATTTCATTAACTTCTAATTTCTAAGATTTCTAATTTGCAGCTCTGGAATGAGTTTGATCGGTAGAATGTTTCTATAACGAAATTTTATTGTTCTTATTTTCTGATAAAGGCATGTAGGTGACAATAATATTAAGTACTTACCTAGGTAGATAGGCAGTGAAATCCTTAATCCGTGTGATAACAAAATGATCAGTTATCGAGGTATCACTAATCATTAAACTGATGGACAAGTTATTTGTAAACCACCCTCATAAAAGTTAGCTAGGCAAAAGTTATTTGTAAACCACCCTCATAAAAGTTAGCTAGGCAATGGTTAAAACCAAAAAATTTAGCGGCTTATCCTTTGTAATGAAATTTTATTTAGGAAAAGAGAAAGATCTTTTATAAAATACCTTTATTATAATCACTTTGATTAAAATTATTTTTACCTTTTGTTCCTAAGAACAAATTAACAGTAAACCCTGCGAGAGACCTATACACTGATAATACCTATGTAAAAAATTAAATTCAGAAGGTACTTAATTATGTAAAAATTCGATGATCTGAAAAAGAGAGCTCTGTAGCGGACACAAATGAGCATGTTATTGTTCCAGTTTTTTTGTGACCTTACGAGTGAAGATATTTTAAAAGAAAAGTTTTAATTTTGAGACGAAAATGTTCGAAAATGTATCTTTAGAGAAGTGTAAAATTAATATTATTAATAAAAGACTATGTCATCAATATTTGATGACTTGAACTAAGGCTAAATTGTATATTTTGGATCTTCCGGATCTTTCATAATTTTTCGATTGTCAGATTGCGCAATTTTATTTCAAAATGCGAAAATATTCAGATTGTTATAAGATTTATCCTAAACATAACGAAAAAGCTGCTTCAAGCAAAGTATACTTACAAAAGATCGGGGGTAACTTATTTAAAAGTCTACTTATGCTACATTTTACTTATAATACTTTATTTAGAGCTCATTTACACCTTTGTTGCCTGTCTAAATATTATGAAGAGCCTTAACTTCAGAGAAGGCACGCATCTAGGTACTGAGCCTACGTCTTAGACACTTAGTACTTGCATATTTTGTGTGTCAGTGTGATATTGGCTCCTTTGTCTGCGGACAGCGACCATTAATATTCCCCTTTCAAATATAATTTATTCAAGTTGTAAACTGGCTGGCTATCATGTCGTCTTATAGAGGTGCACTTAAACAGTTGTGTCCTTATTGAAAACAACAACGTTGGGAATACGTTCATGTTCACGTTGTAGCTCCTGCCACTCCTACTACCTAGATGTAAGAACTTGTAGGTATCTATAAATGGATCATCAATAAGTTACTTGTATGTACCTACCTACTTTCAAAAAATATTTTTTTCATTGAATTACTGAACCTAACTCAGTAACTAATTCAGTAACTTGTTTTTTTCAATATTTTCGTATTAGAAAAGCAAAAGTGAGTGAAAAATATCAAGAATTACATTACTCTAAAATTCAACAATTAAAAAACACCTTTAAATACTTATGTCATATGAAATGCAAACAATTTATCTATATTATTTTTTATCGCAACAATCCTTACAAAAAAACGTATCTTCTAAAATCATTACGTACTTAGGTACTTATCTACAATGTAAGTAAGTAGCAAGTGAGTATCAAGTCAGACATGAGACAGGTGATCACAAAACTCACTCGAAGGCAATCGATTCAAAGTCGTAAGTAGTCGTTACGTATCGTGTGACTATTTGCTCAGAGTTAACTTCAAATTACCGACGCCTCAGGTTATACCAGTCGAGAGGGAAAAGCCTCCCTCGGAAGGGTTGAGGGAGACACACGCTTTAAGTGGACGCGGTCGCATCTAACTAGATTTGGGGTCAAATAGAGATGTGCAACACGAATGTCGAATATTTGTAACCGCCGAAAAGTATGCAATTCGGCCACAAATATTTTTTTAAGTATCCGAATAATTTTATCGACGTTTTAATTTTGTAATCAAAAGTGATAAAGTGCTTTTATTTGACACAATTACCTATCTCTTAGCAAAAAGTTTTCGTAACGAAAGATCTACTTCCCTCTTTCAAGAAAGCCATTAAAACAGACTCGGCCGCAAAGCCGCTATTGCCCAATAACGTGTAACATTTTGATCACAATGAGCCGAAAAAAATTATCGTCGCTAGCGCGATCTTCCGGCTTATGGATAAGCCGAATGTTGATTCGGCTTCCACATGTGGCCCCTCGTTTTCCAACGTTAAAACACTAACGAACATTGCTAAATAATGGTAACATTTTTAACCAAAGTAGGCAGTGGAATAACGCAAACATTTACTTATCTATGTTGATTGCATTGCTAATTGTACTGAAACAATATCCTTTTGTTACAAGAAAGACCTAGTTTTGGTCGTGAAACGTTAAATTATACAACTTTGCACTAACAATGGACGGTTAGTATTTATATTTTCAACAAAAAATTATGTTTCTACAACTGCTTGGTGGTTTTGTGAGCGTTTCTTAGTATTCGTCGGTCGTTGTTATAAAATAATGGTTATTATTCAAATGTTAGACTTGGTTAGATTCGAGGAACATACTATAGGTTCGCGGCTTGTAATAAATTGATTAGTTTGAATATCGCAAAATATGATTTCCGTACTGCTGGCTTTTTTGGTTGAGGAAATATTTCTGATGAATTTTGAATTGGTGTTGTAGTACCGGATCACTGCTCGGTACCTATATCCGTGGACGTTAAATATTCTGATTCTGAATGGTTAAGTCAGGCCTTTTAGCCGGTTTATACTCGACTTGCATACGAAAGTATTTGGTTACCTAAGTAGAGACGTAGTGCTGTGCCACGGACATGCTTAATGAATCTTTGAAGTTTAACTTTGCTATTTTTATTGGCTCGATTTGTTTTAGCTATTCAGAGTGTAGACGGCCATGAAATATTTTATTCGTTGTGTTTTCGACTGATGAGGTAACTGATTACCATTTCGAATGAAGTCTTGAAAGAAATCTACCTTGAAGATAGGATAGGCAGGTTGGCTTAGATAATTGAATACCTGAGTTTAGGGCTCGTTTGAAATTATAAAATAACCGACCAATAAATAATACGTAGCTAGGTAACTGAATCTTTGTGCAAATTATGTAAATTATTTATTTAAATTTATTTAAAAAAAAATATTTAGGTACCTACCTAGGTATGCTGGGGTCGGCTTCGAGTCTAACTGGATGCAGCTGAATACCAGTATTTTACATGGAGTGACTTACTATAATATTATCTCTACAACCCAGTTAGAATTGCATGGGTAATACGATACCCGTTGGTAAGACTGGTTGTCAGACTTTAGGGCCCACTGACTATAATACATGTTGCGACTGTCAAAGGTTTACAAATGACAGCAGGTAGGTACCAACGGCTTAAATTGCTTTCCGAGGCAGATAGGAAACTCGGAATGTTAGGGTCCAACCTAGGCAAGCGCGGTTTGACCTGAAGATTGATCCGAGCGGCTGTTATTATGTAGCACAGAGGTATCGTATTAATTATTTGTAAGAAAGAAAATACAGATTGTTTTATTAAATCATGCGTATCGTAAATTATTGATTAAGCCTCCTTACTACGATAAAACCTAAACCTAACCTAACGTCACTTTCTTTTGAATATTTTTGAAGTGAGACGGCATGCGAGATAAACCAAGTCTAAGTTAAACCAGGTTTAACTATCTTTATTAATAAGGCGGAAAATGTTTTAAGATTCGTTATCCGGGCTGAAAATAAGCGTAAGTTCGTAAAGTTTTCCCGCTCGTCCGCGCTACTTTTGTCACATTTGTTTCTTTCTGTTTTTTTCAGTAGGTAGGTAGGTACTTAGAGTAGCCTACTTAGCGACCTGTTCTTTTTAAATACCTACTCGTGTTCACCCTTTTCCGTACAGCCGCCTTAGGGTAATTTAGAAAATCTGAATTCATAATGATTTTCGATTTTCTCTAAAAGTAATATAATTCTAAAATATACCTAATTCACAAAATTATATATATTTTCTTATTTTTATTTTACTTACCCATAGGTAATGATTTCTTAACTTGACTTTTATTTATTAGTTCTAATTAAATAGTTAAATATCTTATTAAAATGCGCCGATTTCTTTAAGCGATAAGACCGCCCATTGTGTCACCCCTTGTAAAATGTTTTACCTACTATTGTTTTTTTGTAATTTGGTGTACTTAATAAAGAGTATTCTATCTATCTATCTATCTATCTATCATTGTCATTGAAATTTCAAACATAATAATAATTAAATATTGTTTTCCGTTCACTCAATGAAATTAAAACTACTTTCACAACTTTTTATTTGCATTAAAGAGTGTTGCGCTATTCTGCCGCGAGGGGAACGTACACGAGTGCAGCTTTTCGCAGGTTTTATAACTTTTTACATTGCGGAAAAGTTGCCTTTTGAATAACACACAAAAGTGGTCTAGAAACTATGTTTTAATTTATTTTTACAAATAAAAAGCATTAATTATAATAATTGCACCCGGTGACAGTGATACTTATTTTATATGCAAATAAATGTTTGTGGCCAATAACCCGTATATAATATAATAACCTGTTTAATTTAATTTTGCAATATTTTAATAAGTTGCAAATAATTAATAATGAGTGCATCTGCATTAGTTACACAGTGCACAATGCAGTACTGAAGGGAGGCCTATATCGACCGGAGCGAGTAGCGACTCAGAAACTATTATAACTTTCACAATAGCATTAACAAAGTAGTCAAGTCAAATTTTAATATAAATTAATTACGTAATGCGCTACTGTATGGAAAGTTTCACGCGCCGGGGTTGAGGGAGGGGGGGGAGGGGCGCGCGGGGGGCGAGGACGAACGGCGGGAAAACTTTTGAAACAACCCTCGACCGTACCGAGCGACTGGTGGACCGTGTGGCCTGCTGTGGCCTGGTGTGGCCTGCTGTGGCCTGGTGGTGATAGTAAGGACAGTGGTGACTCACCCTCTCCTCCTCGCGGATCATCTCGGCGATGCCGGGGCGGATGTCGACGTCGTCGGGGTGCAGCGGCGGCAGCGCGGGCGCGGCGGGCTCGGCCGGCGGCAGCAGCTCGGTGGCAGCCGTGGGGCTGGGCGTGGGCTGCGGCGCGCGACCGGAGCCCCCGCTGGTGCGGTCCTCCGACATGCGGCGCCGGGCCTTGGGCGGCGAGTCAGCATCGCGGCTGCGCTCCGGCCTCTTGGCGCTGCGCCCCCCGGGCTGCACCACGGCGTGGTCTCCGCTCACGTCCGTGAGGCCACGGATCTTCAGCGACTCTGCCACCTTGAGCAGCGCCGGGATCTGCTCCTGCGACACGTTGATCTCTCCGCGGTACATAAAGTCCACGGCTGCCTTCAGGTCGCAGTATTTGGTATCACGCATTATTATGATGGGGTGCTGGCAGGGGTTGTCCATGAACAGTGACTGGAAGTAAGGGCTGCATGCCGACAGAACCACTTTGTGCGCTTTTAAACTTTGTCCATCGCAAGATAGAGTCACGTCCACGAAAGATTGAGTTTGCAAAAGTTGGTCAAAGCTGCTGGTGAGGTTGCTCTGGTAGTTGTTCCAGCGCAGACAGAACTGCTGCGGCGAGTCCACCGGCTCCCGGCACTCCATCACCGCGGGGTCCTCCTCGGCCGGCATCACTCAACTTCAACGGGATCGCATCTGCAGCGGAAGGCGCGAGTTAGACACACTACGCATGCGACACTGACGACGGACCGCGAGGCACTGAGTGCAGAGCGTGGCGGGCGCGCGGCGAGGCGCGGGGCGGGGGGCGCCCGGGGGCGGCGCCCACGCCTCACTCCGCCAATGGGCGCGCCGCACGCCCGCCCCCCGGCGCCACGCCCCGCGCCCGCGCCCGCGCCCCGCACCCGCCCGCGAGCGGCGCCCGCGCACCTCGCGCGCACACACACACATCGTACAATGTTCGCGTTACATTTGGCGATAAATTACAATTAAATGGCAATTCAAATACTAACTCTAGCAAGTAGCGCAATAAATATGACTTTTTTAAATTGTTAATTTCTATCATTAGATGAGTACCGTTCGCAGGTAAACGTTACAGATAGCACAAAAACGTTAATTAGTTTGAATTGAATACAATTATCGAGGCACTCAGTGCGCACGATTTCATATAGAAATTATAATATATTGATGTATGATTAATTCATGAATTAAAATGAATAATACACGTATTAATAAATAAAGTTGGTGACATGCTTACATCAACAAGTGGTTACAGCTACTACACACAGACACAGTATTAATTAACTAGATTATGTCCCGCAGTGTCCATCGGCTTCCTTTCGTTAATTCATGCAAATATCTAGCATGCTGAGTTGCTGACGAAATAATTGTGAGTAGGATCTGTGATGAGCATGCAGGTAACTGATAAGTATGTATAATAAGACTAGATCCTATAGAACTGAGCCACTTATCTATTATAGGCACCACCACATCAACACAGTATAAATATCGTATTACCTACCGTGACATCAAGCAGCCCTACGGCGATATTGTCAACTGCACGTTTCTCACTCATTAGGGCAAGAACTGTTAGGGCTTTTAGTTTTTAGATCAATATTTAATTTAGTTTTATCATTCGTTTTCACTTTTGAAAATTTTTTACTCAACTTATCGTAAAAATAATTAAGTACTTACCTACTTCAATACTGTTTACGGTGTCCAGAAAAGTATCAACCGGCTAGGAACTTATCTATTTAGGTACTTACTTCAAAAGTTACAAAAATAAACTTTTTTTGTAAGTTTCCTATTAGGAACTTTGTACAAAGAACTTACCTAATTCTAACTTTTTCAGAGGTCAACCATTATGTAATTATCTACAATACCTAGCATCCGTCTGTGTAGAGTCTAGTGAATTCTAATTTCTAATGAAAATCACTATGTCAATCGCAGCAACCGAAGATCGACCATAGCACAAGGAGAATAAATACTACATTGATTTGACAACGATGTTACATCAGACTATCAGAGAGACAGGAACTACCTAATCTGTGAAAAGTGTGTTTTCCTAACAGAGAGGTACTGGGTTTAGGATTGGTTTCCTAGAATTCTAAACTTAGGTAAAGATTGTAGATTTCCTTTGAACCAGTGGGAACCGGACGGATAATGATTTTAACTATATGTTTATTTTTGGAGTTATTAAGTTGGTATCATAAATTCATTTTCTTTTATATCAGTAAGAGTTGGTAGGTTAATTTGTAGTTTGTATGTCGCACTTATTTATGCAGATCTGTGCTGTTTAGGTGTGCATTTATTATTTTCAACTTAATAATAATTATGTAATCGTGTAAATATACTTTAGTAGCAATAAATCCATCAAGGGAGTCACTTGTCTACTCATTTACATAACAATACCTTACAAGTCTACATAACAAGTACCTACATAACATTTAAACTTTTGGTAGTTACGCCCCAACATTTGGTCCTTCGAGCCGGATATAAACCAGCGACCTATGGATATATTTTGGTCCAACGGACGTAAGTACATAATATTTATTATCTGTATATAAGTATGTTATGTTTGCTATCAACGTTATGAATATCGTTGTACACTTTTGATTAGTAACATTTTGTCGTGTTATCTCATAATTTTCAATGATAATGATCGCTTCAAACTCTGTTATAATATCAATAGGTACCTAATCGACCTAAAGAAATAGAGAGTGGTTCAGGATGATGATTTTGATGAGTCACATCACACTCTTAAATAGGAACCTCCTTTCTGATTACTAACGCTGTTTAGAAACTGCAAACTACGCAAAACAGCTCTTAATGTATTACGACTAAAGTACAGAGTACTGTACACTGTACGTATAAGCCAGTGTCAAATTGATTCTATGTAGAAATGCCAACCCGTAAGAGTCGTACACGATCACGTGGGAATTGCATCTTCTGCTGCGGAAAGCACGTTACACGGGTTGACTGTCTTTTGTCATTTGTAGAGTCTGACCACCAATCTTACCCAGACATAACGTATTGCACAGTTACTAGGTTGTGAAGGTCAGATAGGCAGTCACTCAGTAGTAGTAAGTATAAAAGTGATATTCAACTGCATCCGGTTAGATTGGAAGCTTTGGAAAAGTGTAGGGAAATGATAGGTGATGGATATCTGACTCTACATTGATTTTAGCAAGCTTGAGGCTAGCGCGAATAGAGCGTATGCTACCTCAGATTAGCAACCCAATTTGTGGTGGTTCAAACTACTTCAAACTTCGCTTGAAATACCTACTGTTAGAATAAAATTCTAATCAGCTTGCACTACAAAGCGGTTGTTACGTCTTTCTCTGCGGACGAATAGTGCGAAATTAGTGGTATTTTGCGATTTACAAAAAATCTATTGCTTGGACTAAAAAAGTAAAACACTATGACTTTAGTATGTTGCTTGTAGAAATATTTGGCAAAATAATCAGAACGATGACATGTATTTAAATGGTTTTTACTCGTTAACAGAAATTTTTAGAGGTATCTTCGCGATTTTTTTCTATCGAGCAAAGTTAGTTGTATTATGTTTTCACAACACTATGGCACTAGCATATATCCTGAAGAATATCATATATTTTTCTGATGTTGATTACTGCAGTGAATCATAATATACTTTAACGCATTATAAAACTCGCGTTTGAGGTACCATAAGCTCTGCTCCGATCTATGATTTTATACTTGCGGTTTTGAGCATACTTGTATCCGTATAGTTCTACTGTTCAGTTCAACTAGTAGGACTAAACGGAGAAAAAAATCCATTTAGCTCTACTATCTGCTGTATGAATTTTAATTGAACTAAACGGACAAAAAAGTTCTTTTAGTACTACTAATTTCCATTGTATTAGAACTATACGGATACAATGGGTTGTACTTAATGCTGAAGTGCAATGCAATTACTACCTCCTCTTTTAACCAAAATTATAATACGACCGTCTCGCGACAGTATCCTTTATGGGCGGCATGGGCACCGGGCCGTAGGCCGACGAAGGAGGCCGGCGCGGCGGAGGCCCGGCACTTCGGGGACAGAAGACAATAGTGTTATGTAATATGCGAGGGAAGCGAGCGCGCGTCATGGAGTACAACATGCGTTGCATGTATGTTTGTTTTACACGATCATCCTATCCCCGTGGTCCAACCAGTTGGACATAATTCCGGAAATTAGTAGTACTAAAAGAACTTTTTTGTACGTTTAGTTCAAATAAAATTCATACAGCAGATAGTAGAACTAAATGGATTTTTTTCTCCGTTTAGTCCTACTAGTTGAACTGAACAGTAGAACTATACGGATACAATGTTGAGCATTACTGATGACTGTGTTAACTGAAATGCTATGTGGAGTTGCAGACACCAGCCAGGTAGGTATCTAGGTACAATACCCAATTTAATAACACAACAAAAGTTCTTATGAATCTACGCTCGTTCGTGATGGGGCTTCTAATCCTCAAAATCTCTCCAGTCCTACGACTGCGACATTAATTAATTATCTGAATGTGTGAACTTATAGGTAGTAAGTAGGTCATGTCTCATCACATTATTGGCCTTTAGCTTTGTAAAGCCTTTCTAAGTATACCTTTCTTTCAGAAAGGTATAATTGCATGCATGTCTCAGTTTCTGGGAACAGTTGTTTATCAGAAATGTTTTGTGTTTGAAGCTTTCCCCATTAGGAACAGAAACATAGACTTTCCATAGAAACATATTTGCCTGGAATAGGTACCTAAGTCTGACCGATCTAATCATTGGAAATTTTACAACAACAGAGCTTAGGAATTATTCGTGAATTTGCATAGCAGTGAGAATCACGTAGGAATCTACATACATAAACTGAGACCGTGTTACCATGGGGTAGGCAGAAACCACAGAACGCCACCTACTGCGATATTTGCAGTCATATAGGACATAGGGACTCCTTTAGTTCTGAGTTCGTTTACTTATGTGTACCAATTGAATTAAAAATTTTAACTTATTCGGTCCTTTACGGAGCAAATCGGCTGTGATAGACAGACAGACACACGAGTGATTATATTCGAGTGGTTCCGTTTTTTCCTTTTGCGGTAGGTACGGAACCCTAAAAAATACATACACACGAATAGAGAACCTCCTCCTTTTTGGAAGTCCGTTAAAAAACACCTTTTATTCTCTGACCAGCATGCGTAGCATGATCACCGTCGACGGAAGAACAAAATGACAGATTGTAGAAAGATTTCATGTCGAGTTATATTGAAAGAGCTTGGTCTATTCTTCTGAATAGAAATATAATCTCCATGATACACGTGCCGGACATTAAGTATGTCATCAATGAATAAAGTCTCTCTAAGCTTAGAAATCTTAGACACACGTGTAGAACGTTATTGTGAAAATCTATGTGGAAGTATTTATAGGAGATCTAAGCCACAGTACTACACACTGGCATTTATAGCTGCGAGTCCCGATAAATTAATCTATAAATTAATGGCTGTTGAGTGAGATAAATTAATATATAAATTAATGGCTGTTGAATAAGATAAATTAATATATAAATTAATGGCTGTTGAGTGAGATAAATTAATATATAAATTAATGGCTGTTGAATAAGATACATTAATATATAAATTAATGGCTGTTGAGTGAGATAAAAATGTAGCCTACTTATGTGGTACTCCACTATCCAGACAATAATGTTGTATCTCTATGCCAAATTTCATTCAACCGTTCAGCCATTCTGGTATGTTTGAGTAACAAACATTCGTCCATCTAACCAAACTTTCGCCTTTAAGTATAATAGTAAGTATTGATAAAAGCTGTACCTTGCCATCCAATAAACGTTGCATGCTGACCATTTTATGACATTGTGTGATCATGTGTGTGACTAAACTTTACCGGGCCCGCGTGCTAGATTACTGCCGATTCCCTCTCATAGATAGGGCGTCTGTCCCAGCAAAAAGAATATTATAGGCTGACTATGCTATGCTTATAAATGAAGTATCCAGAGTGGCAGCAATCTAGTTTCGGGAGGCGCTCGATGAACACCTCTATTTGCATAATTATATTATGATTATGCAACACTGCATTTTACTCGGGTCGAGCTTGAAATGGGTTAACAATAATAGCCACACGGGTCAATCTCCAGGGTTAAGCACTGCGAAAATCAGTCCGTGGGTGGGTGACCGACCTCTACACACCGAGCTACCTTGGATGGGTGAGCGACCTCTACACACCGAGCTACCTTGGATGGGTGAGCGACCTCTACACACCGAGCTACCTTGGATGGGTGACCGAGCTCTACACACCGAGCTACCTTGGATGGGTGACCGAGCTCTACACACCGAGCTACCTTGGATGGGTGACCGAGCTCTACACACCGAGCTACCTTGGATGGTTGATCGACCTCTACACACCGAGCTACCTTGGATGGGTGACCGAGCTCTACACACCGAGCTACCTTGGATGGGTGACCGACCTCTACACACCGAGCTACCTTGGATGGGTGACCGAGCTCTACACACCGAGCTAGGTGTGTACGGACTGATTTTCGCAGTGCTTAACCCTGGAGATTGACCCGTGTGGCTATTATTGTTAACCCTGCGCTACCTTGGATGGGTGACCGACCTCTACACACCGAGCTACCTTGGATGGGTGACCGACATCTACACACCGAGCTACCTTGGATGGGTGACCGACCTCTACACACCGAGCTACCTTGGTGGATGGGTGACCGACCTCTACACACCGAGCTACCTTGGTGGATGGGTGACCGACCTCTACACACCGAGCTATCTTGGTGGCTCAGAAAGCACGTAAAGCTTCGTGCTTTCTGTCATTTGTAGGTACTTATTTAACAGTCGTTATAAGTTTTCAGCGTCCGGTACGTAATAGGGTACCTAGTTGATTGACTAATAAAAATTATGATTCTGTTTAGTCCGTCTGTTAGATTATCGAAACATATTGGATACCAAATTACGAAAATAAAACGTGTCAAAGATCGTGAGTGGGGGCTGGTGACGTCACTTTCTGGTAAAAATGTACCAAACTGTGACGTTATGTGTCTTTTCGAAGCACTGTATCGTTTTCATTTATTGTTTACGTGACAAAATAAAAAAATACGTGTCCAATATTTTTTGGAAATCAATCTGACGGACTAATTAGATTTTTTTTTTTGTCAACGACCCTCCTGTCTTATGAAGGGGTACCGTAGTACCCAGCAGGGACCGAAAACCTTTATAAATTACGGTACAGGTATTGAAGAATTTTGGTTATTTTTCAGACTTAGGTTACCGTTATCTGGGTAACCAGACCGAACAAAAAATGTAACCTCTATTCAGGATACCGTTTTAATACCGGTTACCTAAAAATGACCTCAATTACGAGAAAAAAGTTCGCGTTCGCCTAAGTTTGTCTGTCTGCCCGACTCTTTGTCACACACACAGGCGATGCGCGCCCTTTGAATATTGTCGACGGCACGTGAGATAGGGGTAATTTTTATTTCGGTAACCGGTATTAATATTGGTTAAGTATTCAATTTAATAATAAAGGTAACCTTTAAAAGTACCTGTAAAAGAACAAAAGGTTGTTACCGAAAAAATACCCGCATTGATCATACCGGTTTCGGTCCCTGGTACCCAGGACGTGCCTAGGCAGATGATGATGGGCCCGAAAGGATTAGCGAATGCATACACTTAGAAACATCGTAGGCGGCACGGTGGGTAGCGAACTAGCTAGGTGTACTAGCTCGCCGCTCGTGTGCACTCGGTTTCAGAAATAAAGGTCGTTCCATTTTTCTACGCTAATGGAAAGTTTCAATATATTGACAATGCACGTGCGTCATAGCATTTCTTTTATACTCGTATGAAAGCTTATTAATTTATGCCATATTTATCCTGTTTCTATGCCATGTGTTGGTTGAGCTAGGTAGCTGACTTAGTATGAGCGTCTGTAATTTGTTTCACGTCATTCTATTATGGTGGCTGTACGAAGAGCTCTCACTTTGGCTCTCAAAAATCCAATTTGATGAGTTCCACTATAATATGATCAGCAGTCCAACCCGAATTCCCCACAACAAATTTCTTACAAAACTGGAATACCTACGCGGTTTAAATGTATGAAATAGGTCTTATCTCAACGTAGAAACCGTAATTTCACGAGAAAATTACTAATTACTCTAATCACACTAATATTATAAAGGTGAAAGTTTGTGAGTTTGTGAGTGTGTATGTTTGTTACTTCTTCACGTCTAAACGGCTGGAGCGATTTTAATAAATATGGTATGGTGTTAGCTGACACCCTGGATTAAGGCGAGGTTGCAGTACCTACTTTGTTTTTATGTACGCACGACCTCGCCCCCCGCCCTGCCGCGCGAGCGATAAAATGCCTAAATTTTGACTGTTTTTTGCTTCTTGGAGAAAAACTATTATAAAGAAATTATACAATCTGTTTTCACCATTTACTTCAGAATAAAAAGTTCTATCTACTGATATAACTTTCATATAAATTCATGATGAAATGTCTTAGCAGTACACGTTTGAAATTGTGATTTAGAGTCATGTTTGATAAAAAAAAGTATCGAGCCGATCATTCTAAATCGCGTTTCTATCTTTACGATTTACTAGAGAGTATGTTCAATTTTTATGTAATGATGTTTATTTATTAAAAAACTCGTATTTAGTTCGATTTTTATAGGTTCAAAAATCTTAAAATTACTGCAACCCCACATAGGATAGTTTGTATCCCGATTTTATCTTCCCGTGGGATAATTTTCGAGTTGTAGCGGGTGAAGCCGTTCGATTCCCGGGTCGGGTAAAGTGTTATTAAGATTTTCCTTCAAGAATTTCTCAGTAACATTCACGGAGTCTGGATTTAGGCCAAGTTGGCAATAGGCTCACCCCCTATTACGTGAGACTTAAACATAACTGATAAAATGTACCTTCTGTTAGGTACACCTCTGTCTAGGTTTTCAGGGATTACAGGCGTAGGCGAAATGTTTAAAGGAAACATCCTTTAAACATTTTCACATAAAAAACAAGCAGAAAATGTAAAACATGATTAAATGTTTGTTTCTAGAGTTTTCTTAATTAGGTATTATGTCAAGGTTGTTATCGGTTGTAGTACCTAACAACACATCTCGTATTATTCAGGTACTTACAGAGTTGTTGGGATGTTAGGTTGCTAATGATGTCTGAGTACCTTCTGAGTAATTACTCTGTTGTTTGAGTTTCAAATATATTATTAAGAGTGGTAGGTAATTTTGTGCTAACTCAACTGCAAGTAAGACGCAATGAAGTATGTAGTTAGTGAACAAAGTAGTTCCGTTTTGTAACATGTGTCTTTCTTCTACGGTAGGTACCAACATATTAATTAGCGCACATGACTGTTCACGACCACTACAATGTAGACTAGACACTATAGAGACTTAAAAATATCAAAATCAATTTCCTCGTGAAATTCTTTTATTTTTTATTTATTTGCCACAGATTTCAGTAACTAACGTTATTTTTTTGTGTTTTTAAAGTCGGTTTTATTTTTTTGCAATTTATATTTTTTCTATACAAATCTTTGAAATGCATTTATTTTACTTTAGGATTATTAACCCTATGGTACTGACAGACCACCTAACTGAACAACCTTCTTCATGGGACTATCAGGGGCATCCCAATCCTACGATTTGGGGGGGGGGGGGGGGGTCACACAACTTATACAAAACCAAAGTTTACTTATGCAAAATATGCATGGGTGCCGACAGATGGTGTCCCCGAAAACACCGTGTTTTAGATTTTGTGTGTATACGGTATGATCCATGCTAGGAGTAATTTTTTTGACCAAGAAAAGCAAGAGCGCACTCGAATTTATTTTCAATTTTTTTCCTTTTTTTTCATAAATTTATATCTTACATACTTTTTACATTATTTTTGTTAATTTATACAGAAAATGACGATTTTCCATACAAACTTTCATCCCCTATTTAACTACCTTCGGGGTTGAATTTCGAAAAATCCTTCCTTATTCCTTGTCTACATTATAAAGGGAACCTCTGTGCAAAATTTCAGCTTTGGGTTTGGGCTGGGCGTTGATGAGTCAGTCAGTCAGGACTTCTTTTTATATAAATAGAATAAAATAGGTAGATTGAATAGGAGGCACTCTGTTAACTTTTGGAGAACTATAGTAGGTACCTAAAGGACGATTTAGCGAGCCAGAACATTTTAAAATTATGCCACGAATACGTTGATCGCTTTCAAAGCTTTAAAATGAAGATAACACAATAGCGAGCGAAGCAAGCGCCGGCTCTCGGGTAGGTTAAGTTCTTTTGGTGCATTCAAACAGAAACATGATTACACTTACGATTTAGTCGTTTGACATCACGCAATGTATTTTGGTCAGTAAAAATTAAATGATCACGGACCTAGCCTAGTCCCAGCCCAGGCCGGGTGGTTATGACGTCAATGACCTCCCGAAGAATCCGCTCTATAGATACCTACTAACAGAATCTAAGGCTCAGATTCAAAGACCACACTTTGACTTTACTTTGACTTTACTTTGATGGAAAGATCTACTTTCACGCAAAAATATATTTCTTAGGCCCAGATTCACAGACCATACTTTGACTTTACTTTGATAGAAAGATCTACTTTCACGCAAAAATATATTTCTTAGTCCTGTCAAGCTGTTCTTTACTTTCCAAAAATCATACTTTACTTAGTAAAGTCAAAGTGTGGTCTGTGAATCTGGGCCTAAGAGCGAGCGTAGAGACCTTTAAAATTGAAGCATCCTGCCTCCGAGCCACATATTGGGTTATTTTTGTTCTTTTATACAGCGATAACAATAAAAAATAAGTCCGTCAACTTATAAAATTCTAATTGCATTTTGCCTTAAATTATTTTGCATTATGCTGTAGTATGAGTAGGTAGGTTCTCTTGTGCAAAAAGTAAATAATTCATAAAATTTCCGAAAAATAGCTATTTTCGAAAGTTCCTGGAGGGGGTCATGAACCCTGTGACCCATCCTTAGGACCGCCACTGGGGACTAGGGTGGATGGCCATCCTCTACCTTAGTCTAACGTCCGTCACCGGATCTGTCTTAGTCTAGGCGGGTTGTTAAGAATTTACTGGTTGAAACCCGGTCACCGTTTGTGTCAGGAGAATCCAAACCAAGGGTAAACGTCAGAGGTTTTATTATCTTTTTGTCCGGCATCGTCGGTTTAGATAATGGCAACCCTACACGGGACCAACATTGTAATCGCGCAAACATGATCAGCTGGCCCACGCCAAACTTCAATGAATAATCGCTAATAAAATAAATGGAGCAGATGATTATTTTTTTGCGATTGCCATGCTGGTCCCTCGGAGAAAGTAGTTCAATTTGTCAGTAGAAGTCTGACACTCCCTTCCGCTCTGCCCAAGAGCGGTGGGGGGGGGGGGGGGGGGAAATGACCCAACGATAACGATTTCCCTCCCTTTCTCTGCGGACTGTACCTGACTCCTTTTAAAATCGATAAAACGCACTGAGTTTCCTAATGAAGTAATCCTCAGTAGTTAATGTAGCTGTCTTCACGAAGCTAAGTAACTTTGAGCCGCCACTCCTGCCAGTACCCACTTAAAAGCGCAATAACCCTTTCGCGGCAGAGATAACAAACAAAATGCAAGCTATCAAAGACAAAAGAGTAACACAAGCCTGACATAAAGTCATTCTAGGAACCCGTTCGGCCGTGTTTGGACAGGGGCAATATAAAATATACAAGGGCCCTCGGTGGACTGCAAACAAATAGAGAACGCATGCGGCTACAGCCTTAACCCTCACTAGACGCGACACTATGCATTCGCTCGGAACTTTTACACACTAATTCTAATATTTCTCCGCGACGTGCTTTCCGCATGGCTACGGGAATATTGGATTTGCGTGCGGCCTGACTTACAAAGGGCTATAGGAACATCTTTTATACTTACTTCCAGGATGACAAGGCACTTCAGTCTTGAAAGGTTTCTTGTAATTCGTTTTTAAGAGACAGAGCCACAAATATAGCAACTGTAATGTAACGCTGCATTGCTTCGGAATTTATTTTTGAAGCGTTCTTTTACAAGTACCTCGTTGATATTTATATTGCGATTTTAATAATATTTTCATAATTCAGAGACTTCCTGCATTCATTTCAGAAAAAAAAACGAACTAAGCAGCGTCTAAGACAAATAATGTTACAAAACAAATGTTGTAATATTTCTTAGCGCAATTATTAAACCAACTCTCTCACCATTATGCATCTATGGTCGGGGTGGAAAAATTCATGGTGTAAGTATATAGTACAAATATTATAATAGTTTTGGCTCTGTTCAAATAGTTAATAATAGAATAGTGTGAAGGACGGACCACCGGCTACGACGGTTGTTTGTGCGACTACCTACACGCTGACACTTCAACCGACAACCACGGGACATCAAGATGGCCTTTTTTATAACTTATTTTATAACTTTTTCATGTTTTCTGGAATGTTCTAATATTTAAGGAAAACGTACGTTTTAGCGGACTGTCTCCTGTAAATTTTGGCCTTCAAAATGTGGTGACATCAGTCTAATTTGAATATTTTGACTTGAGATTTTGATTTGTTAAACTAAGCTGACTGCCAAATTCAAATAAAATTTACTTTCTTACCTATGCCTAATATCAATGTAAGTATTGTAATGAGGTGTTTTTCTCACAAGAGCAATGGTGTCATAACTCATAAGCAATACGGTGTTGTTTATGGAAAAATAATATTATTTCGATGCTTTCGATATTTCATTATTTATTTGGACATAGGTACATAATAGAAATGAATACATACCTACAATCTACTGGTTAGTTTATGAACTAGTTGTTTTAACCTGATTAATTCTTTCAGAATGTGTGAATTCAACCGTCAATTATAACAATGGCATGTCAAACTTTTATAGTTAAAACTTAATTCGTTCGGAATATTCGGTAATCTATTACATACTTATTGGTTATGAAGTAAGACCTATTTAGTAAAATAAAGTGATTCATCATCATCATCAGCCTATAATGTTCCCACTGCAGGGACTCAGGCCTCCTCTCTAGGAGAGGGATGGGCTATAATCCACCACGCGGGCCCAGTGCGGATTGGTAGATGTCGCATATCTTCGAATTTTTGGTTCTAAGACATGCCGGTTTCCTCACGATGTTTTCCTTCACCGTTTTGAGAGCAGTGGTGATGAAATAAATTACACAAAGTAATGCGCCTGCAAACGCGCCTGTAATTAATAAAGTGATTATGTGAACATTAATGTGACATTCTGTTTAAAATAATATCCATGTCAGAATGTACCTGTTGAATGTGTGTCCCATCATAAGGGTGTGGTGGGTGTGGGTTTGGTCGTTAGACCTTACTGCCCACACGATAAGAAGATCATTTCGGTAGATGATGTCATTTAATTCTTTTTCTTCTGGGTTTTTCAAATTTTGAAATGACAACCCTACCGCTTCAGGATCTACGTCTGGAACTAAAGCTCCAGGGATGCCATAGCAAAGGTTTTCATTACAAAGTGTAATCAATAATTCATGATTGCTTCTTGTTCTTGGAAGCCAATAATATCAATTTTTAACATTTCATTTCACTCAATTCAAAGGCAATCGTAGAAAAACGTAAAAAGAACAGTAGTGTACAGTCAGCGTCGTTATTTTATGATGTTTTTACAATTAGACTTTATTTTCAAGTGCTCTAGAAGGACATACACCGTCCTTACGTAGGTATAGTACCTACTTACTCGCAACTGGTGTATATATGGAGAAAAAAGTGTAAGTATGAAACAAATCAGAAAAAATAGCATTTTGTGGAGTTCGGTTACTCATACGGGAAAAGGCGTAACCGCACTTAATTATATTTTCGTTGAACTAAAATTAATGATTGATTAAATTTTACTTGACTAGTGAGTCCACACTAAGAAAATATCGCAAAAATGATGAAGTAGGCACATATTGTAGGTGTAAACTGTAAATCAAATAAAATGTAAATCAATATGTTTTTTTGTATTGCAAAATGATATCAAGGAAAATAGAACTGCGATGCAGGTAGACCACTGCTGGATGTAAATTTGGGAAACCCCAACAACAGAGTTACCATCAACCAGCAAGAAAAAGAAATCAGTGTTTACAGACCAAAATAAATTGAATTAGCTATTTTGTTTCTTGAAAAATATGTAAACATAAATATTAGTATGTATATCATAAAATTGTGACATGAAGAAAGTTTTATTTTCCTATCAACGTTATTTCTAACACATAGAACCCGAATCATGTGAAACACCGCAAACAATCATCTCGATTTTCTTAACCTGACTGTACATTGTGAGGTCACTGAACTTTACTCAACAGTACTATTATTGCATTGGGCTTCAAGATCTCAGTTGTAAACAAAGAAAGAGTATATCAAGTTATTTCCAGAACTAATAACTCGAATGAGACGCGAAGATTCTTTAATCACGGAAAGATAAACTTGCGAGAAAGTCGATTGTCTGTCTACATAAAAAAATACAGAAAAAAAAAGACAATGATTTATTTACTTAGGTTCTATAAAATAATAACAAAAAACACGTAGGTATCCAATATTTTTCGATAATCTAACTGACGGACTAAACAGAATCATATGTTTTTTATTGTCACGAAACATCCCTATTATGTTGGGTCGGCTTACAGCTGAATAGTATTACTTTACAAGCAGCGACTGCCTATGTGACCACCAACAATCCAGTTACTGAATATTGGTAAGACTATATCAAAGTTTCAGGCTTCGTTCTAATTACTGTCCGCCAATATTGTACCTACATATAATTATTATGTGTCATTAATTTCAGTTTATTTCCAGCATACGTTGCATAGTATTTTGCTATTAATTACAAAGAGACTCCCCGAGTTAGACATTAAGTAGCCCATAGGCAGTGAAATTCGCGCCAGCCTAAATTCTATACTACAAAATTATATGGTAATTGCAATTTTCCGTGTCCTGATTCCGTTATGACTTATATATAACAGACTGAATCACAAATACTCAAATCATCAGTTAGTAGGTGACTAGGTGTGAAATGCTTTTATTTCTCTCGAAATCACATATCAATTTATCAAAATAATAATTTATTTCAAAGAACAAGGTTTGTGAATAAATACTTAAGAACTAACAACGTCATTCAACTAAAAATGTTTTATTTTTTTACAGTAAAAAAAAATAGGTAAAAAAACTTTTTAAGTTAAACGGTTTTATGTTAAACATACATTGCAATGTTTAAGATAAATGTACTAAAAACCAAAAAATAATAAAATAGAAAACCGTGGGGCACGTCAATTGTCTACAAATTATCGACTTAATTATTATTATTATTATTTTAATCAACGATTGTAGACAATTGACGTGCCCCACGGTTTTCTATTTTATTATTTTTTGGTTTTTAGTACATTTATCTTAAACATTGCAATGTATGTTTAACATAAAACCGTTTAACTTAAAAAGTTTTTTTACCTATTTTTTTATTTTCTAGTTTTTAGTTTTTATTTCGAATTCTGTTTAAAGAGGCCGCCATCTTGGATTTTAATTTTATATAGTACATTGTATTATACTGGTTGAGCACTTTCATTTGATACCCATATTGATGGGATCGATAAAACCTACGTTATCCGCCATTTTTTAGCGGCCGCCATCTTGTATTTCAATTTTTTATAGTATATTGTATTCTGCTTGTTGAGCCCTTTCATTTGATACCCATATTGATTGGATTGATAAAACCTACGTTATCCGCCATTTTGTAGCGGCCGCCATCTTGGATTTCAATTTTTTATAGTATATTGTATTCTGCTTGTTGAGCCCTTTCATTTGATACCCATATTGATGGGATTAATAAAACATAAATAAATTATCCGCCATTTTGTAGCGGCCGCCATCTTGGATTTCAATTTTTTATAGTATATTGTATTCTGCTTGTTGAGCCCTTTCATTTGATATCCATATTGATGGGATTAATAAAACATAAATTATCCGCCATTTTGTAGCGGCGGCCATCTTGAATTTATAATGATAATGAATAAACATAATTGTATTGTCACCAAAATCCAAAGTGTATACAAAATTTCAGATTAATCGGTTGACTGGAAGTGGGTGAAATTTGAATTACTAAATTTGACCCAAGAAGAATAAAACAAACGGGGTGAGCTAAATAAAACCGTTTAAAAAGGTTCGTGGAGGGACGGGTGACCAATTTTCTTCGTGCTCGGCCCTTCGGTCCCGACTGTCATTTGTAGGTTTATGACAGTTGCTTAGGAGTCAGTTGCCCGGAGTTATTCCGGTCTGGACATCTAAAACGGCCACTTTAGCAGATCATAATATGAATTGCGTTAAGACGATGACAATAGCTATTGACTTCTGATGTTTCAGTATTTTTGGACACGCCCACAATTTTTCCGATACCCTAGCGCCATACTACCAAGTAAGAAACAAATAGTCCAGGATCCGCGGTCCATTTTTGCACTTGATTACTATCAAGCTAATTTTGATGAGACGGCGAGACGCCCAACAATTTCCTGCACGAAACTCTCGAATTCTCGATTGTGGTAAGTAATAGGGGTAGCAGGGATAAAATATGTTGGTTTGATGATTCTCAAAAGTGTTAAGTACAAACACTTTTGAGAACCATCAGCTGGGTTTTTTTTGTTAAATCTGATGATAATTATCTAAATTATTTGAAAAAATATTTGTCCTACAAAATGTATGGTTTGATCAAAGAGTCCCCTTCCTTCCTTCCAATATGTATCGATAACGAAGTCATTAAAAATGATTACTTACTAACTGGGTTTTGGGGATTGAATATTTTCTATTAAACCCACTCTTTACAAGTTGCCTACAAGATTCTAAAAATTATATTAAGTGTTTGGCACTTACTCCACGCACCATCAATACTCCTGTACATCATAAACAACAGGCTAATACACTTTCTGGAGCCACAAATTCCAGAAGAGCAAGCAAGTTTTGTTAAAGGCAAAGACACGCGGGAACAAATCCTGAACGTTCGCCAAATTATAGAGAAAAGTCGGGAATTTAACAGCCCTGTATTGATATGTTTCATAGATTATACCAAAGCATTTGATTGCGTGGAGTGGGGCAAGCTGTGGGGGGTTCTTAAAGACATGGGAACGCCTCAACATCTTATTGACATAGTCCGATGCCTCTACCTACACATCAACAACCGCTCTTTCGTCAAAATAGACACCGACTGTTCAAATGCGTTAGGCAGGGATGCATCCTCTCACCTCTGCTCTTCAATATGTACGAAGAGTAATATCATTCAAGACTCTTTAGGGCTGGGACAAGGGGTTTACTGTTGGTGGAAAGTGGATTTCCAATCTGAGGTACACTGATGACACCGTTCTCCTTGCTACAACATTTGGCAACATGAAAGAGATACGGCACAGATTGGAAGTGGAAAGTGGCAAAGTAGGGTTTGCAATAAATAGGCAGAAAACCAAGCTTATGGTGGTAGATCGTGCGGGAAACCTATCGGGCGCCTATAACATCTAAGGCATCTATACTGTGGACAGTTTCGATTAACTGGGCTCCAATATAAGTAATGAAGGTAGCTGCGTCACAGAAATAAAACGGCGGATAGCCATGGCTAAAGATGCTATATTACGCCCCCGGAACATCTGGGAAAAACGTGGTATAAGTTTTAAAACGAAGGCCCGTTTGGTCAGAGCACTAGTTTTCCTGATTTTCCTCCATAGAGTTAATAATAATAATAATAATATTTATTTATTTTCAGGCTACTTTGGCCCATAGATAAATACCTTACAGACTAACATACATACGATATAATTGACAGCTTGTGTTAGTAAACAAAACCTTAAAACTATATTAGTATTACTACAGTTGCACTACGTCACTGTGCGATCATGTGGCACTTGCCCGCGGAAGCGTCGAAACACCACCCCCTGCGGCCAAAAGTCCTCTTCCAAGACGAGGTGCAGGTAGCATGTCGGTACTCGCACCACAAACGCCTTAAAGTTGACGTTGCGGCGCGACTCGAGCAGCTGCACTCTCGCCACGTACTTTATCTTCTGGCGCACGTACTCCACGATGTCCTCCGTCGTAGTGGTGTAATGTAGACGGGAGAGGTACAAAGGAGTGTTCGGCTTTGCGGCACGAATATGCACATTGGGCTCCGATGGAGCCGTGCCGCAGCGGTTCTTGATGGTTCGCTGACGGCGCTTCCTCCTCAACACCGTCACGAAACCATCATCAGCCTGGATCGGTTCCTTTTCAGGCACAGGGTTCTCGGAAGGAGCATTTTTCCCCACAAGTTAAGACATGGACAATCCAAACAAGAGTAAGACAGAGGATAGACGCATTCGAAATGTGGTGTTTTAGGCGGATTCTCCGAATTCCATGGACGGCCAAACGCACAAATGTGTCTATCCTTTACCAACTCGATATCAAGACTCGATGGTCAACAGTTTGCCTACAGCGTATTTTGTCTTATTTCGGCCACATAATGCAAAGAGGAGATAGCAGCCTTGAAAAGCTAGTCATTGTTGGCAATACCGAAGGCAAGCGACCGCGAGGCCGGTCGCCATTTTACAAATTTGGAAGTGTCTGTCTTCCAAACGATTGGCTTTAAGAAAAAATTGTTTGTGGAACCTCAATGTCATTTTTAAAGACCTGTCTAATGACTATAGACACCCACACGTAGGTATAGGTTTGATGAAAAAAAAAATATAGTTTCAGTTCCATGTATGGGGCGACCCCCTAAATCCTTTTTTTTATTTTTGTATAAAAATCGTAAAGCGGTTCACAGAATACTTGTAGAGTTTCAACTGTGTAGTCTCAATAGTTTCCGAATGAAGTGGCTGTGACATACGGGTGGACAGACGGACAAACAGACATGACGAATATATAAGGGTTCCGTTTTTTGCCATTCGACTACGGACCCCTAAAAAACAGCTGGTTTGTAGTAATTTTTGATGAGCTCGTTATCAATACATGTTGGATTTAGATAATGATCATCAGATAAAAATAAAATAGTTAGTAATAGATTTTTGAAAATCATCAAATAAATAATTATAATAATATATAATCAATATATATTTTATCCCTGCTGCCCCTATTACCTACCACAATCGAGAGTTTTCGTATAGGGTAATGTTGGCTCACGGAAAATTAGCTTGATAGTAATCAAGTGAAAAAATGTACCGTGGATCCTGGACTAACATTGTGACGCGGTCAATAATAATTTATAGATGAACGGATAGCTGTCAGTGGGGCGCAAAGTGACATACGTCCGTCTAGCACCGCGCCTAAGCGCTCACTGTCGGATTGCATACGTAAGAAAGAGAGCGCGATGACGCAACGCTCGAACTTCTTACAAACCATATAATGATTAATTATAAAATAATAATTTATTAAATAATCAAAAATTAAAAACAACCAAATTTTGTATTTAAATATGATACGTTATTGTTATAAATTTTAACAACGTACGTTCATCAGTAATACAGATATTTTTGTTGGAAGATCATTTTAAGAGGTTAGTTTACCATTTTTTTGTATCGAGAAAACTTTTCAAAAACGTGTTTTGAAAACAACGAAATTATCAGAAATGTGTTCAAGATTAACATATATTTTTTCCGTCGTGTCAAACTGTATAGATTTGGCTAAAAAATTGTTCAATACAAGCCTATTTGGCTCTTGTCAGCGCCTTAAAAATCGTAAAATGAACCATTCATAATAGTAATTGCGTCTGTGACAATTTTACGATTTTTTACGCAATTCATATTATTTTCCAATTATGATCTATTTTTTTAAACGGTTTTATTTTTTCTAAATGGTTACAGAAGCAGTTAATATTATGAAAGGTCCATTTTACGATTTTTAACGCAATTCATATTATGATCTGCCAAAGTGGCCGTTTTAGACCCCCTGATCCCCCAAATCGATCCACTGTCAATATTTTTCTTTTGTTTATTCCTTTCTGATCCACTGTAATTTATCATTCCGTTCTGATCCCCTTTCTTTGTTTAATGGGTGTCCATTAAAAAAAGAAAGGGGAAAGGGGGGAAGTACAAGTGAAGTACAGTCAATCAAAAAACAGTTGATAATGAAAAAATAAAATAGGATACAAAGTCACAACATAATTATGAAGTCCCATAAACTACCAGGAGAACAGAAGTATAAATATGGAAATTGGAATCATCAACTCGATAAATTACGAATATTTTTACATTGAGCGACTGCATGCCTAATTGACCTCCACAACCTATAAATTTAATTAATAGAGTTTTTGAAAAAATAGGGGAAAGTAAGACCCCGACGCCGATACTGGGAAATTCCTGATGGAATAATCCAATAACATTTTGCCCGACCCGGGAATCTGACCCAAGAACTCGACCACTAGACGAACAACAGCCAACAAGGCACTGCACTCGAGATACTTTTCAATTTTATCTATGTATTTAGAAGGAGAACTGACTGGGTGACATATCAACGTACAGCCGAAACTACTGGGGCTAGGAATGTGAAATTTTGCACACGGCTTCCTATTATAATGTAGGGGAGCACTAAGAAGGGGTTTTTGGAAATTTAACCTTTAAGGGGGTGAAAAGGGGGATGAAAGTTTGTATGGAAAATCGTCACTTTTGTAGTTGAACCGACATCCACGCGGGCGAAGCCGTCGGCAAAGTGCTAGTCCACAAATATAAAATTAAATTCACTTTTGACGTCTGTCAGATGTGACGCAATTTTCACTGTTATTTTGAGTGATTATTCTGGAAAATCTGTTTGTTTGAACCAAGGCTGCTCAACTCATTTTAAAATCTTTAGGTTAATAACACAATCATTATCTTAATAAAAATCTTATAAATGAATAAACGAAATTAAGATCTTATAAAACCTTAACCACGCACTTCAAAGAAGTTTTTATGATAACAATTTAGAATCAATAATGTTAGCCTTGACTTTGTCAACTTTGCATAAACTTCCAGAATAACCAATAGACAATAAGGTGGATGCAAGAGCGAACAAAGCGAACTCGAAAATGTAGAGCACAGTGCCTCGTGATAATTTCCTTTTTGAAAAATACTTAAGCTACATAGCGTCAGGCTTATGGCAAAGCGCTAAGGTAACCCGGATAATTCAAATTTTCTTAAGTTTTTTTACATTTAAACGGTCAGTGTTACCTTGTATGTTAAATAAAATAGCGCGACCGCAACAAATGTGGCCTAATAATGATTAAAATCAGCAATACAACCCTCTCAGGCTCTCAGTTCATTTAACCTCCTTGAATGCCTTTTTCATTAAATAGTCACCTAATGGAATTAAATTAACTCAAGAGGATTGGATTCATGATTTTAATGATTTAAACATCTCTATAAATGCATACGCATATTATAATCAACATAAAAGCTGACACTGACACTGACCTGCAAATAGCAAAAGACATAAGAAAATTTGAATTTTGCTGACTAATTTATCGCTTCCGCTTATGACTTGACTGACTTACTCAAGTAAGTTAGAAAATAAAAGAGGCTGCGTGTGCCCCTCTCAGACTGCCGGAGGCCTGGTGGTCTAAAATGGCCACTTTAGCAGATCAGAATATGAATTGACCTTTCAAAATAGTAACTGCGTCTGTGACCATTTTACGAATTTAACGCAATTCATATTGTTTTCCTATTATTACTTACCTATGATCTATTTTCCTTAATGGTCCCAGACGCTGTTACTATTATGAAAGGTCATTTACGCTTTTTGACGCAATTCCTATTATGATCTGCTAAAGTGGCCGTTTTAGACCCCCTGGTCCTCCTGACCACTGACACTCATTGATTGTGAACCTATTTTCAGCAAATATTGTATCAGTGTATTGTGGGTTTTGAATGTCTGTAATTTCTAGCTGGACGATATTGGGACCCGCTGGATGCGAGACGCACGGGACCAGTCAATGTGACGAACCCTGGGGGAGGAGGCCTATGTCCAGCAGTGGACGTCTTTTGGTTGAAATGATGATGATATTGGCTTGTTCAGAATTTTAAATTCAATCGAAGTAAGCTGTAGGCTGATACCGAATGCGTTAACGGACCACAAAGCGGCTCGTGGGCTTGCGCAACCTTGTTTAAAACTGATCGAAGTTGGATGGTTGAGTACAAAATCTATCTTCTAATAAATAAAGAGAGAAGTCCTGACTGACTGACTGACTCATCAACGCCCAGCTCAAACCCTTGGACCTAGAAAGCTGAAATTTTGCACAGAGGTTCTTATGTAGACATGGAAGAAGGAAGGATTTTTCGAAATTCAACCCTTAAGGGAGTTAAATAGGGGATGAAAGTTTGTATGGAAAATCGACATTTACACGCGGGCGAAGCCGCTGGCAAAAGCTAGTCTATATAAATAAAGAGAGATTTCCTGACTGACTGACTGACTCATCAACACCCAGCCCAAAACCTAGAGAGCTGAAATTTTGCACAGAGTTTCCCTTTATAATGTAGAATAAATAAAGAGAGATTTCCTGACTGACTGACTCATCAACGCCCAGCCCAAACCCTTGGACCTAGAGAGGTGAAACTTAGCACAGAGTTTCCCTTTATAATGTAGACAAGGAATAAGGAAGGATTTTTCGAAATTTAACCCTTAACCCGCCAGCACCCGCGCTTCTAGAAATTACACGGTCACTCGCGTGTAGAGCATTTCGCTCACGTTTATGAATGTCATTAAATGCAAGTTTTACCAAAAAAATATATCATTATAAAATGTTATTAAATAAATTACACTTTATTTATTCTAGAAAAAATATTTTCAAAAAGTTTCTAGCATAAATCTTTTTTATTTTTAATTAACAATCATAGGCACTACTTTGCCAGTCTTCTAAGGCAGTCTAAAAGAAAATAATGATATATTATAATAATAATAGAAATACATAATAGTTTCCTACGTCAGTAAATTTAAGCAATAATATTATATAAAAGTAGCAGTCAAACTGTTGATAAAATTGAAAAAAAAAAAACCTTTAGAAAAAGCTTCGCCGCAGTCGGGTAAAAAGTACTAACGTCGATACCCGCGCGATGAGCAAAACCCCGCTTTATGGTACACGGCGCAACAAACCTCCTCGTACGAGCGACTGGTACACACTGGCGAGAAGTGAACTGTATCCAGGGGTGGAGGAAGGAACGAAACTCAGCTACTGAATGAACAATGTCCGTACGCATAATTTTGACAAAATGAGGCGTGTTTTAAATTTACTGTGAGCGAAATGCTCATAGCGCGAGTGCTCGCGGGTTAAGGGAGTTAAATAGGGGATGAAAGTTTGTATGGAAAATCGACATTTACACGCGGGCGAAGCCGCTGGCAAAAGCTAGTGGTAAATAAATCCGAGGTCTGTCATCGCACAAGCTACGGTTGGCTACCCGAAATAATTTCAGAAAACTATCAACGTAATTTAATTGATTGCGTCCAACAATCGCAATCAGGGTCATCGGCACACGCATCCACAGTACACAGCCATCCATTATCATTACAATTTCACTTATAACCAACATTCATCCATAAACATAGAGTACTAAATCAAACAGGGTATAAAAGAGTCTGGTATTTTTCATTATTTAGCATCAGTCGTAAAGTGTATGTGACGACAATGCCTGGCACGCGAGGTAGCCGAACATCAATTAAATTGTACCACATAAAATGTTCTAAATCATAATCTCGACTACGGCCGTCAGGCAAACACGTTATTAATTAAGTTATAAAAAAGTCATGGCTGTATTAGCATATTTATGGATCTATAAAGTCGGGGGCGGGTCGCTACTGCTTGCCAGCGCCATCTAGCGGGCTCGGACGGAACTTGCGACCGTCGACATTACCACTAAACTTACTAAGCTTTGGCTGTTGCATTAGAAAAGTTTAGTCTGAAACAATATTTTTTCAAAGGGTCATAAAGACAGATTATACTTCAGTATCACTATCACTACATAGTATAAAACAAAGTCGCTTTCTCTGTCCCTATGTCCCTTTGTATGCTTAAATGTTTAAAACTACGCAACGGATTTTGATGCGGTTTTAAAACCTTTTTTGCACCCGTGCGAAGCCGGGGCGGGTCACTAGTTATCTACTAAAGCTCTTATGCTCAAGTACATTTATTTTTTAAAACGCAATAATATCAGCTGAAGTGTTGTCGATACGTGTTCAGTGTCGTGTAGAAAGTGATCAGCGTAAAAGTTAAAAGACGATGATGCCAAAAGGAAATTAATACCTGGTGTCTAGAAAATAAGGGATATCAAAAAATAAAAATATCTATAGGTACCCTTTACCACTTCAGAGAAATAAGTTCCAAGTAGGTCAAATCTAGCAATCACAGAAACATGAAAAAACAGTAAAGCAAATAACGACACGTTTCTGATTCTTTTCTTGCAATTTTACTTTGGTTATATTAAATAAAAAACTTTTTGCAAAAAAAAAACAACCGACTTCAAAAACACCAAAAAGTGAAAAATAAACTTCAGAAGAAAAATCAACTTCTGAAGTCGGTGACATTTCTTTGTTTTATTTGGTTTTTTTGCCACCGACTTCAGAAGCTGATTTTCTTCTGAAGTTTATTTATATAGCGTCAGAAAAAGCACGAAACACGTAATATGTGCCTATGAAATTTGAAGGTTGCCCTCGATTTCTCTGGGATTCCATCATCAGGTCCTGGTTTCCATATCATGGTGGCCCTTGAAGTATCTCCGTTCCAATAAAAAAAGAATCATCAAAATTGGTTCATAAACGACGAAGTTATTCGCGATACACAAAATCAGGTAACATACCTACTTACATAAAAAAATGTGTATTGTACACATCTACATACCCCCCCAGAGCATACAGGCGTGATGTTACGTCATGATAATGTATATTCAATAAACAACCAAGCGATTCCAGCAATTACGACAGATTTGCCGTCTATTTTTGAAGAGTTCCATTGTATATCTCCGAAGATCAGCACCAGATCTTCACCAAATTAAAATGGGACCACCTCAGGAGTATACTCTTTTAAATAAAAAAAGAATTTTGAGAATCGGTCCACAAATGGGGCAGAAATCAGGTAACATAATAAAAAAAAAATACATACACACGAACATAATATAACCTCCTCCTTTTTTGAAGTCGGTTAAAAAGCTAAATACAAGACCTTAGTCAATATTTCTAGGAAAGCTAACTTACCTATTGGTATCGCAATATAAAAATCATTTTCCGGTTGATACTTTATACAATGGGTTTTCTATGAACTGGAGTAGAAATAGTACATTTTGATACAAGTGCGGAAAGTTTGTTATTGCATTCGAGGCAGATTGAACACCCGAGCCGTATGGCGAGGGTGTTCATGGGGTCGAGAAATGCAATAACAAATTCCCACGTGTATCAAACGACGTTTTTCAATACACTTTCGAAGAAATTAACTAAAAACGTTATGTGTTTTTGTCAACAAATTTGATGAGACTATGATTTAATTTACTTTTTTTCCGCGGTTTGATTTCGCCAGGTTGAAAAAGAAGCAAAGGTATAAAGCCGCCAAACAGCCTCACAGGAAAAATATAAAATTTAAATATTTTTTAATTAAGAACACAAAAAAATGCTTACTTGTTCATAAAAGTAAATAATTGTTTAAAATATTTACGTTTATTAGTAGTATTCTTTTTACAAACACAATTTAAATATTCAAAAAATATTTACGCTGTAAAGACGCAGATCAAAATGGCGAGATTAAAAAAAAAACACGCCTGCTCTATAATAGTCAGTGGTGTTTTTTTTTTAATTTCATAAGTTTTAATCGAATTACCGCTGCTCTATGATTACAGCGTGCGGTAATAATATTACAGCACGCTGTATTCTTATTACCGCACGCGTGCGAAATATGATGCATGTCGAACCTAATCGTAGTGCAATAAGAGCTAGTTTTCGAGGAAGTGTATTGAAAATGAATTTTTCAACACACTTGCTCATAAAGTGGCTATAATTTTGTTGTGCGTGTTATTGGGAAAGGTTCAGTTCAATTGATTAACACTGGTTGAATTGTAGTTTGATATGAGTTTAATAAAAGGGTTCACAAAATGGTTATGTAACATTAATACACCGAAATATGACGTGGCAGGGCGAAGGTATGTGAGCGACTGGCGAGGCGAGCGGGCTCCCGGCCCGGCGGCTATCAAAAGTGCCAATCAGCATTTTGCTTCGCTAGGGTCGCTACAATTTCACCGCAATTAGGCACATAATGACACCTATAATCAAACTGTGACTTTTTCATTGCTATTATTCACTAGTGAGTTATAGGGTTTTGACGGCTCGGGTCTCAATGGCGCCTCAGCGGTAATCACCAACGTTACACACTTGTACCATAATGTACTATTAAATCCTGCATGGAAGCAATTGCATGGTTATAAAGTAATGCAATTTGTTTGCCGGACTACGAACTTACCATATTATTTTATCTATTATAAAATGTGAAACCAATAAAAAAGCACAAAATTCCACGAAGTGACTTTGTAAGAACGAGTGTTTGAATTAAAAAACTTTTTAGTGGTTCACAAATATTCACAATACATGTTCATGGGTCATAGTGTGGACAATGTAGTTTTTTTATGAGTTTTTTTGATTTTTCAAAAACCGTTTGTCCGTTTTTGATAAAAAAATCATGGAACCATTTGGGAAGTAAGTAGGTATAACATTTCCAACAAAAAAAGAATTTTTCAAATCGGTTAGCAAGTGACGGAGGTATGCCCGAACAAAAAAAAAAATATGTCTATACATCGAATTGAGAACCTCCTTCTTTTTTTAGAAGTCGTTTAAAAAAAATTACAAAAGTTCATAGAACGCGTAAAAACATGGCGAACGAAACGACACTAATGTTTGTCCCGTTTGTTTAAAAAGACGCATCTAATTACACTCATACCGCGGATACAATAATTTCCGAGAACAGTTCAAACCGTGACCGCCTTTGTTCTTTAGCATTGGATTTAACTTATTCATTTAATAAAATATTGTAGTGAAGGTGGGTAAACAGTAACAGCCGCATACTTCTATAGTTCAGGTGCTTCAGGAATTATCCCGACTGTCATTTGAAGATATTTGACAGTTGTTACGACTGATATCAATAGCGGTCATTGCCCTTTGACTATATCTCTTTGAGAAAAGAACTATCTACATTATCATAGTATAGTATCAAACATGCTATGTTGGACAGTCTTAAATATAAATCATTTCCATAAAAACCTTGCTGGAAAATTTAAATCAGCAACTGTAAGCACTATATTTTACTTACTTACACGTATAGTGCGAGAAAGTATAGTACAGTTGCTGATTTTAAGAATAAAAACGTCTTTCAAATTATTATCCTATTATGAAGCTTCTGCAAAACGGCCATCTTAGACCCCAGTTTCAAAGGTTCTCAACTTCAAAATCCTAATTCGACACTGAGAACATAACCACGTAGGGTAGGGTCAACAGAAACATGAATGAACAGAAGGGACCCCCGCTCACTCCCCCGCTCACTCCCTCATTCAGTCGCTCGCCTCGCGACCGCGTGTAAAATACAACATAAAACAAGTCGTATGTCGTACATGTAATAAATTAAAAGATACACACGACTGATAGTGTTTTATTGTGTACAAATGGCTCGTGTTATGATATACCTGGAGTACTTAATTAAAATAGTTTTTATATCGCTAATTGCTGGCGTTGAAAAGCTAGAGTAGATCGTATCAAAAATGCTATTAAGAACTGAGTACGTTAGCCTAAACGTGAGCTATAGTTTTATACGAATATACATATATAGTCTCTTCCTTTATATCGAAACGTCTCTATTTGTTTTTTCAGTAAATCGTAAATATAATATGAAATGGGAATCACTATTCACACAGGTTACACTTGCAATAAACGTGGCTTAGTGGTTGCGAACGACGCAACTAAATGGACGTAGTTTTAAGTTCGATTCCTAACTTTAAAGTCAAGTGTTAAATTAATGAACTTGATCATCTTTCTGCCCTTGTCCCATTATACTGAGGGCTGGCACAACACAGGTATACACAAAAATACTGATACTATTGTATTGTAGCGCAAAAGTAAGTTACTACCGTGCGCGGTAAATCGTAACCTTTTTTTTTTTTTTTTTTTGGTGGGTGGAAAATCATCGAATAACCCCCCCCCGCTCTTGGGCAGAGCGAAGGGGAGTGTCAGACTTCTACTGACTAAAAACCAACCCATGTTCCTTCTTCTTCGCCCTTGTGTCGGAGCCGCGGTAACCTTTCGATATCCACAGCCCCGACGGGCGTCGGCCCTTGCGGGCCCCTCCTTGCTGACATCTCTTTGAGGCGCGCGTGGAACACGTACGCGCCGCCGACACGGTCTGTTGCCGTCATGACGACGGCGGACGGCGAGCTAGCCCGTTACTCACCGTCCACAGGCCCGCGTCTACGGTGGCCGGAGGTCATCGCGTGACCTCCGACGCCCGGAGCGCCTTCCGCGGCGGCTGGGACGTTGAGAGGTTCTCTCCCTCTCTCGTTCCGCCACCTCCTTCGCTAGCATCACTGCTTCGCAGAAGGAGGCGACGGCGTCCCATTCCTCCTCGCCCCGGACCATGGCTTGCACCAGGGCCGGGCGCGAGAGGTCGCCGCCGCCGAGTAAATCGTAACCTTCATTGGACTTCGCAGTGCGAGATATTATAAGAATATTTTGGAACATTAACATTAGTCATAGTACTTTCATCCAAGTCTTTAGCTAACCAAGACCTCCCTCATTTATTAAAATGACTAAATGTAAATACCCGTAATTTAGTATTTTCTGAACTATAATTAAAACTTAACCTTAAGAGCCTAACCAAAAAGAAAAGTAGCCCTCTTCGAAAAAAGAAAATACAACATTTGAGGCGAGTGCAATTAGTTCAGAAGCCTGGACCAGCTACCAGCAGATGAGTATAGGACGGCGATAGTGTTAGGTTATATTTTTTATTCATCCATACCTACTTCCGATTTGTGAGTGTTGTCGCAGTGACGCGCAGTTAATTGGAAAAGGGTTGTCGGTCAGACAGCCGTCGCACGATGTCGCGACACATCGACATGTGTGAATAAGTGTTTTGTGCGCGACTTTTTTACGTTTCCACGACTATTTTTGCAAGACATTAATTGAAATCGCACGAACTTCCATATCTATGAATTTCGCGGACATGTTTTTTTGAGCTCCAAGTGCAAATTGAAGTTTTCAGAGCGGACTAGCTTGAAGTTTGACCGCCAATTAGTTTTACTATTGCAAACATTAGATTTAAACACTTGATTTTTAAGAGGAAACGCGAGTGGTCTTTTCTCCATACAAACGCTCTCGCCTGTTTTCTTTTTGGTTAATGACCCTAGAGCAATGGTTTTTTACAGAATAATAAATATTAACTATTTCTATGCCCCCATGTTTTTCTTTTTGGTGATAAATTATTTTTATAAGCACTAGAACCCTCAAAAAGTGCTCAAAATTCATTCAACGAGGACACATAAACTCCACCAGACTCATGAAGGCAAATCATTTGTTATCAAACTGCTACTGAGAAATTCCTGAAACTGAAAATCACATTGCATGACCTGGCTATTAAACCCCTGACCTGCAGTATAGTGCTTGCTACAACAGACCAACGAGCCGTCTTGTTATACACGCAGCTGAAAGTTACCCAGACGAGCACACAAACATTGCAGCTTTACATCGAAACAGGCATTTTAGTGTCGAATCAGAAAGCTGAGCTGAACAATACGTTACGGGAACCTCATCAGGTCGATAATGCTGTATAGTTGGCTTCGGAACAATTAATCAAAGGGACTGACTCACTGGCGCAACGTCTTTGAGTTAGGTCGGGTACACACTGAGCTTTGTGGACTGTAAGGCATTGTACCTGTTGCCCGAGGCGTTGCAGGCGGGAATCGAGAAGCAGTTGTGATGAAAATATTGTTTAGACCTAACAAAATTGTGACCAGCCATTGATTCTTGATCTTGAAGAAAAGGTTTCACTGTTTGTAGCATACAATGTAGACGTCAAGAAGTATGTACAACAAAGAAACGTTTTATAACGAGTCCAATTCACAAACATTGGCCATACTGAAAATTATCTCTATACCTACCTTCTATGAGTGCTGCAAACATTTGTAATGGAATGATAAGTTGTTAGTAAAAATAGAAATACTCAAGAAGCAGTTTGTGAAATATAACAATGTAAACCAACTTTCGTAGCTTACCCAATGAATGACATTGAGTTAAGTTTATTTTGCGAATAACGAACAAAGTATGAAAAAAAACTGAAATCAGCTATCCTGAAACCGTGATTGTTATGGTGACCCTACAATCCAGCCGAGATATTCCGAGGCAGGGCGAGCATGTCCCTAACACCACCTTTACTGTTTTTGAACCAGGATAAAAGTACAGGGACGGCGGATAACTTTTTTGGTTAAAAAAACAATGGTCGCTAATCCCACATTCACGCGGGATTAAAACAGTTATCGGGATACTGCGCAGCAGGGTTGCCGACTGTACTCTAATAATGAGTAAGTATTACAGTCTGTTTCGAGTAGACGTATTTTATAATAATAATAATATTTATTGCCACAAGATTCAAGTACATTGCACTATATACAGATTAAAGTTTTTCTTAGTTTAGCATTAATTTAGGTAAATAAGTACAATAAGTTCAACCCTGTCCCCTAAACTAGGCTAGGCCTGTATCTTAGGGGGCAGTGACATAATCTGTCAAAGCAGTAGAGTACGCTAAAATATTCTATTTATTGACTTTCAATTGAATTAAATTAATTTCTCTCACTTTAACATTCATTGAGTCTTTAACAACATGATTGCAAAGTTAGTTAAAAGAAAAAGTTTATAAGGTTGCTCAAAAATAGTAAGTAATCATAGTCTGTTTATAGGTCTGTGCTCATTATTTATCCTCACTGCTACATAGGTATTCTATGCCTTCTAAAAACAGTTGTCAACCCTTACAGTGAGTGGTGCACGGGTGCACCTCTGCGGCTCTGCCCCTCCCAGTAGGGATGACGGCGTAATGCGAGAGGTATCCATTCATCATTGATGCGCCCACAACAGTTGCTTGCTAGCCGGTAGCCGCCTAATGTAATCCGCACTTAAACACGAGGAAGTACCCCAGACCCCTCCCACACTTTTACATTCCGTACCATAAACCATTTTAATGGAAAATCGATGATATAATTCAATTACTGGTTGGCACAGCCACGCCACAAATCAACTGAACATTTTTCTCTGGAGTTTTTCCTTTAAAAACAAAACAATGCCGTGCCGAGAGAAGAAAAAAGACTATAATCAGATTCAACGAGTCATTTGCTCAATGGGGTAATAAGTGTGACTTTGCAATAGAAGACCAGATTTGTTTTTCTTCCCATTGAAAGAATAAAAAAGGAATCTGTCGACCGGAGCCGATATTTTCATCGAAGTCCTTAATTACCCTCGGGGGTGAACAGTTTATCGGCGATTTATGGTTTGTCTATTGAGTTTCCATTCGCTGTAATAATAAAGGAATAAAGACATTTTAAAATACAATAGACGAGACAACGCGTACAAAATCGTAATTTGCTTGCACGGGACAAACTAGTCAGTGCTCGCTCGTCTAGGCTACTAACACGTCAGAGTGACACTGACACATGGAATCACATGTTTATGTAAGTTCCAAGTTCACAAGGGAATGAAAATTGCCATAGGAACAAGCTTGCCAAATAGAAGAATTTAAAACTAAAGCATTTCCTAAGTATTTATAATTCTTTATTTAGGCTCCTCCGGAAATATTTCTAATTATAATCCACACCTTGAAAACTTGCAGTAACATAGCCTCCCCGAGTAAAAAAAAGAATTAAATAAGTCGTTAGAATCTCCCGCAGATCCATTGATAAAAACCGGCCAAGTGCGAGTCGGACTCGCGCACCGAGGGTTCCGTAAAAAAAATATATTTTGTGATGTAACTAAAAATTTATGGTTTTCGTAATTTTTCCTTTATCTATGCTATAAGACGTTGCTTCGTACCAAATTTCAAGATTCTGAGTTCACGGGAAGCACCCTGTAGGTTTTGATTCCCTTGCAAGTGTCGAAAATTTGCGGCATAAACGGCTGTATCTTTTGATTGCGTTGGCTTAGAAGTTTGATTTTTTCACAGCTTCAAGGGACAGTAGACCTGAGTAATTGATATAAATTTCAGCTTCATACCTCCACGCGTTCCTGAGAAAAAGGGTCTTGACAGACGGACGGACGGACGGACAGACGGACAACAAAGTGATCCTATAAGGGTTCCGTTTTTTCCTTTTGAGGTACGGAACCCTAAAAATAATCCAAGGACACACGTATTATTGGGACTCAAAGAATGTATTTTCGGAACGAGGCCAGTAGGACGGTATAGTAGCCTTGACCTTAAACTTGAACTTATTTTCAAAGACCTTCCTTGTTAGACCTTATGTAAGACTTTTAAAGTGAAAAAGAAACAATATTTTGAAAGAATCACCGTCTAGCTTGGCAACTGCAGGGAAAAACGAACTACGGAAAGCGGAGAGTTAGATTCAGTGGGGCAGCGTGGAATATGTGTTCACATCTTCTGTATAAATAAAAAGAAATCTCCTGACTGACTGACTGACTCATCATTGCCCAGCCCAAACCCTTGGACCCAGAAAGCTGAAATTTGCACAGAGGTTCCCTTTTTAATGTAGATGAGGAATAAGGAAAAATTTAGAAATACCATCCCCAAGAGGGTGAAACCAGAAGCTAGTACTTGCATAAACTCACGTTACTTTGCCAGTTATCCTGGGGGGAGGGGGAGACGGAAACTACAGAACACTACTTCCGGTGACCTTTACGCAACGTTTTGGCTCATACACGCTCTGTTCATACACGTACGACGGTTGCAAGTAAGTAATACGCACCTGAAATTTTTTGAAGAACAGTGCCAATAAATTCTTTGTAAGTACTTTTCATTCCCTTCTTTCAGAAAAGAAATATTGTACTTTACACTCTACACACTCATTTAAAAAAGTTTGTCTCGTAGCGAAGTCAACAGTCGAGTATAAGTAGATAAGCTACTTGTTAAAATCTGGATGAGTCTGGCACAGGAACGTGGACGATGGCACAAGGAAAGAGAGCCCTATACCCAGCAGTAGGTGAATTCAGATGGTAGGTGATGATGATGATGATGCTACTTCAGTAGTTATTAATACTTATGAGCATATTAACATCTACATAAATAAAAAGAGAAGTCCTGACTGACTGATTGACTGACTCACCAACGCCCAGCCCAAACCGTTGGACCTATAGAAAGCTGAAAGACAAGGAATAAGGAAGGAATTTTCGAAATTCAACCCCTAAGGGAGTTAAATAGGGGATGAAAGTTTGTATGGAAAATCGACATTTTCACGCGGGCGAAGCCGCTGGCAAAAGCTAGTAAATAATAAAGAGATAAGTTCCCATAACAGCAGGACTGTTTAAATAGTTGGAGGGACCTTTGAAAGTTAGGTTATAATCACAAAAAAGCGCAGTCGGATGAAAGCGTACTCGTGTTAATATTGCGACCGCGGCGCGTAGCCCGCTTCACAGCGACTGCGACTAGAGCCGCCACACCGAGCTACTAACCACTCTACGTTTGACGCGATACTTTCGGTCTATGCACACGCTTAAGGAAACCAAATGGCACTTGTTTTACAGTCATTGCGAGGACTTTTTTGTACTGGACTACCTGAAAACCTTCTAGTTACGGAGATATTTAAGGTCAAAGTTCCAAGTTTTTCACGTTTTTTGCACCAAGTCACCAAAAATAATCGACGTTTCCCAATCATATATTTTGCTCAGGTTTACTTACTTCATCATCGGCTAGATATGATCAGTCTTTGCACCCTGTATAGTTCACTTGATCCCAATCTTAAGTTCACTCATTCAGACCAGTAGCGACCCAGAGTAACAGCTTCTCCATACGAGTTGCTACCTTCACTGATCGCAAAAGAGTGGATTTATGAATATTCTCTAAAAAGAGTGGGTTAAAAGAGGATGGAATTTGTAAGGAACATACTACAACTTTGCAGATTCGAAATATGTACTTAACACATGTGATAGTATTATCTTGATTAGTCGACTACTTTGACAAGGCTGCCTCGTACTGCAGAGCATCACCGCGTGGCGTTTCCCTGGTGGAGTGTTGTACGATTGTTCTTCTTCGTCTACTCGGAAATTTACAGCGGGTCGGATAAATAAAACTGTACCTACCCACAGTTGAGACCATGTTTAAATATTATAAAATTGGTTATAATATTGGTTTGTGCTATAGTAGGTGAGCTAAGTCCCGTGATGAGTAGAATGCCGCATATAGTGTCAGGTCGGAACACACACAGCTCGGTGGAGCGCCGCAGCGCACCGCCGACTTTTATTCTCTTTGTTACGGGTTCACGTTATTATTAAAAACAATAAATCGCTGAGGGCGCCACCTACCACTATTGCTTCGCTTTCACTTCGCAATACACCCCCGTTCACCGTTCACCCCCCAGCGAACCCCCAACGCCCCCTTAGTAATTACTGGAGTGAAACACGCAGTCTTTATTTGAAAATAGCACCTCAATTGTTGATTAGTTCGAAATTTTTAATGTTATATCGAAAGCCATTGGTATTTGTGTGGCACGAAACGGTTGTTACGGGGGTGTAAAGCTTACCCACTCCGTTGTAGTCGGTATAGCGGTATATAGCGGTAGGGAAAGTTGCAGTCTTGCAGTTAAACGATTAATGAGGTGCAATCAGTTTCGCTAAAACTGATTATGCATAAAATCATTATGTGTAATTGGAAGCAGGCCATTTCGTTGTCCGCTGTCCCTTGTTCGTTGTCCGTGTGAGGCCTGTCATTATCCTATTAGGGAGGTAACCTAGCTAGTCAACAAGTGCTTTTTGGTGCAATTCGACGGCACGGTTGGTGCAGCGGCTGAGCGATTAGACTGCTGCGCTGCGTATCGCGGGTTCGATCCCCGGAAAAATATTTGGATGTCCTACAGATAATTATTTTAGGTCAGGGTATTTGTGTATGTGAGTTTAAATGTTTGTGAACGCACCCACGATACTAGCAAATATTTATATAAAAAAGTATTTTTTTTTAAATCTCCGCCTCCTAAAAATATGAACGAGATGTCATTCGATTCGGAACAGCGTGTAGGTATTTTTTTTGAAAAAAATCAAGAGCAAGGCAAAAGTTATAAACAATTAACGGAACCAAAAAATGGAGTTTAGTTTTTTAATTTAGTATTATAGTATTATAATTTTATTTTAAAAAATGTACAAAATTTTTTTAAAATACTTAAGTATACTTAAGTATTTGATTTTTAAAAATAGATTGACATTTTTCAAATTTGAAAAAAGATTCAAAAAAGGAAGGAAATTTCCCAATAAAACCTAAGAAAATTGATTATTAAACGACCTAAGACAAAGATTCCTGTTATTGTCGAAAAAAGTTCGGAAAATGTGTACCTAACACTTTGATAATTTTATAAGAAGTTCGTTTTTTGACTCTAGAAAATGGCATAAGTTTTATTTAAAGTGAATTATTCCTGTTAATAATCTGTCGTAGTTAATTAAACTAACATAAGTTAACAATTGTATGGGTAATCGCATTTAGGTAATATTACACGCATGTTATTATTTCAAATTACTAATTCTATTGTAAAATATCTCTGACTTTCCTAAATTCCAAAGTTTCTCCAAGGATTTCTCCCCACTTCTCCCCTATGTAGAACGATTAGTTTCCCTAAAAAGGGGTAACATATCCTTAATGCAGCAACACTGGCGCACCCCCGCGGTATTTCCCCGCAATATGGGTGAAAAGCCTCTTTTATCTCTTCTGTGGTGAAAAGTGCAGAACGGTCCACGGGAATAAAGGTGTCTTCATTTTGGACTGTGGACTAGCTTAAATCCCTAACTTCTCAGGATCCTAGTGTTAACTCCCTAGAGTGGCCTAGAATCCCTCGGTACCTTCGTGGTTTAAAATAAGTGCCCGTGACGTAAACTGCTTTAGCCTCTTGGTGAGTAATCTACAATTAAATGCTTTATTTGATATTGTACCGTATTTACAAACTTTACCAGGCAGGCGTCGTCGACCGAAAGACGCATCGCATGAGCAATGATTACCGACTATTTAGGGAAGTTCCTAATCTGCCAACCACTAACTAACTATGGTATAAAAATTAACCCCTGGTACCCTTGGTACCCTTTTGTATTGTTTAAGATTTATTTAATAACCATTTATTGTTTTTTTTTTCACATCATTCTGTCATACCACAATTATGTAAAAATAGTAATGTGCCTGCCTATGTAATAAGTAAATTGTTCTACTGACGTCGCTATATAAATAGGTAACCATAGTTTTTTACTACGGTGCAACCCGGGCAACTACGAATTTTAAGGTTTTTTGGTCACATGAAATAAAATGAAAACTCGATGGAAATACTGGTAAGTACTTCAGGGCCAAGTCCTCCACTTGGCCCAAAAGGTCACACTGAAAAAAAAGAATTGTTGAATGTACTAAAGTAGCGTAGGTTGAGTAATGAACTGCCATAGTCAACCCTTTTCATAGTTAATTTTACTATAACAAGAGTGAATTTAACAAAATCCACTTTGTTGATTTTACATAACAAAACAGATTGACTAAAACTATTTTAAGTATAGTAAAATTTATCGAACAAATATTTGAATACACTAAAGATAGTTTGTAAAATACTTTCGTAAGAGTTCTCTAAATTTCCAACAGGTGACACTACTAAATTTGTTCGTAACACTAACAAATAAGAAAGTTGATTTTACTTGACACAAATCATGAGATACGTTTAATATAATTAACACTAGAAATATGTACATTTTACACAAGCTTGTCAATAAAATCAACAAAGAAGTTTTGTTTAAACAACAGTACGAGTTTCGCAACACAGTTCTCCAGATATCCGATAGGTGTCGCTTGCTACTCTACTAAAGTTGTTCGTAAAAACTAACAAATTGGAAGATTGATTTTACTTGACACAAATTATGAGATACATTTAATATAGTTGACATTAGAAATATGTTACTTTTACGCAAGCTTGTAAATAAAGTCAACAAAGAACTTTTGTTTAAACAACAGCGCGAGTTTAGCAAAACAGTTTTCCAAATGTCCGATAGGTGACGCTTGCTAATCTACTAAAGTTGTTCGTAAAAACTAACAAATTGGAAGATTGATTTTACTTGACACAAATTATGAGATACATTTAATATAGTTGACATTAGAAATATGTTAATTTTACGCAAGCTTGTAAATAAAATCAACAAAGAACTTTTGTTTAAACGACAGTACGAGTTTAGCAAAACAGTTCTCCAGATATCCGATAGGTGTCGCTTGCTACTCTACTAAAGTTGTTCGTAAAATCTAACAAATTAGGAGATTGATTTTACTTGACACAAATTATGAGATACATTTCATATAATAGACATTAGCAATATGTTAATTTTACGCAAGCTTGTAAATAAATTCAAAAAAGAACTTTTGTTTAAACAACAGTGCGAGTTTAGCAAAACAGTTTTCCAAATGTCCAACAGGTGACGCTCGATAATCTACTAAAGTTGTTCGTATAACCTAACAAAGTGGAAAATTTATTTTACTTGACACAAATTATGAGGTATATTTAATATAATTGACATTACAAATATGTACATTTTACACAAGCTTGTCAATAAAATTAACAAAGAACTTTTGTTTAAACAACAGTACGAATCTAGCAACACGGTTCTCCAGATATCCGATAGGTGTGGCTTGCTACTCTACTAGAGTTGTTCGTAAAATCTAACAAATTAAGAAATTGATTTTACTTGACACAAATTATGAGATTATACATTTCATATAATTGACATTAGCAATATGATAATTTTACGCAAGCTTGTAAATAAAATCAACAAAGAACTTTTATTTAAACAACAGAACGAGTTTCGAAGTCAGTTCTTCCCGACAGGTGACGCTTGCTAATCTACAAATACTAAAGTTGTTCGTAAAAACTAAAAAAGTGGAAGATTGATTTTACTTGAAACAAATTATGAGATTAGAAATAAATAAGTGTGTACATTTTACACAAGCTTGTCAATAAAATTTACAAAGAACTTTTGTTTAAGGTTAAACATTAGCCCGTGACATGACTCGCTATTCTAGGCACATAACGGGTTTCCATGGGTTTTAGCTTCTATATTATATATAATTTTAGCGTGTTCCGACAACTAACGGCAATTTGTTCACTATGAACTATGTTATGAAAGCAAAATTATGTCATTAAATGCAATATGTTTTCGTATTTGCCGAATATAAGTGTGTGCATATACACTCATTTGTACAAATCAAAGTTGTATTCGGCAAATACTACAAATATACAGAATACAACAGCATTTAATGAGATAATGAACCATGCCCATTCCTGCCCCAGTGGTGCCCAGAATGGAGATGTATGTCTTTTAATAGCTCTTTAAAGGTACTTCTAAAATATCTAGATTGAATGTTATATAATGCGCTGGTTCAAAAGTTATATTTTCATTGTAAATCGTAACTTTTCACTGATGTTTTTTTCATAAAGCGTTTCTACGTGACATTGCTATTGAATATTGACTAGGCGCTTGCTTTGATTTTTTTGTTTCTGGACTGTAGCTACAAACATTCTTACTTAAATAATGCCCAAATTATGGAGCTCTGCCCTTGAAATGCCTACAATACTTGTCTATATCGTACAGTAGTTTTTAATGGTACTTTTGGGAGATCTAGATTTAATACTAAATGTTTACATAACTTTTAAAAATAGCGCTTTAAAGGAAATTCAATCTAATGGTCCTTTGCTTTGATAACATAATTCATTCATACTATAACCTTAACCGTTAAGTATAGTTACAGGAAATTGTTCCTATGAGACCATCCATAACTTTTTAAGAGATTCTGAACTGCTTTCACAGATTTCGGAAAAAGGTAACAGTCAGCAAAAAAAAAAAAAATGTAATGTACAAAAAAAATGGCAATCGGTCCTATTTCATGTGGGGATCTAAAGACTATGGGACCATTTAAGGTATGTACTAGAAATGACAGCAATCGCCAAAAACTTTTCCCATACATTTTGAACAGAAAAACAATAAATCAACCCTAAATATTATTTATTGCCAAATGATCCTATTTCATACTGTGATCAAAATACTCTTTAAGGTCAACTGAAATTTGAGTACAGAAACTACGAAATTAAAAAAACAATAAAGATTTGTATGCAGTTAGATCTAATACTTAGCTGTTTTTTAAAGGATGTTTCTAGGGAAGTTTAGAAATAATATAATCTTTTATTTTTAAACATATTTTTATTATTCTGATTCGTATGTTAATAAAACATTATCTAAAAACTGGGCATGTGGATTAAGGTTCTCTTGATACCTTGCCCAACTCATAAACCAAATAATGGTCATGACATGGGCACAGCAACCCACTGTCCGTCGACCCTTGGCGAGGTAGCTCAAGAGTTCCAGTTGACAGTCTGTCACTTCGCTGCCAGCAGGGGTGGCAGATTTCATCTGATCCGTGCAACTGGAATAATAGTTTATTTTTATTTAACATATTTTTAGCTTAATATATAATCTTTAAAGTAAGAATGCATTTGGCTACATAAGATAAAAGATTCAAAGTAAAATAGACAATGTTGCGAAAGTGAAAATTCGACTCTGTAACAATTCTAACCGATGACTGAACACTAACAGGCTCATTGCACTGGGTTTTGTAGAACCGTGCATGGTATGTATGTCACCTATATTGTTTTTATATTTAATCAAAAACTGGTTATGCAGGTTGGCTTCTTAATCATATAAAAAGCTAATAGAATAGAATATAAAAGAAGATAAAAGGATACTTACTTGTTGTGGCATAATTGTCTCCATTATTGTATTCCGTATACGTGCCTCTCGTTCTGTGTCAGTACGTAGCCTGTGAGATCTTGTTCTCAACAAAGAACAACCACAGCTGACACAGACACGACGATGGTGACCACCACTAGTACTAGGTTCGTCAGTAGTAACTGTTGAAGCATTTAAGGCTCGGGTCCAGCAAGAATGGCATACAACAGTGCTATCAGTCACCTGTGAGCAAAGAAAAAAAACTTATATTCACCTTATAAAAGCCAACTGCAGGCGAAATTCTTCACAGACATTCAAGGTGCATCCATACACTTACCAATGGAACGGACACAAGTTATCGCTCATGTGTTAGTAAATAAAGTAATAGCAAATGGCGAATTGAACACTTACCGGTTGGGGCGCGATCCACTGTCGTATTACCGACATAACCTCTGCAAGGTGGAGGGTATGCCTTCTCCTTTGAATAACGTCGGTACCACAATTAATGCATCTCAATCCGAAGCGTCAGACGTTCCTTCCATTGGTATTATATCCAATTATGGGATGCGTGGATTCGGCCGTGTTTGTTCCGAGGTCAACATTTGGGCTTCGATCAGTACCGGTAGGAATGCTAGGTCGTTGTAAGTAGAGTTATCGGTGTCCATTATAATAAGCATGAGTCGAGATAAAAACAAATTAAGATATTCACAACAAACTCAAGACGCAACACGATAAACATTTGTCAAAATGACATATTAATCAGTGTTGCCATGAAAATCGATCTATACTAATAAATCGATTACATTCGAAATTGATGCAGTAATTATTATATTATGGTACAAATAATGTAATATTATAATTATGTACATACTTACTTTAATATAGGCACTGATTTTCTGTATAATGTAATTGGTGATGTTAGTGCTTTCATTAAATACTTTGATTGATGTAAATCGATTAAAAGTATAATAAATTGCAACTTACTAATAGAAGAGATTTATGGCAACCGGAAAAATTATATTAAGTTGTTAAAATACTTTTTAACCGACTTCAAAAAAAGGAGGAGGTTCTCAACTCGTCGTAATCTTTTTTTTTTTTTTATGTATGTTCCCCGATTTCTCAAAGACGCCTGGACCGATTTTGAAAATTCTTCTTTTGATTGAAAGAGTACACCTTCCAATTGGTCCCATAAAAATTTCATCCAATTTGGTTCAGTACTTTTTATTTTGTGAGCATTTTTTTGATTACTGCTATGTGGATGATGTAATTAACTTTTATGTTTGTTACCTCATAACTTTCGACTGGGTAAACCGATTTTGATGATTCGTTTTTTATTCGAAAGCTGGTGCTTCCCTTGTGGTCCCATTATCACCATGTCAATGTCTGATGATGGGATCTTGGAGAAATCGAAGGAACTCTTCAAATAATAACAGCAGATTAACCGGGATTGCTGCTATCGCATATCTATGCTTTTTTACGCCATTACACAACATAATATCACGACTGTACTCACTAAAAAGGGTAAAATAAAAAACTTTTTCAAAAAAAAATTAAACCGACTTCTAAAAAAACACAAAAAAGTATAAAATAACTTTTCTTTCGGAAGTCGGTGACAATAAAGCAAAGGAAATAAGAAGAAAAGTCACCGACTTCCGAAAGAAAAGTTATTTTATACTTTTTTGTGTTTTTTTAGAAGTCGGTTTAATTTTTTTTTGAAAAAGTTTTTTATTAAATTATTATTTTTATCAGTTCGAATAGATACAACTAAAAATCACAAATATTCATGTTTTATAAAAGGATATTTTTTGATACAATTGGATTTTTCTAAGACTTCTGTTCACGCCAAGCCATTATTGGACAATCCCCTTTCAGTTAAATGTGTCTTCACATATCCTAAAACCAGACGCTTCTAACGATACTTCATTTATAAAATTATCATAAGTAGTTAAGAAGTTATGAGGGAACATAATAATAATAATGAACATACTTTTGGGGTTGTAAATCCTGGAATATATGCAAATAACTAACCCCACGCGTACGAAGTCGCGGGCGGCCGCTAGTATCCTTTAACTAGAAGACTAATAATGTCAAATTATTACAAGTAGCTTAGAAGTTATAAGGGAACACATACATACATACATACCGGTCAAAATCATATATATTTTCGTTTTTTGCTTCGCCGTAATCGGGTAAAAAAGAAGAGACACGAAAATTGATCTAAATACTTATAAAGTTATGAATCATGATCGGTTTAGTAGGTAGATAAGATGTGAATTAAGGCGTACAAACAAACGGACTTTCGCATTTATTATATTACTAGCGGGCGTCCGCGACTTCGTACGCGTGGGGTTAGTTATTTGCACATAAATTCCTGGATTTACCTAAAACGTTAATTCGGTATGAAAGATATCCCTATACCAAATTTCAACTAAATCTCTTCACTATTAGGATTTTGTTGTGGTTCCCACGGGAACCATTAATTTTTCCGAGATAAAAAGTACCTATCCTGTTAATCCAGATCATATTCTATATGTGTGCGAAATTTCATCACAATCCGTTAAGCCGTTTATGTGTGATTGAGTCACAAACATCTAAACATCTTCACAAACTTTCGCATAATTATAATATACCTAGTAGGTAAGATTAAATATTAAAAAAGTAACGATTTTACTCTTTGTTTTGATCTATACCATACCAATATACCTACCTACATGTTACTAATTAAAATGTTGATTTTACGAAACATCTTTGAGATTTTACTAAACTTTAATGTCATTTGACGTGACGTCATACCTATTCTTCCAACTATTCGCGTTCCGTTCTCGACTCGATACGACTTAGAGTTGCCAGATTAACATCTCTCCGTTTTGTACCCTATAGCCTATGAAGCTCTACTGGCTTCGCGCAATGCGGAAAAAATCGCAAGCGCAGCGGTCAGTCGACTTGGGTTCTTTGACGATATCGGATCGATAATAAATCGTAGTGCGCGCAGGAATTATTGTCGTTTGCGATTTTATTTTGCACTTTAAAAGTCGCAACGATTTATTTTACGATATATTTATTAAATCATTCAGTTAAGTACGCTAGAGTAATAGTCGTTCAATCAATGTTCATAGTGAGTGAAAATGGACTCGACGTCAGAAAATACGTTAGGATTTACATTAGACTCGAACTTCGCCATAGCACTTCTCGATTCCTGGGGAGTCTCGAAAGAAACACAAGCTGTATTTCAAGGTAAGTTCTAAGTTCCTACTTATTATCAACTTAGAATGATAGAATAGGTACCTTCGTCAGGTCAGTCTTGTCGTAAAGTACCTACATGGTCGCCATCCAACGGCGCCGGCGGCTGCCAGTTCTCCTATGTGCCTTGCCTTGCCACTGCAAGCTTGTTTGCTATTCTAAGTTGGTAAGGCCCGAGTCACACTGGAATGGCAGCGGCCGCCAGCGGCGACGCTGGCGGCTTCGCGCTTCCTCCAGACCCCGCGCGCCTGGTATCTTCATGACTAGTTAGGAGCGCGCGGCCCCGCGAGCGGCCTCGCGTCGCCGCTGGCAGCCGCGGGTGGAAACGCCAAGAGGCGCGCGGCTGCAAACGGCGATGCGAGGCCGCGGGCGGCCGCGCTACCTTTTCAAGCTTTTCAAGCGATACTGGTCTTCTAAGTAAGTAGGTATGTAGTTAAAGTTTAAAATTATTTCACACTGAAAGTGGTCGCCGCGTCGCTGCCGGCCGCTGCCATTCCGGTGTGACTCGGGCCTAAACCTGTACTGTAGATCTCCATAATTCTGAAATGAACGCGCAATAACTCCAAACATAGCTCGTTAAATAGTCCTTGACCTTGAGCCTTTAATATGACACCCTAGTTAGCGAATATCTGTTAATAGCGGTGGGTAACTCCGGAGGTACTGATCCAAAGGTGAATTGCGAATTTTTATGTGCAAAATTCTCACTATTTGTTGTGTTTAATAAACAGTACTTGTAGCTAGTACTATTCAACAACATTTTACAAAATTGTAGGATTGTAACGTTTATTAAACAGGGCCCTGCCCTGCCACCAAATACAAAATTTGCTGATGTCAAACTGGGAAATTACCAAATTATTGTTTCCTTCTTTTTTTAGAACATGACTTGGATGTATTTTGCATAGAAAATATTTCTGATTCTGATATAAATGAGCTGATTCCAAAATCAAGAATAAAGGATAGAATTAAATTCAAGGCTGGATTAGCTCAATTTAAAAATGAAAATAAATCCCTGGTGAGTATTTTGAAGTATATACCTATTATTGTACCTACTTTCCAGAATGTAGCAAAGGAGCCTTTAGGCTCGGTAATCTCAAGCACAGGCTTTGCTTGTTTTAAACCTCATTGATTTGTTCATATTATTTTGTTTTTGTACTATAAGAGAAAAGAAGTAAATAAACTACATAATTATATATTACTAGCTTTTTGCTGCGGTTTCACCCGCATTAATTTGAAAATGTCCCGCGGTTGTATGTAGCGTGATGATATATAGCCTAAAGCCTTCCTCAAATAATGGACTATCCAACACAAAAATAATTTTTCAATTCGAACCAGTAGTTCCTGAGATTAGCGCGTTCAAACATAGAAGCAATCAAACTCTTCAGCTTAATAATATTAGTAAAGATTATTATTTTAAAGATTTTTAGTTTTGGTAGAAATGTTACTAATGTATCTCAGATCAAATGCTCTTAATAGTATGAGCACTGATCTAGCTGGAGTCAACTTGAAATTGTTTTTCACATTAATAAAATAATAACATAGGTACAAATGAACTTATATTATGCTTAAAGTCTTATCTTATCTTAATTTTTACAGAAAACATGTTCTTTAGACACAGAATCAATAGAATCAGATAAGGATTCTATGGGGCATGTGGGCAGCGATTATAGTTCTGCGGTGAGTGGCTGTTCTTGTGCTACTTCGAACGAAGAGGTTAGTTTTTTACACTTTATTTTGAAATTGCCTTGTTAATAACCGATACCATAAATACCTACTACAAAATTAAATAAGTTATCTATTAAAAAGCCCGCCCTATGTTGTTCCTGCTACAAATGACCATAATGCTAGAAGAATTTCCCTGCTGTATGGCTATGGCCAGTTTTCCAGGAGTGAGTCAATGTTATTGCCTTTTTGTGTTTGTTTTTTTTTCGTTACCTATTTCTTTTCTACCAATTTTGTAAGTTAGTTTGGTCATAGGATTAAGAATGTCAGGAAATATGGAAGAACTAAGGTCAATCAACAAAAAACTCATGAAATTCACTAATTCTTTATTTTTTAATTAAAAAATCAATGTGGTCACAGGATCTGTACCATAATAGCCGGAAACCCAGCGGTTTAGACTCGTTAGATTGGTTTTGAATAGAGCTTTGTGATGAGTGATGTTCAGAATTTGATGATGGATGGAGCCAGAAACTCACTGTGTTTGGGCTCTTTAGAATGGTTTTGAAGAGCACTTTGTGATGAAGTAAAGTGATGTTCAGGGTCTGATGATGAATGGAGTCGGAAGGTGGCCACAGGATCTGAACCCTGGTAGCCGGAAACTCACTGTGTTAGGGCCCGTTAGATTGGTTTTATCGAGTGTTTTGTGATGATGTTTCGGGTCTGATGATGGAACCATGTTCTGGCTACATGGTTCCATGATATATTGTGATTTTTATTTCCCAGTGAGTCGAATTTGATTCCATGTCTGTAGTGGAGTTAACTTTGATTTCATATCTACATTTTTCCAATTGATAGTTTTATTGATTTTTTTTTTTAATTAGTGTTATTACAAAAGATTTTTAAACACTTTAACTTAGACGCCTGTTTAAATGTGATGTCTCTTTAAAACAATATTGTCAAAAAAATTACAGCATTGTTTAATTTTTTTTTGTAATTACACTGACTATTTTTACCATTTCTGTGTATAAGTCCTATTTTTTTTCTCCCATTAGTCTTTTAATTTAAAAGAAATTCTGAAGACCACTAGTATTGGACAAATATGCCTTCAGTATATGAACAAGAAGATTGATGATACAACTATAAGAAACAATTTATCAAAATGTATTATAGAATACTTCATAAAAAGGAAGGGTTCGATGGATGCAAAAAATTATGAGGACATGTCCAGTCAAATTGTTAAATTTTTCCCATTCGAGTCGAAGGTTATATTTTTATTGCAAAAATATTTTGGTATGGTAGATTAGATAATAGTATATTGGTACTACTATAGTAGAGTTATGGTAATATAGTAACAGTAGTTTTATAGTATAGATAGCATATCATGTATAGTCTTGACTTTTCTCGGATTCTGCGCACTCTTCCCATTTGCAACTCGTCGCCAGGGCTCGGAAACGTTATTTAAAATAATGTTTTTAAATGTTTCGGTTTTTCCTTCAGTGTTCCAGATCAATAACCAGATTGTTGTAAGGAGCGCTTACACTGGCAATAGGGTATTTTCCAAATTTTTACAAACCGTTTATTTTATTAATTGGTTCCCAATCTTTAAATAAAAGTGGTTTCCAAAAAGAAGAACGGTCACGTCCCATATAAAAAAAACCCAGACCCGACAGAAAAGTGACATATCTCAGTTTTTTTGTTATTATTTATATAATCATATTATATAGTTTTTATATTCGAAATCAATGGCTAACACCAAAATATTGCCTTATGTTTTTGTTCAGGGTTTACACTAAAAAAATACAAAATGCCTACTTATCTACAAAATTCGTAATGTATGTAACTAAATGACGATAAATAGTTATGGGATGTATCCAGGAGACCTGGAGATACAGCTGTATTATATAATTTTTGAACTCCGAGTACAACATTCAACTTAGGATTTTTTTTTTTAAGGTGGTTTAAAATCATCTAATGACATCTCTCGCCCTTGGGTGGAGCGAGAGGGCGTGTCAGACTCTTACTGACTAAAAAATTCCACCCCGTTCGTTCCTTTTTGCCTCTGGTACTGGGGTCAGAGCATGCCCTTCTGGATTCGCCCTCAACTTAGGATTAATTAAAATCGTCATATTCGATGATTCAGATCGGATTATTCCACTAATTGAAACCAGCTGAGCCGTAGTAGGTATGCATACAGTACGTGACCGTTTTTATACATACACACAAATAACTTCCTATACGAACATTATTCTTTTTTTTTAATACATCCCATAACGACTTACTTTTCTACGTCATTTAGTTACATATATTTACGAATTGTGTAGATACGTAGGCATTTTGTACTTTTTTAGTGTAAATCCTGAACAAAAACATAAGGCAATATTTTAGTTTTAGCCATTGATTTCGAATATAAAAACTATATAATATGATTATATAAACAATAACAAAAAAACTGAGATATGTCACTTTTCTGTCGGGTCTGGGTTTTTTTTGCCTGTTCTTCTTTGAAAACTACCCTATTAAAATTGCTCTGCTACCTCAGCAATTTTGGTCGATGGCAATATCAAGTAATGGGTAATGTCTGAAAAAAAATCTAATTGGAATTTACTACATTACAATCAATTTTTCAGGATGCATATTATGTTCCTAGTAGAAAATATGGGAAATCATATATTCCAGCAAGAGGGAAATTGGTAGACCGGTACCATAACCAAAGAAGGATTTTAAGAAAATCAGGACTCATAAAGAAACACGAAACATCCACCATTACCATAACTGAAACTCATGAAGGTATATTATTCAACATTTCAACTTTGCACTATCGGGTTTGAAAATCATTTTGCTTGTATGAAAAATCATTTAGTCGCATTAAGTCCACTTTGCATTTGGTCCACTTTCCGAAAACACGTCTCTTTCGCAGTTGGTCCATTTCGCAGAAAAGGCTAGCTTCTATATTTTCAATCACTTTATATTAAAATAAATTTTTTGCTTTTCTTCTTAGTACGTCGCAGTAAAAATAAAAGTCTGACATTTGTAGAATATGAAAAAAATAAAAAAACATTTACCTTTTCCCATATTTATGTGAAATATTATCAAATGGGAAATGACAATCTGCGAAATGGACCAAATGCGAAATGGACGTTGAACTGGACCAAGAAGATCAAATGCGAAGTGGACGTGATGTGCCTAAATGCCGCTCCGAACGGGCAACCAGTAGAATCGCTCGGACCGGCGGGTTGCGCCCGCGCGCTCTGCGATCGGTTGGCGGGCGACCACGGTGGAACTCAACTAAACAATCTGCTTTGTGAGTTCTTATATTAACGTCTCACATTCACAGTTTTAAGAGTTCAATTTCAATGGACATAGAATGTTATTTGTTTAAGAGTCCCAAAATGTATCACTTGAAGATCTTAATAATATGAAGCTATGGTTGAAATTTAATAAAGAGCCTTGGGTAGATGTTGTGGAGAAGTGGAAACTAACAAGGACATTGCGAAAAGAAGATTTATCTGGAAAAGATAAAACCATCCAGGACTTATTTAATGAGTGGCCTTCAATCAAAGCAAGCTTGGGCTACAAACTTGTGCGTATAATTTATTATTAATAATATTATTATTGATAATTTATTATTTAATATATTATTTAAATATTTAAGTTTTTTGCAAATATGCCATTCAATATTAATTTATGCTTGACAAAATTCGGCCTTTTGATTATGCTTTTAGAATTTTTAATAATAAATATTATGCCAATTGATATTTATGCCATTTAACAGTATAGGTTTTATGTTTAGGACAAAAAATTATGCGTAGGTAATCATTCAATTTTATTTTTTTAGGTTGAATTAGATTTTGATTTCATGTACCCAAACCATGACCTAGAATTGTTCAAAAAGTGGCCAATATTCATGGAAAAAGCATTGCCAATTTACAGTAAAATAAAAAGTTGCGTGGATAATCTGAAAACTTTGAACGACGATAGTACCACACCAGGTCAGTAGATGCTAATTTATTTTCATTATGTTAAATAAAGATAATAGACAGTCCTCATTTTTACAGGCTTAGCTTTGTAATAATTTTTATCTCCTTGCAGATGTGAGAGATTATGTTTACCTAAAACTGATGAGTTCGAAGATGCCACCCACCATTAAAATTCCAGTTAAAGCTGAAGAAAATAAGAAAAAATATTATAAACCAAGCATTGCTGAATCAGAAAAGGCTTTCATTTTACATGTCGCGGTAGGTAAATAAAGTGCGCAATAAATTCAAAAATAAATAATACAAAGTATTAACCTGTGGTAGCCGATTCGTTTTTTTCTTATTATGACTTGCTCTTTGGTGAAGGAAGACATCGTGAGGAAATCAGCAAGTATTAAGAACTCAACCCAATGAAGACTTGTGATTTAGTTTACAGGCAATGGGTTCAGTGTGGTAGATTATTTATGACCTAGAACATCTTGTATGTTTGTATTTGTTCAACCTTGTATTTGTTCTATTACAGAATCAGAGCGAAATAGTAACAAAGATCAAGCTGCGTCAGGATGAGCACTTGGCCAAAGGACTTACTTGCCAACCACTGATAGTCGTGGTAGGGTCATCGATAGAAGAAATAACCGATTACTATGTCCATTATGAATCAGTCATTTATAAGATCGACACCCTACTAAAAGCAGTTGATGTATGCTTTAAAATTTTCCATGTTTTCAATTTAGAGTACCCGACAGAGTGTGTTAACGTGTGGACCTTTATACAAAAATATTTTTACGGAATTGATTGCAAATCTGATAAAAAAATTTCAAGTGTAGCTTGTTTTATGGCGGATCTGTCTTAAAACCTTTGTGCCAAACAGTTTATTTTGTAGGTACTAGGTGATAAAAAAAGTCTAATTTGTTTCCATCGAACCTATAGTTTATTTAAACATGTTTATTTGTTTTATGTGTTCGGCTGTGTTAAACGACTATAAATCATTTTTCTTACACTTGAAATTTAGCCATGATTTGCGACCTAACTCCACTTATTGCTGTAGACAGTTTAATTGTACCAGAATATTTTCAAATATACGTTCGTTTCGTCGTCATCTGACCAATGCTCATAATCTGAATCTACCTTCCGAAATATGCCTATCAAACTGTAGAAACAACAATATTATTCAAGAACCGAGTATATCAAGTAGCCAACAAATAATTTTCAACTTGGACTGTAATAGTGATAATGATGAACACCCTTTTGTTTTTGAACCTGAAAGTAACCATGTTCCCCAGAAAGATGAAATTTTTAATAACTCAACAGCCACTTTCGCTTTGTCTTTATACAGTAATCCTAACATTAATCGAAAATGTGCCAACGAAATAATTAATAATATTTCAGAGCATATAACTGATGTTATTAGTAATATGTTAACTGATCTTTTACCTAGTGCTTCAGAAACAAATGTCGAAAAATTAAAAAAAATAATTAAAACAATATCGGAACCTTTTGAAAATTTATCCACAGAGTATCAAGTAATGAATCATTTTTCTGAACTTGGCATTTATATACCTCCTAAAAAGTTTGTTATTGCTGAAGGTACATTTTCAAATACTGCCAATTCTTCAATAAGACCAAATTCCGAGTATGGAGCTAGAGTACCTTTAAAATTAATGTTTAAGAAAATTTTCGAATTACCCGGTTTTATTTCTGTTTTAAAAACATATAACGGTGCTGAACCTAATTCAATATCAAATTATACTCAAGGCAAGGTTTGGAAACATAAAATATCTGGAAAAGAAGGGTACATATGCGTACCGTACTTTTTGTACAATGACGATTTTGAATGTAACAATCCATTGGGAAGTCATGCTGGGGTTCATTCTATTTCTGCCACATATTTCCAATTTCCAACTATGGGAAGTGAATACTTATCACTTTTAGAAAATATATTTGTTGCTATGTTGCATAAGTCGTCGTATAGTAAAACTTACGGAAACGCGGCTACTTTTCACGACCTTATTGAAGAAATGAAGTGTTTAGAGGAAAATGGCATTGATATAGTAACATCGGAAGGTAACTTCAGGGTATATTTTATACTTGCAATGGTCATCGGTGATAATTTGGGCCTTAATACTGTACTAGGATTCACAAAATCATTTTCAAGTAACTATTACTGTCGAATTTGTAAAGCCGATAAAACTATAATGAAAAAACAATGTAAACAAGATGACAACCTTCTAAGAAATCGAGAAAATTATTCCTGTGATGTTGAAACTAATGATGTATCAGTGACAGGTATTAATGAATCTTGTATATTTAACAACATTAATACTTATCACGTGGTGGACAATTTATGTGTTGATATAATGCATGACATATTTGAAGGTGTTTGTCATTATGACCTTGCTCATATTATTTTGTATTATACGGAAACCATAAAACTTTTTAATTTAGATACTCTTAATGACCGGCTACGACTATTTGACTATAAAGGAAATGAGTTAAATGACAAATGTACAAAAGTAAAACGGGAGCATTTATTAAAGAACAAATTTAATATGTCAGCTTCTGAAATGATGTTGTTTGTACACATTTTCTCTCTATTAGTAGGAGATTTAATCCCAGAAGATGATAAAGTATGGTTATTTTTTCTTACATTGCTTAAGATAATTGACATACTTTTTAGCAGGAATTTTGATTACAGTACAATTGCTTTACTTGAATCTTTAATCACCGAACACCATGAGGGTTACGTAAAGCTATTTCGTGACACCTTAAAACCTAAACACCATTTTATGGTTCATTACCCTGATATTATTAAACAAGTTGGTCCCTTACGATTAATTTGGTGCATGAGGTTTGAAGCCAAACATAAACAATTAAAAAACACTGCTTCAATAATAACCTCCAGAAAAAATTTAGCCTTAACTTTGTTAATTAAGGAACAACTGTCATTTGCTCATAGACTTTATACTGTAAAAAGAGATGAAGCTAGAATAAAACTAAGTTCACGGGTAAACTTTATTCCCTCTAATATTAATGACATTAAAAATATTTTAATTCCTCGAGATGTAGAATTAACTGGTACATTTAACTGGGTTTCTTTCAATGGGATCAAATATATGCAACATGCTATTTTAATTATTTCCAACGAAGACAGGTACCAGTTTTTTGAAATAAAATTTATTTTTGTATCGGCTTCAGGAACAGATATTTATTTTCTGTGTAAAGAAATTAACTGTAACGGATTTAATGAACACCTACAAGCGTTTGATCTCAACTTAGTCGAGGTTGACGCATGGAAAGTTTTAAAACCTGAGGACCTTATCATAGCTCCAACTTATTCGCATATAATGTGTAATGGAGATACATACTGTAGAATTAAGTACATGTAACTAGAGAGATTATCGAACCGAGTTTTGGGTTAAAGCAAATTTTAATTAAAATTATAAATTTGAGGTGGAGTGTGGAGTAATTAGTATTATCATACTACCCCGTGACATTTCCAACATAGTTGCAGAGCGTGGTTAATATGATAAGTAGGATTTGACTGTAAGAATTATTTAGTATATTTTGATAGTATAAAGCTGAATTGTGACTGCGTTAGATGTAAACATAGCAATAATGTTAAGTAATATAATATTAAGGTTTTGCATGGCGTTGGTATGTTGGACATTGTGGGCGGATAATTCTTTCTTTTTATTGCAGAATGGGTCAGCATATCAAACTACCCTTAGAGTCACATGATTGAAGATGATCCCTTCTGGACATCCTTTAAGACGAGCCTTTTGTAAGAGGTTACCGCAACCTTAGTTTTAAGTACATTTAAATATAAATATGTACATATAATATTAAGGTTTTGTATGGCGTTGGTATGCTGGACATTGTGGGCGGATAATTCTTTCTTTTTATTGCAGAATGGGTCAGCATATCTAACTACCCTTAGAGTCACATGATTGAAGATGATCCCTTCTGGACATCCTTTACGACGGGCCTTTTGTAAGAGGTTACCCCAACCTTAGTTTTAAGTTCATTTAAATATAAATAATTATGTACATTAAGAAAAAAACTTATTTTGGGCTACAGCAAATTTTAATTAAAATTATAATCTATTGATGTTGACAGATATTATTATGGTCTGTGTACGTTTTCCTTTTGCTCTCTCTGGTTTCTATGACAGCCTTGTTATGTTGTATTGTAAATGCTGTTCTTTTCCTTTATTCGCAACGAGTCGCACTGAATCGTGTCACACTGACTGGTTGTGAAAAAAATTCGCAACGAGTAACAGTGTGACTCGATGCGAATTTTTATTCTCATCTAGTAACACGTGTTAGTAAATGGTTCATACTTATTCTTCTCCTTCGTCATCTGAACGTGAAAAAATATTCTTTAAGTAACGGTGTTAGGTAACTGCTCCAAGAGATAAATATGAATCATTTACTAACACGTTACTAGACGAGAATAAAAATTCGCATCCAGTAATACTGTTTGTTACGCGTTGCTAATTTTTTTCTCAATCAGTAACAATATCACACAATTGGATATCTGACTTGAGAATGGATACTTTTAAGGTATAATAGAGCAGAAAGGGAAGCAAATTGTGAAATGTGACTTCACATTTCATACCGCGCGGCCGCAAAAGAAAGTGATGTTTTTGCTTAGTGATGATTTGTTTGATGTGTAAACATTTAAAAAATCAATAACAACATTATTTGTAATTACGTATGGATTCTAATAATCAACACTATTTTGCGATTAGATTTTTTTTTTTACCAAATTTGAAATCTTAGAAATCATAGTAAAATTTGTCAAATTGAGCCAAAATTTCGCGTAGAGGTTTATTTTGCTATACCTTTGCTCTTTTAAACCTTAAAATGTAGAATCCATTCTCAAGTCAAATACCCAATTCAGTATGACTTGTTGCAAATATGGGCTCTTATTGAAAGCACTGTAAACAATGAAACATCTGTTTAAATTGATTCCTTTTTTCCTCCAGGGTCAAAATGTACACTTCCCATAATTTACACCGGTTTCAAAAGAAAACTTCTAAAAAAGTACATTTCTTAAAATGCACCTTTCCCGGAATGTACATTTCCCTAAATGTATCTTACCCAAAATGTACATTCTTAGAACAATAAGTAAATAAAAATAAGTTAACCTCCATATTTATGTGATCCTGGTACTTTAAAATCTGTTCAGTCAGTTATTCCTATCTGTTCTAAGAGTGTACATTTTGAAAAAGGTACATTTTGGGAAAAGTGTTTTTTCGGGAGTTGTAGGTACCTACCTTTTGAAACCGGTGTACACTATGGGAAGTGTTCATTTTGAACCTGAAAGCCTTTTATGATTATTGTGTGCCACATGTTTTGTGACACACTAGTTGATTATTTTATGTGATATTTCAGTTATTACCTCGCCTGTAAGTGAATTGTATAAGTTTTATTGTAAAAGTAATTTGATAACAATTATAATAATATACTCAATTTTATTCATTTAATATTTTGTTTTCTTTAACTATTTTAGTTATAACCCGAACAAAATTATTGTAACATTTTATCATAAAATTCAGATTTAATTTGTTTAACATTTAAATGTGTATTTTTAACAGTTATAATTGGAGTACTTTTTGGTAAATTTTGCTAAACATGTTCTTTTATTTTGTACTGTATGATACCGCTCACTGGCGGGTGATTTTGTTTTCGTTTACTTTTTATGGGTAGTTTACTGATTTGTAAATTAGGCAGCTGACTACAAGTCTCTGGCGACAACGTATACACGGTGACTTTATTAGTGCGCATAATTTTTGAGGATGTTCGTTCAGTCGGACCATTAGTTCGATGGTCTGAACATCCTTATAAGTTATGCGCACTAGTCACCCAGTATAGGTATTACGCTACGAGAGATTTTCAGTCAACCAATAATTTACAGCTTTCATGCATAATGGCGAAACATGTTTAATAGAATATACCTACATCCTGTTCGTACATTTTAGGAGAGCGCATTTTGTATATTTTACTACTAAAAGTGAAGTAAAGTATACGAAATGTGCTCTCGTAAAATGTACGAAATGGTATGAGTAAATGTTACAATACTAATTTTACATATTTTATTTCAATACCTTACGTAAAATATGCAAAACTTATTTAATGTAATATACGAAATCATACGAGTAAATATCACAAAATTAGTTTTGCATATTTTAAGTAAAATATACTAAACCAACAAGAAGATATCTGGTAAATTGTATGAAATTAATTTCACATGTTTTACCAAACACTTTTAGTTAAACATATTAAATCAACATCGTTAAATGGACGAAAATAATATACGTGAAATATGCAGGACTCGATTAGCTGAATATACTAAATTAAATGAGTAAATGTAGCAAAATTAATTTCATATACTATACATAACACATTTAGTGACATTCATTAAATCTCATCGTGAAATATACAGGACTGGATTAGTTAAATATACAAAATGAAATTAGTAAACGTAGCGAAATCAATTTCACATTGTTTACATAACACGTTTAGTGGTACTTATTAAATCTCATCGTAAAAGATCAAAAGTAATCGACGTGAAATATACGGGACTTTTTAGTTGAATATACAAAATGAAATTAGTAAATGTTGCAACATTAATTTCACACATTTTACTTAACACGTTTAGTGACATTTATTAAATCTCATCGTAAAAGATCGAAAATAATCGAAGTGAAATATACAGGACTTTTTAGTTGAATATACAAAATGAAATGAGTAAATGTAGCAAAATTAATTTCACATATTTTACATAACACGTTAAGTGACATTTACTAAATCTCATCGTAAAATATCGAAAATAATCGAAGTGAAATATACAGGACTTTTTAGTTGAATATACAAAATGAAATGAGTAAATGTAGCAAAATTAATTTCACATAATTTACATAACACGTTATGTGACATTTACTAAATCTCATCGTAAAATATCGAAAATAATCGATGTGAAATATACAGAACTTTTTAGTTGAATAAACAAAATGAAATGTGTAAATTTACTAAACATAAGGGTTACATAATCAACCAGTTCTATTTGGTAAAATCAACAATTTCGTGTGTAGGACCCTATATTAACCCGCGGATTTGATAAAATTTACGCGGAATTTAGTAAAATCAATCATTCTTTTTTTTCAGTGCACGCGGCCGATCACCAATTCGCTGGACTGACTTGATCAAAAAAGCTACTGAGTCTACCATGGTAAAGTGTACTCGCAACGTCTCTAACCGGTAGAAATGGAAGCAGATTGCTGAAAGAGCAGT